>VZSR01000514.1:13232107-13294465 GCA_013398615.1 Brachypodius melanocephalos
GCCGAGCCCCCGGCAGGGCTCCGGCGCCGGGCGGCGGATCCCGGGGAGGCCCCGCGCTGTGCCGGGCTTCCCTGCGCTGTGGCCGCAGCACCCCGGCCCTGCCCCTGCCCGAGCCGAGAAGGACATCTCTGCCAACAGGGCCCCGCAGGCTGCGTCTCTGCCCGGCGGGCCCTCGTGTTCACACCTGCCCCGCTCTGAAGGTGGATGTGCTGGCAGCTCCGGCTGTCCGGGGGCTGTGCCCGGTGCTGGGCTGTGTCCTGTGAGGAGCAGGTTTGGTGCTGTGTGCTGGGCAAGGGACAGATCAGTGCTGCGTGTGAGCACAGCAGCCTCACCTCTGATTAATCCTATGAGATGTGCGGAGCAGGACTTCTGAGCTTCATTTTTATTTTTTTATTTAGTTTCACTTTGCTATCCCAGGAAATCGGAGCCAGATTTTCAAAAGCATTCAGGCACATAATGCTGTGCAGGGTCTGTAAACCCACCCTGGAGTCTGGTCCCAACCTGAGCAGTTGGTGTCCCTCGAGCCCCCTAAACCAGCTGTTTCTGCCTTCTCACATTTCAGCTGTCTTCCTCTGCGGTGACACTTCTTTCACCTGTTTTTTTTCACCCTAACCCTTGTGCATTATTTTTCTTCATCTTTCTTCCTCTCTCTGCCCACAGTGAGTCCAAGAAACAAGCAGATGGGTGTTTCTCCAAAGCTGTAAGGCAGCTCTGCAGCTCAGTGCCACCCCAGCCTGGCAGTGGTGACACTGGTCTGTGCTGGGTGGGAGGGCAGTGGATGCACTCTGACGCTGGGGCTGTCCCCAAGGGTCAGTGCTCGTTCTGTGGCTGTCTCCTGGTGCCACATCCTGCCAGTGGTGGTGCCGAGCCCTGGCTGGCCTGTGCTGACAGTGGGGTGGCCAGCACCAGGTGAGAGCCACGGCTTCTGCTCATGGCTCTCAGGAGGGGACTCTGTGTGAGGCAAGACCCTGGCTGCTGGCAGACCCTGGGCACTTGGAGTGAGCACTGCAGTCATTCCAGGTCTTGGGTGTGGAGGAGAGGAGAGTTCTTGTTCATCCTGCAGCAGAACACAGGAGTCGGCCTGGCAGTGACTGGAAGGTGAAGGTCAGGATGTGTCCCAAAGGCAGCAGCAATTTATCCACTCAGAGTGCCTGAAATGGATAAGTGGCAGAGCTGTTTCTCCTCATGCTGCTGCTGCCTGGCTGGTGGAGCTGTGTCCCACCAGCTTGTCCCTGTGCAGGGGTCACCCATGCTCTGCCTGCATCCCGGGGCAGTGAGCTGGGACTGACAGGAGAGAAGCCACCGGAACAGCTTATTACATCTTGGACTGGGCTTGGAGCAACTTGTCTAATGAATGAAATCCCAGCCCGGGGCAGAGAATTGGAACTGGATGATTTTTAAGGTCTCTTCCAACACAGGCAGTCTGTAATGCCGAGAGCATTTCTCCTAAGCTGTAGTGAGTGCTGTGGAGAGCTGAGCAGGAGGAAGGCCCTGTCCTGTGCCTTTAGGAATGGGGGGATGTAGGGACCAGTCATGCCTGACCTTCCAGCTGCTGGGGAATTACTTGCAGAAGAAAGTGCTGGTGTCCCTTCCTGCCCGGCCTGGATGATGCAGCAGCACCAGGGCCTGCCCAGTCACTGGCAGTTACTTGCTCCCAATAAAAATTGGCTCTGCCCAAAGGGAGCTCCATTGTGTACGTGCTCAAGTAGAGAATTGAATGCAGTTACAGTGTTTCTGGTAACAAAATTTGGTAGTTTTGCTGCAATTGAACTTTAAAAGTGGGGGTTTAGTCATGCAGGGGTATAAATAAAGGAGGATGGCATTTCGTGTAGCAAGCAGAGACTGGATTGAGGTAACCAAGTCCAGCTGGCTTCAGCTGCCCCAGAAAGAGGGATTATAAGCAGGGTGAAATCTCATCAGCAGTATTTCCTGCAGCTTTAATCACAGAATCCCAGAATGGCTTGGATTGCAATGGACCTTAAAGTTCATGCTGTTTCACCCCCTGCCATGGCAGGGACACCTTCCACTGTCCCAGGCTGCTCCAAGCCCCAGTGTCCAACCTGGCCTTGGGCACTGCCAGGGATTCAGGGGGAAGTTTTGCCCACAGCTGCTTTGGGCACCCTGTGCCAGGGCCTGCCCACCCTTCCATGGAAGAATTTTTTCCCAGGATCCATCTAACCCTGCCCTCTGGCTGTGGGAAGACATCATCCCTTGTCCTATCCCAACAGGCCACACTGAGAAGTTTGTCCCCATGTTTCTAACAGGCCTCCCTGCTGAGCTGGTGCCTGGCACAGATGACAGCTGGGGAGGGTGGCCTGGGGTGTGTTCTGTGGCACAGAGGCTGTATCCAGCCCAGTGGGGTTGCAGTGTGCTGCACATTAATGCTACAGGCACAAACCATCCTGTGAGTGAACCTTTGGGTGCTCCACTTCTGCCAGGTGAGGAGCTCCATGCCACTCTGGAGGGTTCAGTGATCTGAACAGGGGAAGTGGGCTTGGGTCTACATGAGGAGCAGTTTTCTGTTGTGACCAAGTCATGCCATCTCACTGCATAAAATAACAATGATTTATAGCCATCATTTCATTCAGAGATGGTCTCACCTTGGATTATGAATGGTGCCAACATCTTTGTCTGGCTGTACAAAACTGGCTTTCTGGGTTGTCATTTAATGACACCGATATTCGTGGTTGTCTCTGTTTAAAAAAGACTCTTAGAACAAAAATATTTTGTTCCAAATTACGTGATTTCAACAGCTTAATCCTTTCCCAGTTAAACTGTCATTTAACAGCAGGTTGTTGCACTTTTTCAGTGATGGGAAAGGTCCTCTCTGTCAGGAAACCCATGGCAGTGGCTTTGTGCTGCTCTTGGCAAGACGTGTGGCACTGAGTGGATGCCTTCAGCTCCTCTTCAGTGCCCTTCTGCTAATGCTTACCAGAGTGTCCCCCTCTGTGACACCACCAAGACACCCCTCCCTTGCCTCAGGAAGGGTTCTTCCTTCCTTCCTGGTGATTGGAAAGAAAGCAATGGCTGGCAAGGAGGAGAATGGGAACATAGCATCCCAACCCCTGTATTTGGTCTGTACCCGTTCTCCATTCCTTTGTCTCTTCTTCGTAACTCTCCTATATAACATTTTGTTAGTATTAAAAAAGCCCCCACAATTGACTGATGGTGTGTTCTCTGCAGCAGTGTCTCTGCAAAGCCAAGGCAGCGAGCATTGCCCAGTCAGAGTCAGTGTTTCAGGGCGGAATCTGTTCCAGTGCTGTGTTAGCATAATATCTCCAATGCCAGGCCAAGGGCATAAATTCATAAATTTTGTAGACATGAATTGCAGTTGTGGGTTTCAGCATTTCAGAGGATTTGCCTTTGCCAATATCCAGGCAGGATACTGTGTCCGTGCTTTGGTGGCCTGTAGTGAGACTTGGCATTGAAGGACAGAATATCATTGTTAACCCTACTGTTGTAAAGGAGTAGTGGGTGCCTTACGTTACCAAATACCTGAATTTGGAGAGGCCAGGAAAGAGCAGCAGAGCTGTGCCTTGGCAAACCTGTGCAAGTTACCCACCCAAGTCAAGGTGTTGAGGCTTAGAATGAAAAAGTGGAAAATCAGCCATGCATTTACAGTGAGAAGGGCAGTTTCACAGCTCCCTAGGCTAGTCTGTATCACATCCCTCCTCCAGCCCTGCCAGCCTGCCAATGCAGTAAACTGCTTTGTGGGATAAAATTTACAACTTCTTAGAGCAAAACTTTGTGCAAAGAGTTCATAGGAACAGAGGTTCTGATCACTGTGCCTTTTCTGGGAGAAGAGTAGAACACCTCACTGAATTTCTGCACTGCTGTTATTTTTCTCAGTGTCAGAAGTGGTTGCTTGGTCTTAAAAGTCAAGAGAAGGTTTTGAGTTCTCAGTACTGAAGTTGTGGGACGTTGGGATCTTTTGGCTTCCCAGAGAAGCACCTTTCAAAGCCCCTGACTCTGTTTCTTTCCCTCCCTGTCCTTCTCACCCCGATCTAGGTCTGGATTGTTCTGCCTGCCGTCGTCCTTCCCCAAACATGAAGAGCCCCCGGCCGGCGCCTGTGCTGATGGAGCTGCTGATGGAGCTGCTGACGGAGCTGCTGCCGGCGGGGGAGCCACGCAGGGCCAGCCAGAGCCGCGTCCAGCCGGCCCCCGGCCCGCCGAGGGCAGCGGGGAGGAGCCGGTGCCGCCGCTGCTGCCGGTGCCACCAGTGCCATCCGTGCTGCCTGCACCGGGCGGCCTCCCGCCCTACCCACCCTACTTCGAGGGAGCGCCGTTCCCGCGGCCCCTGTGGCTGCGGCACACCTACCAGCAGTGGGTCCCGCAGCCGCCGCCACGGACTATCAAGAGGACGAGGAGGCGCTTGTCGCGCAACAGGGACCCGGGCAGGCTCATCATGAGCACCATCAGGCTGCGGCCCAGGCAAGTGCTCTGCGAGAAGTGTAAGAACACGCTGAACCCCGAGGACGCCGGCGTGCCGCGGCAGAACGCCAAGGCCAGGAGGAAGCTGAGCGCTCAGGACAAGGAGCAGAAAAAGCACAGCGACTCTGACTACACGGAGAAAAGGAACAAAAGAGAGAAGAGGGAGGATGACAAGTTTTCTGGGGAGCTGGTGCATCGGACGCCGGTTATAAAAATATCCTACAGTACTCCACAAGGGAAAGGCGAGGTGGTAAAAATCCCTTCCCGGGTTCATGGCTCGGTCAAACCGTTCTGTCCGGAGCGAGTGTTGCAGAACGGAGCCGGGGACCAAGAGGAGACCAGGGACTCTGAGCGGTGTCGACAAACCAAATGTTTAATGGACAAGTCAGCAGGCAGCCAGCTTGCTTCCATTCCAAAACTGAAGCTCACACGGCCAGTGCATTCCAGTGTGGATGTCCCACCCCCAAAGATTCGGCTGAAGCCCCATCGCATCAATGATGGTCAGAGCGTTTCAATTTATAAGGCAGAACTGATAGATGAAATCAATGTCCTCCAGAGCAGCAGGGAGTCCGATCCAGGAGCATTTTACAATGAGTCCACCGACAGAAGTTTGGCTGAGATATCTTCAGGCAGTTCGGGTGAAGATGATGACTTTAAAAGGTTTCCCCAGGGTAAAGATGGACATGATAACTTGGCTTTCCTCATGAATTACCGTAAAAGAAAAGCAGATTCTTCTAGTTTATCGGTGTGTAGCAATGACAGTCTAGATGAATCCAAGTCTTCTAGTTCAGAAGTAACATCACCAGAACTGTTTGACTTTCTGCCTGGTGATGATGCCTCAGTCTCTTCATCTTCAAAAGATGAGCGTAAAATTGTGCCGCCACTGACAGTCCGACTGCACACGCAGAGTGTGTCTAAATGTGTCACAGAAGATGGAAGGACTGTTTCGGTGGGGGATATTGTCTGGGGTAAAATTCACGGGTTTCCATGGTGGCCAGCACGTGTTCTTGACATAAACCTCAGCCAGAAGGAGAACGGGGAGCCTTCGTGGCGAGAAGCTAAAGTGTCGTGGTTTGGTTCTCCGACCACTTCGTTCTTATCTGTTTCTAAACTCTCTCCTTTCTCGGAGTTTTTCAAACTGAGGTTTAATCGCAAGAAGAAAGGGATGTACCGGAAAGCGATCACGGAAGCTGCCAAGGCAGTTGAGCACCTGACTCCAGAAATACGAGATCTCTTAACACAGTTTGAGACATAACTCTGCCTCCAGTATCAGGTGAGTGCTTGCTAGACTAATGCTTGCCATGAAAAGCCTCCTGGTGCTTTTTTAATCTGTATTCTTGCATTTGTTTTTCCGTTAAATCTGAGATTGACAATTGTGAAACTTAAATGCTTGGCTGTTGGTTGGTGGGGTAATTTCAGAGGTGATGAGAAGCTTTAATTTCAAACTCTTTTGGGGATTGTGGGAACTGGGGCCTCTATTCCCAGAGGGAAATGCAGGCCAGGCAGGATGCTGTGAGGAGGCAGCACTGCCTGTTCACAGAGCTGATAAACGTGTAGCTGTGTGCCTGAAAGACTAACAGCTCCTAGGCTTTCAGTTTCCTTGGGTCAAAGAACTAAAACTCACTGGCATTAAGATGGCATTTATCATATGTATGTGCTAGTGCCCAGCAGTTACCTGTTACAGTCCAGGGCTCCTGAGGGCCCTTTGCTCCCCTCCCTCTGATCCCTCTGGTTTGGATTTCTTATGAAGGCCCTTTATGGCTCCTCAAAATGATTGTACCAAAAACTGTCTCTGGGGAACAGTATTTCAATATCTCTCACAGTACTTGAGATTTGGTTTGTGTCTAAATTTTCAGTGTTTCCCTGGAGAATGACCTGGATCAAGTTAAATTCCTTTCACCTCTCTGTGAGGACATTAGGTGGGAATGAAAACCTAAGAGTTAATTCTTTGTAATGGATGGAGATGGGTTTTCCTTTCTCATCAGACAATCTGCCTGGGATGAAAATTTGGTACCTAAAAATACAGGATGTGGTGTGACTGGGAATAAAAGTCTGTGGGAAAATCCAGTGACTTGGATAAAACCTGGAATCGTTTCACAACCTTTCAGTCATCACTGTCCAGACAAGGCCTCAGCTGTGATGGTATTAGACAAGGGGAGGGATCAACTTTTTGTCAAAAACCAGAGGTATCACTAGGAAGAGCCTGGTGTCAAAGGCCATGCTTTATGCAGTGTGGTTTGTTTTGTTGTCCCCTGAATGCTCTGCTCTGTTTCATGCTTGAAGGACTCTGTGTGAGCAAGCCAGTGCTGCTTCTCTGGACTCTCTTCTTTATCTGAACTGTCATAATGCAGTGGGACTGGGATGGTCAGTGCTCATGTAATTCTGATGGGAAAATGGGAGTTTTTTCATACCCTCTGTCATGGAACTTCACCCCTTGCTTGAGTGTGATGAAGGACTTGCTTTGCTTGGGTTATGACTCCATCCCAGCAAGCCTGGCTGGAGTAAATAACCAGAGCATGACATATTCATGCTGTGTACTCAGGGTGTCTGAACAACTGCAGCAGCAACATTTCAGCTTCCTCCTTGATCTTGCCCATAGAACTGCTGCTTAATTCTGGCTAAAGACTTTCTTCTATCAAGAGTGTTTGGATTGGACCCAAATTCCTATTAGCTAGATCAGGAGTATAAATAAACCTGCTGCCCAGAATGTGCTGTCCTTGGCAGTGGAAGAGTCCTGCCAATCCATGGCTCCTGTCTAGACAGTGCTCTGGTTGAAAGAGCAGCAAACTTCATCCTCTGAGCTGCCTTCATTGTGTGCGTGAGCAGTTTGGGACAAAAGTAATGAATGTCATCATGGTTCCTGACATGTGTCCTGCCCCTGTGCTCCTGGGTGGGCTGGCATGGCCCAGCTGCAGGAGAAGGGACAGTTCCAAGAAGCACCTCATGCTTCTGATTAGACAGACTGGCTGTGCCTGTCAGTCCCTGGGGAGCAGGAGAGCTGTGGCCAAGAGGGGTCCCAAGCCCAGAGCTGAGGTCAGGAAGGGAGGATGGTTGTCCCCCCATAACAGCCCACAGGGAGCACTGGATGCTTGTGGTAGTGCATTTTCAGAGCCACCACAGCTGCTGGTACCAGCAGGGCCTGGCCAGGATGGGGACAGGCTGCAGGGCAGGGCCTGGAGAAGGAGAAGCAGCCCTTGCTCCAGACACAATGGGATCTGAGCTACAGGTACAGAACAGGTCTGTAAACGGGGGGAAAGAAGAACATCTGGAGAACATGTGGATAAGAAAATGATGGGATGGCCTGGATTAGACCAAAGCATTCCTTTCTCTGTGCTCTTCAGCCAAACCTCTGCATGCATGTATGGGTATATACATTTATCAGATACCACTGTTTTGTTGGCCTCCCTCAGCTGGCTTTCCACAGGGGATTTCCTGCCTTACATGTCTGAGCTGAGCTGCCAACACAGTCTGCCAGGCTGAAGACAACATGCCTGTTGGATAAAGAACTGCAAAACCAGAAAAGCAGAACCACACAGCTTCCTGTGTTCCACATGTCACATTTACCTAGATTCCCAAGTAGACCAGCGTGTCTGGAGTTTTGGTACATCACATTTCAGAGAATTGTCTGTACCTAATTCTCTCCTTGCAGGAGGATTGAATTTTGTTGCTTTCCTTGATTTTCCACAAGGTAGAACTGAAACGTTTACTTCAGCTGCTCATTGACTGTCCTTTCCTGAAGGATGGCATGAAAGGGTTTGGGCTGGAAGGGACCATGAAGTCCATCCCATTCCACCCACTGCCATGGGCAGAGACTTCCACTGTCCCAGGATGTTCCAAGCCCCATCCAGCCTGGCCTGGGACACTTCCAGGGATGAGGCAGCCACAGCTTCTCTGGGTAACCTGGTAATATTCATGGGAACCCTATAAAACCCCTCATGCTGGGGCTTCACCAGCAGCAGCACAAAGGTTTTTGTCATCAGAAGGAGTCCATGAGGTGGCTTCAATACTGACACCGCTCGTGCTGATCCTGGGCACAGCAGAAGTTTGTGACTGCTGAAACTTCCTGTTGTGAAACTTTCTGTCCTCTGGCATGTGATGTGTTCATGTGTTCTGCAGAGGGTAGTTACTGGGAAAATGTACAAATACTGCAGGTCATTTGTGGATGCACAAAACTGGAAAACCTTGGTTTGTTTTTGGTTTTTGTTTTGTTTTTTTTTTTTCTTTTTAACTTGGTTTGAGTTGGAAAAGCTGGTAGGATCACTTCTTGTTGTTACTGCTTTGTCCTTGGGGTTTCTTTGCAAGGAAAGTACTAGTCAGGTAATGACAGGGTAAGTTAATCCAGAAAAAAAGTTTCTGGAAAAACAACAGGCAGAACAGCAGCTTGTAGAACTCAGACTTGTAAGACATGGTTTAGAGTAGTGCCAGGAGAGACATGTCTGTCTGCTCAGCATCTTCTAGTGCTGCTCTGTATGTATGCTCAGCTTCCCTGGTATGTGACAGCAAGGAGCCAGCTCAAGGTACAAGGAAAGAGCTGCCCCTGGCTTGGAGTGACAGAGCTTTGTCTTTCCCTTAAGGAAACCTCATCTGAGGGCTGAAAAGGGGGAGTGAGGACCCCTGGGCTGGTGCCGCACACATTTTATTGGGAATGAGCTGTGCCTTGGGCTGGGCACAGGAGGGAGGGGCACCTGTGTTTCCAAAGACCCCCCTTCCCTGCCCCAGGAATGCATAGTATGGTGGGATCGGGGCTTTACAAGGAGCACGTGCTGCTCCAACCCTGCTGTGTGGGGAGACAGGCCCCTGGCTTTGCTGCTCTGGGATCCTGCTGAGAAGCTCCTCATGGCAGATGCCCCCTCCCTGCACAGACATGCAGTAAAACCTCTAGTAAAAACTGCTGGTAGGTTTTCATCCACTTCTGTGCATGAAACAAGTTTACAAGATGTATATTCCTTTACTCTTTCAGTCTGGAAAATCCTTTATTCTTCCCTTCTCTCCCCTGTCCCCAAGCTGTGACTGTGGAACCATTAAACTTGCAGATGCTGAAGGCTTTCATTTTAACTGCTATCAGCTTAATAGACCCTCAGTGTCAGTGCATCAAGCCATCCATCACACTGCTGCTGTGTGCAGCAAACTCAGAGCTGGCTGCATGCTTACTGTCTATACAAACCATCAAGTAAAACCTGGAATATCATGTTGTGACTTCGCCTTCAGAGGTGTTCAGGGCTCTGTGTGTCCATGCATCCAGTGCTTCGCCAGCAACTTGTGAAGCTGCATAACTCACTCCTCTTTTCCTCTTACCTCCTCTCTTCTGCTCTGCAAGTGGCACAAAAATATCATACCTTGATATAAAGTGATGGGGATGATTGGTGTGATAGCTATATTTCTTAACACACCTGCCTGGTCACATGGAATATTTCAGCAGAGAAGATGAATGCTTGAGATTTTTCTTGGCCTGCTTTCTAGATGCTTCAATCCACTAAAACCAGGCATCCAACTTAATTACAGTTTCTCAGTCTTCCTGCAAACAGCTCGGAGTCAGCGTCTCTGCATGCTAATAGAAGGTGGGAGAACAAGTCCAGAATAGACTGTGCTGCATTTTTGTGTGCCCGGTGCTGATGGTTGGAGCTGCACGTTGGGTGACATCCCAGAAACCCAGGGAGTGCCCTTGGAGACACCTAGGCGTGCTGCTGCTGCCTGTCCTGCCAGCCATGGCCCCTGTCCATCCCCTCTCTGCTTCCAGGGTTTTCTTTGGAAATGCCACCGGGCCATACACTGTGCTGTTTCTAACTGGATGGATGCCCAGGCATGGGATCAGCTTTCAGGAGCTGGAACCTCAGCTGCTGGAGGAGACTGTATCCACCCAAGGGCTTAGCAGCTCCCCTGGGAGCACAGGGAGCTGCTCCCAGGGCTCAGGCTCTCCAGGCTCCAGCTGGAGCTTCAGGCCTCTGCTGGTTGTGCTGGCCTGGTGTGCCCACAGTGGCCAGGGCAGGTGGGTGTCCCCAGCAGTGTCCCCAGCACCAGTGGCAGCCAGTGCCTTTAGGATCCACACAGCAGCAGGGGCTGTGCCGGGGTCTCAGGGCAGAAAATGGGAGAGATGTGTGGGCAAAGAAACTGGCAACTGGTTTCTCTGAAAACTTTTACAAATAAAGTAAAGTACAAGTTTTCTGAATGTTTTCCTGAGTTGCATTTATTTACTTGTTTGGTTTTTGAACTCAAGTGGAGGTGTCTGAATTGCAGCTACAATTCCTCTCTTCCCAGCAAGCATGGAAAGCAGCAGGGTGGGAGCCAAGGGGCACCCAAGGGAGTTCTCTGGCCTCCCAGGCAGGGCTCAGAGCTCATCCTGTCTCTGTGGTGCTTGAGGTGTTTCTACAGTATTGAACACCTCCACGGTGCACTTACAGAAAGGCTACTTTGGGTCAGAAAGGAGTAGGGGATTTTGGGGAACTTGGCAGTGGCTCTGTGTAGGGAAGGGTGCCCGTGCTCTGCAGGTGAGGAACAGACAGCATCTTCACACAGAGCCCTGCACTGCTAATGGCACCTGCAGCTCTTGGCTGCTGGGGCTGCCTGACACAATGGCACACAAACTGTTCAATCTCAGAAGGGTTTGGGTTGGAAGATACCTTAAAGACCATTTTGTTCCACCCCCTGCCATGGCCAGGGACACCTTCCACTATCCCAGGTTGCTCCAAGCCTCATCCAGCCCGGTGCTGAACAATCGAATATTTCTCATTTTCATGTTCAGGTGTGAACAGTAGGATTTTGATCCCAAAAATTGACATGAAGGCTCTTAATGTTGAAAAACATACAAGCTGTCGTTTTTCAGCCTTGATGTGTTCTGTTTTATCAGTAAGTTGCCATCAGTGGTGCTGGGATCAAGGTGAGCAGGAGTGTGTGGGCTGAGTGATAAGCTCTGCTCCTGGCTGTCAAAGACTGGCAGAGCTGCTCGCCTGTAAGATGAGATGCAGACTAGATGAGCATGAGCTGGGCTGTGCTGGTTTTGGCTGGGGTAGAGTCAGCTTTCTTCACAGTGACTGATTTGGGGCTGTGGTTTGGGTTTGTGCAGAACACAGGGTTGATAAAATAGAGGTGAATTTGTTATTGCTGAACAGGGCTAGCACAGAGCCAGGGCTGTTCCTGCCCCTCGTAGAGCCATGCTGGAGGAGGCTGAGACTGTGTGGGAGGTTGGGAGGGGACACAGCCAGGACAGGTGACCCCAACTGGCCCAGGGGCTATTCCAGTCCATGTGGCATCATACTTGGTGAATAAAGTGGGGGGAGGAAGGAGGAAGGGGAGATGTTTGGAGTGCTGCTGTCTGTTCTCCCAAGTCACAGTTAGATGTGAAAGGGCCCCAGTCTCCTGGAGATGACTGAACACGTGCCTGCCCATGGAAGCAGGGATTTCATTTCTTGTTTTGTTCTGTTTGTGTGTGCAGCTTTTGCTTCCCCTATTAAGTTTTCTATCTCAACTCATGAGTTCTCCAGCTTTTGTCCTTCCAGTTCTCTCCCAGTCGCACTGGTGGGGCAGAGAGCAAGCGGCTGCACGGTTCTTGGGTGCTGGATGGGGTTATTCCACCATGGGGCCTGGTTTATTTTATTTAAATCTGCTTGCTGCAGCTGTTCTGTGTGCTCTCTCTACCTGTACAGAACACATGGACTCTACATTAGCCAGATAATGAACTCTGCACATCCTGAGATTACGTGCAGCTGAAATAGGCTTCTGGTGTCCGGCAGCAAGGGCACAGATGGGACTTAATACCTCAGCTTAATACCTGGAGAGCTCATGCTCCTCATATCTACAGCCCTGTGTTCCACGTCTGCAGCTCCTCAGTCAGCTGCCAGTGCTCTCCTGCTTCTCCTGGGGCTTTCTCTGGCAGAGCAGGAGCAGCAGGACCCTGCCATGTGCACAGGTGATGATGTCTCTCTGGTGTGTGAGGGCTGTGGCTGTGTCTCCTGCTGCCCAAGGTGCCTGTGGGCAGCAGAAGTGTTCCCCTCCCTGTGGATACCTGTGCAGGTGAACGTGACCTCACCTGAGTGGGAGGGTCACTGGTGCCAGGGCTGCCACATGACCCTGTTGGTGCCCTGCATCAGCCATGTCCTCCTGTCCTGCTCACTGCCTGCCCTGCTCACTGTCCTGCTCACTGCCTGCCCTGCTCACTGCCTGTCCTGCTCATTGTCCTGCTCACTGCCCTGCTCACTCCCTTTGTGTCTCTGGCAGGGAGGAGCTGGGCTGATGTTAATGAAGGCTCTCCTCATTAAGCTGATGAATTTCTAAAGGACGAATGCCTTCACTGATTTAACAGTTCCCGTTTCATCTGCAATAGGCTGTGCTATGAGAATCAGCCAGCTTGGGTTTCTCTATAAAGTGTATTTCCTGTGTGCTCTCTGCAGCTGGATGAATTGTAGCAAATTACTGGTTTGACTGCCCTTGTGAGTGATGACTTGGCTCTGTTTTGATGCAAGCCAATAACCTGAGCTATTTATTCATGTGGAAAACAGTCCTTTCCAAAGGCAGAAACCCTCAGTGCAGGATTTGTCATAGGGATGCTTGCGTGATGGAGTTTGAGAACTCCAGTGTTGGAGAACACAGCTGCCAGCCTGCTCAAGTCAGCTGGATTGTGGTGGCCTGAGAGCTGCAGACAATTCCAAAACCCCCTCCAGTGGGCCAGAGATGGAGATCCCAGCTGCCACCCTCTCCTTCCTCCTGCAAGGGGAAGGCAAGGGAAGGAAGGATTTCACCAGTTGGCTGCTAGCAGCAGCCTGAATGCACTTCCCCCAAGGAGAGATGGCTACAGGAGGGCTGATTCAGTGATGCTCAATTACAGTCTGCTGTTAATTGCTTTATGATTAGACAATAATCCTCAAAATAAGCTGCTTGGGCACACTTGGGGTGCTGCAACCTCCAAAGATAAATCGTCTTCTGCATTTTGCTGCTGCTGCTCAGTCTGGATTTATGAATAGCTTTATTTGATCCAAAACTTCATTTTTTTCATTATGAACAAACATTTGGCTTCAGGGGAGCTGCCTTGCCTCTCCTCTGGACACCCAGCTTGGCACCCAGGCTGTCCTGAGTCAGCCCACACGTGTTGTGTTAGTTACTCACATGTGGACTGAACGTGGAGCATCAGCTGCTGCTCCATGCTGGAAGTGGTTTTGTAAACAGAAATTTCTTTCCAGGGATGGAGTGTACGAGTCAGTGTGCAGCTCCTCTTGGACACGTGAAAACTCCTGTGTCTGCACAGACCCCAGGGCTCTCTTGTGGGGTGGCTGTGCCCCCTGAGCCTGGCTGCAGAGCTCTGCAGGTCCAGAGCCAGGCACAGGGACCCAGCTGCATGCTGAGGCTCCAGGCACAGGGACCCAGCTGCAGGCTGAGGCTCCAGGGCTCCAAGCCCGTGAGTATCCAGCTGTTTTAAAGCAGTTTGCTCTGTTGCTGGTAGCCCCCCAGCTTTCTGCTCCCACACGACAGAATCCCTGCTGTTTGCCCTCAGGTAGTTCCTGGAGCAGCTGAGGTTTGGCCCCAATCCGTGTCCCCATGGAGGAGCCCCATCTGCCCTGGCAGTGGCAGGACCCTTCCCTGGGACCTGTTTGGCATCGTACTTCTGGTGTGATTCTTCCTTCCTCTCAGTGAGAAATCCCATAGAATCCAAGCACCCCAGGGCTTGCTGTTACCTCCTCAGCCAGGAAATGCATTTTTTCCTGTTTAGACAAGATCTTCTCACTCTGTAATCCCTCTCTAAAGGGTCAGTGCTTTGCAAGCCACTTGAGGGATATTGTTCCAGGTCCCTGGGCCTCAGAAACGCTTTCCTAGGTGTAAGGTGATAAACCTGCAAGTGAGATTGTTGTGTGTTCTTGAAAGTCTCTCTGTTCAGCAGAAGACAAATAGATTCTCCTGCAAGATTAGGTATGAATTTATCCTCTGTTGGCTGCAGGTGAGAAGGTCCTGGGGTGAGACATCCCAGTTTCTGCCGAATACTGAAGGAGTGTATGAAACGCGATTGCAGCCCTTCTCTGGAATACAGCTTTTGGGACAGATGTTCTGGGTATTGAATCAGCTCTTTGCATTCTGCATTGTGTGGGCAATGCTGAGGATCATTCTGGATGCTGAGTCTGAATCTGCGTCACTTTGGGTCCCCTGCCTGCAGAAGCAGTGCTGCTGCCATGTCAGCAGCTTTGGAGCTGTGATCCTCTTCCTGTGTTTGGTGTTCTTGGTTCATTGTGCTCTGTAGGTCACAAACCTCAACTGGGGGTGGTTTGAGGGGTTTTGATCTGCTCTTCTCTGGTGTTCATGCTGTGTGTCAGGAACACATCCAAGCTGGTGTCTCCTGCACTTCCAACCCAGCTGGAGCTGATGTGGTTGGTGTGGCACAGATTTAGGGCTGCTGGAGCTCACTGCACTGGGAGCAGAGATGTTCCTGCAGCTGCTCAGTGTGAAGCATGAGTGGAGGTCTCCGTGCCATTCTCTCATTTGGTTCTGTATCACTGAGTTGTCCTGTGTGTCTTCTGGTTTCTTCACCCGAAGACAAGTGGATTCTCCCCTGGAACTCTTCCAGGGCTTCCATGCTGTAACGTGGTCTGCAGGGCCAGTGTGAGTCCCTCCTGCATGCAGGGGTGCAGCTGAGGGTTCCCCCAGCTTTTGCCTGGCACATTGCTCTCCAGGAGCTGCACCTTTCTCAGGTGGTCAGCCCTGAGCCCAGGGGACTGGTGGCTGCTGAGGGCCGGTGGCAGCAGTGTGGCACAGGGCTGGGGAGGGATGCTGGCTGTCCCCAGGGACCCACAGTGCTGCTCCCTTCTGGGGGCAGGGCAGGGGAGCCTGCGGGACCCAGCAGCGCCAGGGCACAGCTGCCCTGCCTTGGGCACTGCAGCCATGGTCAGCAATTCAGCCCCTGCAGGTTCTTAAAAGGCTTCTGCTCTCAAGGGGAGAGTAATCCTATTTTGTAGCTTGTGTTCGCAAAGTGGAGGCAGATGTTCTTCACGTGGCACGCTCCGTGGGGACTTGTGGTGGATTAACCTACAGTAACCCACCCCAACAGGGACTCCAGAGTCTGTGAGGCAGACTGGAGATTAATTATCATCACTGAAATTCATATCGTGTTGGTCTTGGGGAAAATTCCCACTCTTACTTTGGGTTTGTTAACCTGGCAGCTTTCCTCCCAAGCTGCAGCCGCTGCTGGTTGTGCCTGCTGGGCCAGCTGGCAGCAGGAGAATTCCTGGCTATATTTAGAGGGAAGCTGCAGCCTGTGCCTTGCTGCTCTGTCACAGTAACCTCTCCTCTCTGGCTTTCTTCAAGGTAACAGAAGAGGAGCACAGCTGTTCTCTAGAGGGTCACCGAGTTGGAGCTCCCGGCCGTGCTGCAGGAGGAGCATGGCACGGGGACGGGGCTTCTGGGGACAGTGCTCCGTGTGCCACCCGCCACAGCCACCACGGCTGGGGGCTCTCCTGCTGTGAGGCACCACAGGCTCAAGGATATCTGACCCTGCAATGAGAACTCGGCCAGTGGGACAGCAGTGAGCTAGGAGAACAGCAAAAACCACAACTCGGAATGTATTTATTACCTAAAAGTTAGCTATTCTTGATAAAATCCCCCAGATTATTGCTGCTGCTTATTTTACTTACAGATTTCACACACTTGTTAATTTTAAAGCTACCGAACTGTCATTCAGTACTGTACTCTGAGAAATGTAACTGGGTCAGGACATGCAATAGAATGAAATCATTGTAGTGTCTTCAGTACAATGGACTCACTTTGTGTCTATTAAACCTTGGAAGATGTGCAACACACAGCAGTGTGCCTCTCATTGCATGGTCAAGTTTCTCGTGGTTTACTGCGGAGCAAGAGAATCAGTGGTTCCAGGTACATGGACAAGCAGTGCTGGTGACCTGGATGTCTTTGGGTCCCAGCCCTGTGCTTTCCCAAGTCACCTGGAAGGGCAGCACAGCCTGGGCCTGCCCTTGCTGTGTTCATGCTGAGCTGCTGGCTGCAGGCAGGGAGGGAATCCATGTTCTGAACTGAACATGAACGTGAGCATGAGCATGAACTTGGATGCTCACACTCCATGAGTGTGATTTAAGGCCCTTTGAATGTGTTGCACAGAGGATCCTCTCCTTACCCACGAACAAGAGGTGATGCACAATTCTAAACCAGCAAACCAACAGCTTTTTGCCAAATTCAAACGGTTCACAAACTGAAGTGACCTATGGACAGGATTTTGGAGCAGTATCAGTTCATTTTTTGGGTTTACATTAGTCTAGCCTTTCCTTGGATTCCCTCACTCCAGAGACATTAATTTGAGGTGATCAGCTGCTTCTGGTGCTGGAGAAAACAGTTCAGAGTGTCTCTGCTCAGCGAAGTGCTGTCTGGCTGTGGGAGGTTGCATTGGAGCTGCAGGATCTCTGCACTGATCCTGCTTCCTGTCAGCTGGATGTGCTGCAGCAAACACAGGGATGAACTCTCGCTGAGTTAGAGTTAGCAGGTCGGAAATCACACGGGCTCGTGTTTTCCTGCTTTGTGCTGGTTCACACTGTGGTCTTTGAATGTCAGCAAGAGAGGTCAGAGCTTCCCCTTTCAGCTGCAGAGTGTCACAAAGAGAGCTCAGCACCCAAACCCTTCTGCTGAGTCTCAGCCCAGGATTCGCTAAGTGAAACCTGCATCCCTCAGAGCTGCAGGAAGGCTGTGGTGTGGAACGTGAGGTGCTGAACCAGGACAGCTGTTTCCCGAGGCCCATTTTGGTCACCTCTGCAAACAAATCAATGAGCTTCCTGTTTTCCAAAAATAAGCACAAGAAGAACAGCAATATATAGCAGGAGATGTGTTCCTGCACCTTGTGTGAAGCCTTTGTGCAGTGTTTACCCAGGTTGGCAGAGGTGCTCCTGTGCTGGGAGTGCTCCTGCTCTGGGAGGAACAGCCCTGCCTTTCTTAGCTCTGGCCTGTCTGGCCGCAGGGACTCTTTGTGAGGTTTGTTCTAGCATCTTCTCGAGCTAGGCCTGGGCTGACCTGATGGCTGTGAGGTGGTTTTTGTGTTTTCTGCTCACACAGTTGGGCATTGTACAAAACTCCTGCCCAAAAGTGCTGCCAAGCGTTTGGCTGTAACATTACAGCAGTGAGCTGCAGGGAGGTACAAACAGCCTTCTGTTCACTTAAAAAATAATTTCAAAAGGCAAACAAAATTAACCAGGACCCTACTCCTCACTGCTCCCAGGAAAAGCACTTGTCTGCTCCCATCTCCAGTGAAGGGCTGCTCCACCATACGTGTGGAAAGGCTGCTCCGAGGTTGAAGGAGATGCCTCCAAGGACACTAGGTGAGAGCAGGCAGCCCGTGGCACTGGGGTCCCATCAGCAGGCAGGAGCATTCTTCAGAGCATGGGTGTGAGGGAACTGTGTGATACCTCACATGGGGGGTCCCTGATTTTCTCAGGGCTTGGCTCATGAGATGGCTGGGGAGGGTTTGCTCAGGCTGGTGTCATCCTGCAATGCTGACTGGTCCCCAGGGTGGAGTTCTTTAGGGGATGTCCAGCTGTTCCCCACTCTCTGCAGTAAAGCCCCTGGTGCACATCAGCCCTGCCAGCTGTGTCACACACAGTGAGACCTGCTGGCCTTGCCCTGTGCCCCATGGATGGGCACAGGCTGGCATTGCCAATTCGTGCCCTCCCAGTGCTCTGCTCCTTTGGGCTGATCAGGAGCGAGTACCTGTGTCCATGCCAGAAACATTCCCTGTCCTCCCCTGCAGGCTGCTGTGTCCAGGCAGGGTCCTGTGTCCTTACACCTGGGTGTGTGACATTCCTGACATTGCTGTGCCCTGTGGAGAGCAAACAATGCGCTGTTCCTGCCCGAGGCTCTGCTGCTGAGATGGGAGGGGAAATGCCAGTGCCAGCAGGATTCCAAAGCTGGTTTGCTTTGTGCCCCTTTGTGCCAGGGGCTGGGCAGGGACCCTCCTCCAGAGAGCACTGAAAATTGGTGTGACAGGTCTTGTTTTTCCTGTGCCCCTTGGTCTGACAGCTGTCTGTCTGTCTGTCTGTCTGTCTGTCCTAACAGCAGCCTAAAGAATGAAACACAGGAGTGACATTTCAGTGCTGCAGGTGAGTCAGTGGATTTTTGACACTTGAGTAAGATCTGCCACAGAGAGTTCCAGTACAAATACGGTAACAGAAAATGGTGCTTGGGAGGCAGGTGAGTGCAGGGGACACGGGTCCTGCTCAGCAGGACTCAGCAGCTCAGTGCCAGAGGTGGCTTAAACCCCAGCCTTACACAGCACCAGAGCCCAGCCCAGCTGTGTGGGGGCTGCCAGAGCTGCCCCACTGCTCCTTGATGAAAAGATGACTCAGGTTTTGGCAAGGCTGAAAGGATGAATCTCGTAGCAAATTGCTTCTTTGCCTTGGCCATTATGCAGATAAGTGAAAATAATTTCCCAGCAAGTGCAAATGCATTAGCCAAGAGTACAGTGATGGTTCATTTCTTAACTGGTTTTAAAAAGCTAATGTGGAAGATTCTAAATATCACTTTTAATAACGTCCTGGTGTCCATCCCTGCCTGCATCTCAGCAGGGTCCAGCTGAGGCTGCTGCAGAGCCCTGCTCTCTCTGGAGCTGATCCACGTTTCTGTGCCTCCAGCCTGAGCTCTGCCAGCACAGGAGGGACCAGCCTGGGCACAGGGAATGGGGCTGAGCATCACAGGGCATTAGGCTTGGGTGCCCAGATCTCCAGGGCGGCTCAGGCAAGCACCATTAAAGGGCAGCTTGCTTTAATCCAGTCAAATGTCTGTCGTGTATGGAAAATATTTCTGTGCTCCTAAACTCTTTTTTTCTTAGGTACATCTTATAAAACACAAAGTTGAGCAAGTTGTTTTTAAAGCAGATTTCTGGGGGAAAGCACATAAGCTGCAAGCTGGTTTGCATTAGAAACCAAAACCTGGAGCATTTGGCTTTGATAAGCGAGGCCCAACATGGCTCAAAGCAGAACGCAGCTGAAGCAGGGAATGAGGGCAGCTGAGCTGCCTGTGGAGCAGCCCCTGCTGCTGGCTCTAGGCAGGGCAGGGGCTGCCTTTCCTTGCTGGACGCCCTTGGTGCTGATGGAGTAACGCTGAAGGCTCACCTTCAGTGGGTGGAGATGGCACAGGGGACAAAGCATTGGTCCTGAGGGGTGCAGGGGTTTGGTTGTGCCAGGGCTGGAGCCACTGCCCAGGGCCCAGCCAGCAGAGCCCATCCCTCTGTGTCAGGTTTCCCACTGTCCAGCCTGGAGCAGGGAAACCTCTTCGGGCCAAATCCCCTGAAATAGAGCATCTTTCCTTTGTGTTCTTGCCCCCCGTTGGGTGGAGGCTGTGCCAGGGGCTTTCAAGGCAAGGCAGGGAAACACTGGCACACCCTTGGCTGGAATGGGGCTGTGCTGCCCTGCTGGCAAACCTGGCACAGGGATGGTGACACCAGGTCACTCGGGCCACGTGTGAAGGTGGCTCTGCTGCTGGAGAGGCTTGGGCTGGGCACAGGGCTGATGGGGAGGAGAGCAGAGGGGATGGGCAGGGTGGGACCTGGAGTGAGGGGTGCCAGCCCTGCAGCCCCCACAGGCACAGGGCCCAGGGTCTGGAGCTCACTCCAGAGTGGGAACTGGCTCTGCTTTTGCAGCTCCCGGCTGGCTGGGGGTGGGGATCCTGTCTGCTTTGATTCTGCTCATGGCTTCCCCCACCCCATCATCCTGCTGCACGTTGGCAGGAGCTGGGATGGTTGTGCATGTTTTAATTTGCTGCTGGGTGTGAGCTAATGAGGGTTGGGGATCAGGCTCTGCTGGTCTGAGCTCTGTCACCGCCTGCTCTCACCCGGCACCGGGCACGGGCCTGGCTGTGCACAAAGGCACCACAGGCACCAATATCTGGGAGCTTTAAATAAGAATCCTCATGTCACTGCAGCCTCTCCAAACCCTAATTATTTATAATTTGCACAGTTGAACCTCTGTTGCTAAAGAAAACCTGAATTTTCCCAGCGGTGTGGAGGCTCGGCCGATGAGTCACGGCGCTTGCTTGGCTAATCTTAGACCCGCTGTGAATTACTCACTGGCTGCTGATACACAGGAGGCTGACAAAATGCTCCTTTGGAGTGGATAATTTTGGAATTTGGGTCTCTTCCCTGGCAGGAGAGGGTGTGAGTGTGCGGGGGTTCAAAGCCATTATGTGGGTGCATGCTGGTCTCCCAAGGGGTTCCTAGCACATAAAAATCCCTAACACATAAAAATCCTGTGCTGCTCTTTCTAGTCACATCCACAGGGGATTTTCAGTGTGTGAGGATGTTTTCAACTGGGAAATAACTCAGTGTGAGTCCGTGCTGAATTAGATGGGTCAGGTAGTTGGGGTAATGGCCCTAGCAAGAGGGGTTTGGGGAGGACAGGGTTTATTTTGGGAACACTAAATGTTGAAGTTAGTAATGGGGGAGCACAAAAGTGAGTTTGGGGTGGGGTTCTTGGGGATGTCAAATGCAGAGCCTGGAGATAAGACTCGATGATCCTTGTGGCTCCCATCCAATGCAGGAGATTCTGTGATCCTATGAATTCTGTAATTTTTACCTTTTCCCTGGAGATGATGTTTTCTTCTGAACTCCCCCAAAAAGGTGGCTGAGGAAACAAGATCACACCTGTTCTCTGTGAAATGTCCATGTTCTCCCTGGAAAACATGATGGGATCATGAACTCAAAATCCCTGAGTGTCCCTGGCCAGGCAGATGTACCTGTGGGCAGCACCTGCCAGCTCTGGCAGCCACAGGGTGATGCCCATGGGCAGCTGTCAATCTGCAGGACCTTTTGGGGTAGTGGGAGGTATTTCCTGGGAGAGCAGCAGGGAATTATTCCTACTGCTTTAATGATTTTTATCTTTCTTTTTATTATGGCTTGTGTGTGTGCACCAAAAATTTCATCAACATTTTCCCAAGTGGTTGTTCCCATCATGGCTTGAACTAACAAAGTTTATTACAATATACAGGTAATTTTTCTCCCTGGTGCCAGACGCTGTCAGCTGCTGATTTGTGTTGCCAGCTCGGCCTCAGGGGATGGTCCCTGACACACGAAACAGCTCTTGGTATGATAATTGCAGCAATTTCAAGAAACAGGAGTAGGGGTCTGGGCAAGAATTGCCTTTGGGAACATCTGTTTCACCTTTCTGTCTGTGACCTCTTTCTGAAAGCATCTTTTCAATTGAAAGAACAAAGCTTGTTCAGTATAACCCAGTCCTGGAGTGACTCACAAATGGCCGTGAGAGCTACACAAGTGCAACTTCGGTACAAATGGTGGGAAAAGGGTGCTCAGGCCTTGGCAGGGGCTGCCCCGGAGGTGATGGAGTTCCCATCCCTGCAGGTGTCCAGCCAATAACTGGACATGGCACTCAGTGCTCTGATCTGAGTGCCAAGGAGGGGATCAGTCACAGGTTGGACTCGATGGTGTTGGAGCTCCTTTCCAACCTCAGTGATCCTGGGATTCCAGGAGAACTCCCCAGCCTGTGTCTGCCACCCTCTGCTCACAGGCTGGGAACACCAATTTCTGAGTCTCATGGAGCTGTAGCTGCACCAGGTTTGTTGTGTTCAGAGACCTGAAATCCATGATATTCCCAAGGGAAGGCCATGGTGCATGGGAAAGGCCCAACTCCATCACTCCTCTGCAGACCTTGGCTGGCTCTGATCAGAGCCAGGCAGAGCCAGCACAGAGGAGCCAAAGGAGCCAAATTTGGCTGCCTGGTGCAGAGGGGAGGGGGGTGAGACATGGGGACCCCCTGTGCCCTGGCCCCCACGTGTGTGCAGGGGCTGCTCCTGCCCAGCAGCCTTGTGTGGGGAGAAACCCAGCAGCTCCTGGACACAAACTGGTGTCCCCTCCTTCGTGCAGGCTGCAGAAGGCTCTGGAGGGAAGCTGGTGCCTGGCTGAATTAAACCTGTTCCATAACACTGTTCTCTGCTGCACCTCATTGCCTGTGCCAGGGGCTTGCTGCTGCTCTCACCAGAGCAGCTTTGCACCCCGATTTAATTCCTCCTTGTTCCAAGGTTAAACTGTTCTCTCTGTGACAGATGTTAATTATCAGCTGTAATTAATGGGTTCCCACCCTCTCTCTCCTACAGATACTGGGGCTGAATTATGGCCGGCAGTTCAGAGCAGCTCCTTGCACGCTGGTGATGGATGCTCCTCCTTGGGTGGTGCCACCAGCATTTCCTTTGTCAGGAACCACCAATGCTTCTCTGGGAAGTGTGGAGCAGCATTCTGTTTAGAAAAGCATTTTTTATGCAGGGCTTTGGGCTTTTCCCTTTGCTCCAAGTCAGCAAACAGATCTGTTGTTTACCAGTGCTGCCCTTGCAAAACAGGTCCTGTGGCCTCTGCAGGGGGGGACAAGTGGCTGTGGCCAGAAGTCAGTGCCTCCCTCCTTTGGGAATTTACAGGTAAATGCAATGATCATTCCTTCTGGAAGTACTTTGCATCTGCTGCAGAAGGAAACCCCAGACACATTTCACACCAAAATGGGTTACCCAGACTGCTGTTCCTGCTGGTTTTGGTTGAAGCTGAATGCAGAATGTGCAGTGCTCTGGGCAGGGGACACACAGGCACAGCCCTGTGTCCAGACCAGGGGACACACAGGCACAAACAGCCCAGGGGACACACAGGCACAGCCCAGCGGTCCCCCCAGCCCGCTGTCAGTGCCACAGGGAGCCCCCAGTGCTGGTGGCTGGAGCCAGCCCAGGTGGGGGGGACACGCAGGGAGCTGCAGCAGTGACAGTGCCAGAAGGGGAAGGGCTGGGACTGACGGGAACCGAAGGTGCAGCCCGGGCTGCAGAAACCGGCCATAAAGAGAAGTGAGGTCATGCTGAGACACATCCCTGACCAATTGTGCTGTTTTCCTGTCTAGAAAATGTGCTCCTACTGCTCCCATCCGCTGGTGGGGCTGGCAGGAGCCTTGTCCCAGCTGCCAGCACAGGTCCCAGCTGTGCCCTCTGTGGCACAGAACTCACAGGGCAGCTCATGGAGAGCTCAGCTCTTACCAGAGAGCCACGGCACATTCGGGGCTGTGTCACATCACACAGAGGCTGTCACATGTCACATCTTCAGCAAAAACACACTGCCAGAGGGGATCAGATGGGATCTCTTAGAAACTTCCTTGTCCCTGAGAGATTGAAAGCAACCCTGCAGTATTGCAAATATTAACATCTACAGTGGCAACATACCCTCGTCTCACTGAATTTAAAATACAGCAGCCACCCATCACATTCCTGATGTCTTGGAGAGGAAGTGCCACTTAGGTCAGTAAACATTTGTTTGCAGCAGGACTGAAAAGCCAAACATACACAGGGAGCCTGTTATTCCAGTGCATCGGGCCTCTACTGGAAGGCAGTAAATGAACTAGAAATCTAGTTTGTGCACTAGAAATTGGGCATTTCAGACATTTTGGTTTGGCCTTTCAATTGCAGTTATTAGGCCTTGTTAACTAAATCCATGAGTTCCTTGTTAACTAGATCCATGTACTGGCAATAATTTGTTGCAATGTTTGCAGTTGTCTCTGTCAGAGTGTTCTGGCCAGGGGCAGCTCAGCCCCCTGTCCTGGGGAACCACTGGGTTGGATGTCACCCCAGAGGAGATCCAGACAGGTGGAGGGAGAGAAAAACGCAGCTAGAGAGGCTGGAGGGCAGCAGGGGAAAGAGTGTGTGCTTCTCCAGGGAGGAGACCGAATGCTGGGTTTTACATGCCCTTTGAGTTTCCCTCTGATGGACTCAAGTCTGTCCCTTCTCAGGCATGAAGATGGGAAGTGAATGTCTCTTTGAGACACAGATTTTAGCTGGGCAGTTCTGTTGTGGGTGCCAAGGCTGAGGGTAAGAATTCAGTGAGATACTGGAATTCTGAGCACCAGCAGTGCTGTTTCCCTCATGACACATTTTCTTGGGGACCCAGGCAGCACAGAAAGGGGCTGTGCTGCAGAAATCCTTCCTGCATTGTTTGCTGCAGCTCCTCGGAGTGCAGGGAGGGCAGGGGGTCCCTGGGGGTGCTGAGGTGACTCTGCTGATCCTCAGATCTTTTGGTGAGATCTCAAGGATGTGCCGGCGAGCCCTCGCTGGGGGCTGCGGGGGGACATGCCCGAGCTCGGGGTGCTGGTGCGGGGTGTCGGGGCACCGCGGGCAGAGCTGTCAGCCACTGCCAACCTGCGGCCGCTGGAAACCTGACACTTCCTCCGGAGAGGGAATTAGACGGAGGACTAAATTTAGATGCTGTTGCTTGGGGAGCACGGTAAATGATAGCCGAGTGCTGCTCCCTGTGCTGCCCGTGCCGGCTGCTCCTGGGGCGGCTCTCGGGCGGCAGCCAGCAGGAAACCCCGCTGGAACCATCCGTGGGTGACACCGGCACCACAACACATGGGGGTCCCGTAAATCACGGGGTCTGCAGTCACGGGGCCTGAGGACAGCAGTCCCCTTCGATAAAGCACGAGCAGAAGGGAGCTGGGAGCGGCTGTGGCGGCGCAGGGAGCTCCGGGGATGGTCCCGGGGGTGATCCCGGGGGTGGTCCCGGGGGTGATCCCGGGGGTGGTCCCGGGAGTGATCCCGGGGGTGATCCCGGGGATGGTCCCGGGGGTGATCCCCAGTGCTGGGGCAGGAGCAGCCTGTGCCAGCACAGCCTCCCCACACTGCACGTCCATGCTGGTAATAATAATAATAATAATAATAATAATAATAACAATCCAGCAGTTTTTATTGAGAGGCCACATACAAATGGAATGATCAGTATGTTTAGAACTCATAGAAGAAATGTTCTTCTCATAGAGTATTGTACCCCTTTGGAATTCACGTACGGAGAAGATTTAAGCGCATAGCTTGGCTGGAATAAAAGGAAAAGCTTTGGCAGGATCACTGTGTGTCCATTTATAGCATCTGGGGCTGTGCAGGCTCTGGCCAGTTGTATCTGCATAACCAGAGTCCACACCAGGACCAAGAGGCTGCGATGAACAGGATGGGCAGGGATGGGAGCAGGATGGGCAGGGAGCCAGACCTGAGGGGTGACTGCCCTGGCTCAGGTCACAGGCTCACTTGGAAACAGAGCTGGTCTGTAGGTTGAAGACCAGGGAAATCACTGGGTCACGGCTTTTGGATAAGGGTGGAAAGAGAAAAAGGAAAGAACCCAGCTGGGTTATTTCTGGTCACTCACCTCTGTGGTGTTTACAGTCTGGGAATGCACATCCCAGTGCAGTGTCTGCCCAAGGGAACACCACCATCCTCCTCCTCCTCCTCCCTAGCTGCTCCTGTGCTGGGCACACCGAGCATTGTGGATCATGGGGGAGCCTGACTGGCACTACCCCAGGGAGGGGGACTTGTACTTTCAGTGAAGTCATTGGTTTTGTTACAAAAAAAAAATAATAAATCTGCTGTTCAGCTTTTGTCCACAATCTGCCCCATTAAAATATCCAGCTGATATATAGGAAAACGTGGCTCAGCACATTCAAAGCTGTGTGACACATCCAACCCCCTTTGGGAAAGGATGGGGCTCCCCACAGCCCTGTCAGCTCCTTGGCCTCCCAGGTTCCTTTAGCCCCGTTGTGAGGGGATAGAGGCACCCACGAGGAACACAGGAAGTTCCAGCTCATGTCATGTTTTAAGAAATTTTGATAAATGAAAGAAAGGCTTGGGAATTCCACAGCTTCCCAGGGTGGCTGGTGACCAGCTCAGCCCTGCCCAAGTGCCCTGCTGAACTCACCAGGACAGGGCACACTGCTGTCCCTACCCCCAGTGACACCCCAACACGCAGCCTGGCACTGGCACAGGTTGGGGAGACTGGCATAAAATGTCTGAAATTAAACACACTTTGTAATTAAAACTGTGAAATGCTCCTTGAGCCTCGGGCTGGCAGCGCTCCTGGCCCTCGGTGGTGGCAGAGGGGACAGCGTGTGGCCCTGCAGTGTCCCCAGTGCTGCCTTTGCCCCTCGGCACAGACAGACCCCACACCCAGTGCCCCCCACCCCTGCAAGAGCCCCGGGTGCTGGGGTTCATGCTGGGCCTTCAGCTTCCCACTGGGAGCATCCAATGCTGTTCCCAGCCTGCTGCACTCCCTCTGGAATTGTGATCTCAGGCACCCCTCACTGGGCACAGCTTTCCCCAGGAGTCACTCAATATTGTGTGATTGATACAGCTGTGTTTGGGGTTGCAATAAGCACCCAGCTGAAGGGTGCTTTTCTGCATTTCTGTGCAACCAGGGAGTTCAAGAACTGCCCACTGCCGTGTGGAAGGGGCAGGATGGACTTAGAGCCCAGGGTAGATTGAAGGGTTGGCTCTGCACTCTTCAGGAGCACTTTATTTCCTCCTGGTCTCCTTCCTCCTCTTCCAATCCATAACATAAAATGTTTTGAAGAAGGAAAAGATGATCCAGTTCACCTCATCTCAGTGAAGCTGTTGTTGTACAGGGACAAGAGGGCTGTGTGGAAGGTCCCAAAACTCCAGTTCTTTGCAATAAAAATAGAATTTAGGGGACTTGCTGTGTAAAGTTGTTTTTCATAGCTATAAAAAGAAAATAGAAATGTTTCCCTTTGGTATACATCTACATCCTTCCCACTAAATAAGTGATTTCCTTTTCTCCTTGCTGATTAGGAAGCTCTCCTTTGGAGGTTGGCTTTGATGTCTCAGGAAAAGAAAAATCAAATTAGCAAATCTACAGGAAAGAATTAGCATGGCCCCATTCCCTGGGCCTGGAACGAGGGATTAACCCTCTGACTGATTCCTGCTGGCTTCAAGCAGCCCAAGGAAATGGGAGTGCAGTCGGCTTAGAGCTCCCCAAGGTCAGAACAACGGGGCCATCAGGGATGCTGCCAACAGCACTTGGGGATGTGGTGTGCAGACAGTGTCACTCTGTCACTGCTGTGGGACAGGCACTGGGACTTCAGCCCCACTCCCAACCCTCTCAGCCCCCCAGTGCAGGGGCCTGACCCAGCTGGGCCACTTCAGTGTCAAACAGGGGTCCAGTGACCAACCCAAAGTGCAGTAACAGGAGCTGAGGAAAAGCTTTGGTTAGGATGTATTTGCTGTGGATCCTTCCTCCCTGGAAACCTCAGCTGGCTTAGTTCTACCCAATGTGTTTAGGGCTGTTCAGTCACGGTGACAGGGACAGGTGGAAGTGCTCTGTTTCCCTTTCTGGATAACACCACTGCCCCAAGGCACAGCCTGAGCATCCCCTGCAGACCCTGCCCCGAGGGCACAGCACACGCCCTCCGTGGGCTGGGACAGGGCATCACTCTCCACTCCCAGCCGTGTTTGGGGGCAGAAGCAGAATCCCCGCTCACATTTGCGTGAAACCAGAATTGCCCTTGACAGCCAAGCCCTCATGGGGCGCCCACATCCTCATTTCCAGCCACACTGCAAGGATCTGATCCCTGTTCCCCTCCCCGAGGGCTGGCAGGAACAGCAGGAGCCCACCAGCCCTCCCGAGCCAGGCAAGGGCAGTGCATTCAGGGTCTGTGTGAGCACTGTTCTTCCATTCCCTCTCATTAAGCAAAGCCTCTGCCTTGTTGATCTGAGCTATAAATAGTTTCCCCACGTCTGCATTTGCTCTCGCTGTGGTCACTGACAGGCAGACTTGGGGTTTGGGGATGGGCTTTTAAACCTGATGGGGTTTTTGCCTATTGCTGGTGTCAGAAGGGAGTGCCCAACCAGATTAAACACACAAAGATTAAACAGAGAGATGCAGAAATGCATCTAAAAATAACCCATGTGCTGCGCAGGGCAGCACGGTGTGTGACAGTGACAGTGACAGTGACAGCCCCGAGGTCCCCACACGGACACACGGGACCTGCAGAGATCCCTGCCTTGGGAGGCACCTCCGGGACCCTGCTGGCCCCTCCAGGCAGGAGCCACGCTGGGCCAGGCACAGCACGGACCGTGCAGCTCCCTGCCAGCTCTGCAGGGCACAGTCACACCTGGGGTGACCATGCGGGGGACAGTGGGGAGCTGCAAACCCACCCCGAGCAGGGATGGAGATGGTGCTCAGGTCAAACCCAGGTGCTGTGGCTTTGCTGGATGCTGATGTGCATCTTCTGCCTTGCTGACCGGGGGCTGTGCCAGCTCTGGAAGGGGACACCAGCAGCTGCTGGCACGGTGGGAGAGGATGCCCAGCTCCAAGGGCTGCTGGCCCCCCTGCAGGGGCTGGGACAGTGGGGACACGGGCACACGGATGGGGCCCCGGCGGGGCCTTTGGGCAGGAGCTGCCAGAGGAAATGGAAAATCCCGGAGCAGAGGAGGCTGCAGCCGATCCCTGCACTCAGCCCATGCCTGAGCAGAGCAGAGGAATTTTGGCTGATTGGCGCTGCCGGGCGGCAGGAGCCGCTGGGACAGGCCCGGGTACAGAATTAACGTGTGGGTAACTCCCTGTCAGGTATTTGTAACACATTGCAGAGTGGAGCAATGGAAAATGTGGAGAGCTGGCACACTGGCTCGAAAACCTGCTTGACAAGAAATCACCTTGGGCTGCTGGAGGTGGATCACTGGGAAGTGTCATTTATGGACGGGGTGGGGTGAGGGGGCACAGGCGGATTAGGGCTCTGTGAACAGACTCCTTTGTCTGGAGAAATGATTGTTGATAAAGGAGATATTCCCCTCCCTCCTGGGCGTGTGTGCAAGCACCATTGATGTGTTTGCACTGCCTGCTCCCTCCTGGAAACAGACCCGTGTTTGGCGTATGTGCCCTGGCTCTGCCAGCCCTGTAACTGCTTCACCACTGCCACCTCACCTGCTCCTGGCCGCCACCTCCCTGCCACCCCCTTGCCACCCCCTGCCACCTCCCAGCCACCCCCTGCCACCTCCTGCCACCCCCTTGCCACCTTCTGCCACCCTCCTGCCTCTGTGACTCATGAACCGTTTTTGCAAACCCCAGCACCACGAAGGAGAAGAAACCCCCAGGGCCACCCCTGCGCCCTCCTATTCTTCCTGCTGGCACTGAATGTGCAGGGTCAAACACACCTGCCATGGGTGACCCCAAAAAGATTTCAATTCACTCTTATTCCCAGGAAGAAGGGTGATCAGTTTGGCTACAGCTTGGCACAAATGATTCACAAATAAAGGCTTTGGCATTTATCAACATCCAGGAGTTTGTTGAGAGATGCTGTATGACACATGGGGAAATGGAAATTTAATGTGGTGAGTCTTAGGAAGACTGAGGAAGTGTTTCCTGGGGGAATTTTTAAGTTGCTCTCCTGGTCTCTTGGAGCCCATTTAAGCACTAGAAGGAGCTCTAAGGTCTCCCTGGAGCCCTCTCCTCTGCAGGCTGAATCACCACAGCTCTCTCAGGCTGTCTGGTGCCCGCATTGTCTGGTGATGTCTTGAGTTTTTCTTTAATGATTTAATTTTATCCCTTCAGATTTGCCCAATTTTTGTTCAGCACCAACCCAGGTTTCTCAGGTTCCTTGAGAGTGTGTATTATCCGTGCCATTGTTCTCTGTGCAGCCACAGAAGGGATGAACTCACCCTGAACACCCTGACATCCTGTACCAGCACTGACTCCTCACGGCAGTGTCACATTTCCTCACAGCACAGTGGCAAAATCCACGTTCTTGTGCCACAGTTGGGTTTAGTGACTTGTCATGGTCTGAAATTTACCCTGTAAGCACAGCAGGCACTGGTGGCCAGGGGGGTGGTGGCCAGTGTTCCAGAGCTCTGGGGCCACCTGCTTGAATGCTGCCAGGGGCTGGTGGGCCCTGGGGCTGCCCCAATTCCATCCGCATTCCATCCCAGTTCTATCCCAATTCCATCCCAATTCCATCCCAATTCCATCCGCATTCCATCCCAATTCCATCCCCATTCCATCCCCATTCCCAGTGTTCCTGTGCAGACTGAGGGAGTTGTGACCCATGTTTGCAAATTCTTGGTCTTTAGTTTCAACCTCTTGGATGTGTATTTCTTTAAATCTTTATATTCCACCAAGCTAACTCTGAATGTTACCTTTCCTTGGATTTAATTCCAGCTTTTAGCTTTGTGTTTTGCAGTTCCTTTCCTTGCAGGAGAAGGGCTGTGAGAGGACAATGCCTGGAGGAAACGTGCAGCACCCAGCAGCAGGAGCCACATCTCTGCCCTGACACAGCATCCCTGCAGGGCCACTGGCCATGTCCTGGGACAGAGGGGAAAGTCATGGCAAGGCTCAGATTCTTCTGCAAGCTAAATGCAGAAACAAATTAACAACATCTTCAGAGAGGGAAAAAAAAGGAGCTCCATAACATATAATACAGGGATGAAGTTTGAGAGTCTGGATGTGAAAATAAGAGCTGAAGGCTCTGAGAGGCTCATCTGTCACTGAAACCCTGATGGTGACTAAGGAGAATGTTCAACCCAAAAATGTAAAAATCATGAATCACTCCTGAAAGTCAGAAAATATTTCCCAACTTGTATGACTTCAGACCAGCCCTCAGCATCCTGTTTGCCACTGGCCTTTGTTGCAGGGCTGTGACTCAGGATCCATGGGGACAGTCACCCCAAGAGTGTGGAGGCACAAGGCTTGGCTTAGGAAAACTGACTAAGGGGAGACACAATTTTTCCAGTGTACATGTTTGCTGCTGCTTGTCTGTCACTGCTCTGGGAGTGGGAGGAATATCCTTTATTTCCCAGGGCCCTGGCACGTGGCTGCCGAGGGTGGCACGGCACTGGTGTGGAGCAGCAGGGACTCTGGGCACTGCCACACCTCAGCATGATCCCACTGCCAGTCACTGGGTTAGCTTACTGATACAGGTATTTTTATGAGTGTGTATATATATAAACAGCTGTTTGTGTGCATGTGTATGCATATCCACATGTATATATAGCTCGCTGTGGCTTTACAGAAAAATGAGAGAGCTCCTGGCCACAATGACTTTGCAATTTCAAATATACCTACTCAGAGATGGAGAAAATCACTTATGGCTAATCTGATGGGAGCAGAATGGCACTTCAGTTTCCTGCAGGAGTTCTGGGAGTCAGGATTGGCTCAGTGGGTCTGTTCCTCCCTGCAATCCACACTGAGATGGGTCACACCTGAGAAGGAGAAATCACTGGTGGGAACTTGGGCACCAGCCCAGAGTCTCTCTCCTCCTTCCCAAGGCCACAATCTGCAGCATCAAATAACCCCTAAAGCAAAGGCACCTCTTCTATTGTTGGCTGTCAGGATTTCTTTCCTCATGCAGAGCCCTAGAAATTCTCCATTGGAGCCAAATGAATTCCAGGCTGCTGAGAACGCTCCTGCATTTTGTGGACCCCTTGGACCCACAGGGTCTGGGAAACCCAGGGCAAAACCCAGTAACTCTTCGTCCAGTGGGGAAAATCTCAAGTACCATGATGGCCCCAGCTGAGGGGAACCTCAGGGTGCTCTTGGGTCCCCATTTCCAGACACCCTGACTTTACAAATGCCAAAGAACTGATATTAATTATGGCATTGTCCTTTATAAGAGACACAAGAGGATGTGATTCCTGCCTCGTCTTTCAGGTTGAGGAATAATTGCTCCACATAACAGATGCTCCCCTGGGATTCCCTTCTGCATTTCCATTTGCTGCAGCTGCAGGAAAACCCAGCAGCTCCACAGCCTTAGAACCCCTGGGATCAGCACGGGGGAATTCTCATTGCAGGGCTGGTGGCAGCCCCCCGGCACAGCCCTCCTGCTAATCCCCTTTCCCTGCCCCCAAAATGATAATTTTCCTCCTGCTCCCCACCAAGGCCCTTGGGTTCAGCTCAGAAAGCCTTGCCTGGGTTCTTAGCTGAAATCCCTGGAGTCCCCACCTCGCTCCTGTGGGTGACCCCAGGGATCCCTGGGCATTGCTCAGGACCTGCCAGGTCGGGTGTGAGTGGGTGATAAAGGACCCTGTGAGCCAGGGGGGAGCAGCACAGAGCCCCCAGTGCACAGCCACATCTGGGGGTGAGAGATGAGATCCCCCCATGGCCACACACCCCGAGCCCCACACGGACCCCACGGCCCCGTGCTGAGATAAATCTGAACAGAGCTGTCACCGCGCAGCCAGCAGGGTGAAGTGTCCCCATGGGGAATTAATTAGAGGCAATGTGGAGGCAGTGACCATGATATGCAAATCAGGATGAATCAGAGTCCCCGCAGAGAGGAGTTTGTGCTGCTGCAGCCAGGGAGCAGAGGTGCAGCCTGCTGGGGTCAGGGTGCTCAGGGTGCTCGGGCAGGATGAAGGAGGCAGGGTCACCAGAAGAGTTCATTCATCAGCTCCATGTAGCTGAAGATATCTGCTCCATCCTTTGCGTGAGGACCGGGGGGGTTCCTGCCTTCCCACCAGCTTTTACCTGATGGTTTATTGTCATGCAGGGAGCCATTGCTCATTGTGGGTTTCCACACCGAGAAATGCAAATTTCATTTCTTGTGGAAGACAGTTAAAAAATGCTCCTCAACAGTTACCCTTGTTAATAGCTCTTTAATTCTCTAATGAATATTTATGAGTGGTTGCCTGAAAGCAATGAACCTTGGACTGTATAGACTGATATTGATTGTGTTTGAAATTAAAAGAATAGTGATTTTTTTCTCTTTTGGTAGAAAAGCTGAACAAGAGGAAGACAGGTTTTTAAATTATGGCAGGTAATGAATTATTGAAACATCTCTTACCAGAGAAGTGCCTTAGGGACGGTGACTTGGTGGCATATCAGCAGTGTCTGCACATTTTGGGGACCCAGGTGTGTCCCTGCCCATCATGGCACTCCCAGGCAGCCCCAATTTCCCCCTCAGAGCCCCCTGTCCCTGTCAGACCCCCATCCTGCTGAACTGCCAGCACTGCTGCCACCAGCCCTTCCAGGGTACCAGGAGTAAAACCGGAGTGTTCAGGCACCTGGGTCCTGCCTTTGGCTCGTGGGTTGTGACCTTTTACCCAGAGCCCAAGATTCTCATAGCACCGTGTTCCCAGGTGGATTGTGCTCTCCTCTGACTGCATTTCCAGTGGACTGTGGAAATCTCCTTATTGCTATGACAGTGGCACATCACAGGAGAAGAGCCTAAGGCAGAGTCTTGTCACCAGAGCTTCTACAAAATGGTGGAGAAGCTGATGTGTGGAATTATTGGCTTCCATGCTGGATCAGCTTTTAAAAAATAGTCATTTAAATCACTAGTAAATGCTGGGTTTGGTGCTCACTAAGAAGACAAGCCAAGAGGGATACAGGGAGCCTATTTGCTCCAGTATTCTATTCCAGAATATTCTGGAGCATCCATATATCAGAATACTTTATTTCCAGATTTTTTTTTTGCCCTTGAGGGCATGAAAATCCAGCAGTTTGTAAGTGCAAAGTGGCTGTTTGCAAACAGGAGCAGCACAGTTGGTCTGAAACCCATCTCCCCACTCATGATCAATGCAAATTAGGTTGGAATGGGAGCTGATTAAAGGGACAAAGTCAGTGTCCATCTGAGTTTCACACTGGGTTTCTCTGATAACATCCATCCATATTTCCTTGAAATTTACTTTATTCTACATAGGACATCATGGAAAAGAGATAAGAAATAGCTGCTCCTCCAGTGCAGCACAGCACACACAGGCACAGTCACATTGGTTGGTACATATTAAGCTCCTGCATGTTCAGTATTGAAGTCAGTGGAACATTTCTCTGTGGAATAGTTTCAGTGGGAGGGTGAATCTTTCACTAAATTGTGCTTCTAAAATGGTAATTTGGAATGAAAGATTTAAAATCAGAGTTTCATGCTGAGATTTCTGACTGCCAGGACAGCTCGTTTTGCTGTTGCTGAGCTGAAGTCTTGTGAAACTGCTCCGTGTCTCCACTTCCCACCCTGATTTTGGATAAAATTGAATGTCAAAATGACACCATTTCCCACGGGAGGTTCCCCTCGGGCTGAGTGAATTCCTTTCCATGCTGCTGAGGGCTGGTCACCACATGCCAATGGAGAAAATGACAGGAGTCTTTCCGTCCATCCCTGGGCACTGCTGAGGCCCTGTCCTGACCATCCCTGGGCTGGATGAGCACAGGTCTGTGTGTGCCCCTCACCCCCACCCAGCCTGAGCCCAAACTGCCGGCTCTGGGGGTGACACTGCCCCCCTGGGGCTGAGATCTGCCCTGTGGGGCTGGGCAGAGAGCCCAGGGCAGGGGCTGGGCTGGGCTGAGATGGGATGGGATGGGATGGGATGGGATGGGATGGGATGGGATGGGATGGGATGGGATGGGATGGGATGGGATGGGATGGGATGGGATGGGATGGGATGGGATGGGAGGGCAGGGCAGGGAAGGGCAGGGCAGGGCAGGGCATGGCATGGCAGCAGGGACATCCCCTCCCTGTCCCCCGCCTCCCGGTGCTCCCTGCCCTGCACACAGCTCGTGTTGCAGCAGCGCTGTGCCTAAAGTGCTGCTGTCTGCACATCCTTCCTGTGGGAGAATAATCCAAATGTGCTGATGAGCTGGAAAGTGCTGGATCAGGAGCCCTGGCCGCTGTCCCAGCAAGAGGCTGTGACCAGAGGCACCCGGTGTCCCCTGCTCAGCTCCAAGCCCGATCTCCCCTCAACGAGGGGTTGCTGCTCCTCTGCAAAACACTGACAATGCCCACCGATGGATAAAATTTTCCCTGGACTTCAGGGGAACCTTTCTGAAGCAGAGATTAGTGTTTTAAGCACCTGGCAATGTTCTGACTCTGAATGGGGCTCCTGGTGTTTTAGCTCCCAGGACAGGATGGAGACTTTGGAGGGAGGAAGACAAACAAACAAACCAAAACACCCCAAAATTTCAGAGCAGTTGTTGGTAGCTTAGTGCTGGTATTTTACCTGCTGGATGCTGTAAAGGGTGCAAGGAAAGGACCCCATTTTTACGGCATCATGAGGAACTTGCCCTTCCTTGTGTTTTCTGTGGGTATCCAGCTTCTGCAGATGCCTGAAATCAAGGGACTGTGGCAAAGGCACACAGCTGGTTATTACAGGTTTTTATCACTACCAAAAAGATCTGTAGAGGGAGAACTTGTCTCACTAAACTCGTGGTGCTCTTTGTCTGGGAAGGAAGGCCAGCCCTTGGGATTAAAGCCTGGGTCAAATTGTGCTCCCTCTCCAATTTGGTGCAGTAAAATGCTAAATATACTACAAGGCTCTTTATCATGGAATACATGACAAACCCCTTCAACCCTGTCATTGCTCTGTCAGTGTCACCATTTCCCAGAGCTCATCTGGGTCAGTCAGAGGTTTCTGGTGCAGGAAAACATCCTGTTTTTCCTTTCAGCTGGGTCACTGGAGGCTTTCCAGCCTGTCTGGGATGGGATGTGGAATGGTGATCCACACCCCAGTGAGTGCAGCCCCCTTGGCTGGGGATGGAGCAGGATGGTGAAGGCTCCACCATGTCCCCCCTGGCATCTCCCAGCATGAGACCATTTTCCCAGGACCTCCCTCACAGCTCTGGGGCTTGGTTTTGCTGCTGCTCAAGTGCACAGTGTTGAACCCAGCCCAGCAGATACAGTCTGCATTAATTTGCTGCAGTCTGGTGCATTAATACAGTAATTATTAACTATTATATATCATTTTAATGAGATTTTGATCAATAACATCTTGTATTCTAAAAATAGACCAGGAAGATAAGGCACAAAAACATGACTGCCAAAGAAGCTACTTTAATTTCCTAATGTATTTTGTGCTGTTAATTTACAAGAAAACTGTTGCTGTGGGGATTGAAGAATTAAATTGCAGCAGCAGGATGAAAATTTCAAATGAGGTAATGTTTTTCTGCAATGTTTTTGGAGCAGAACCTGTGCTGGCTCTTCAGAAGGTTGCATTTCACTTTTAAAATTCAAATATGCATGCAAAGGGCAGCACTTAGTCCTGGCTGTGTCACAGCCGTGTCGTTCACCCACTGAGAATCTGGTTTGTTTTCCTGGCTGAGCTGGATGTGCAAGGGACAGTGGGGAGCAGAGCCGGGGAAGCCGGGGAAGCCGGGAAGCCCTGCAGGGGGATGGAGCAGGGTCCCCATGCAGGGAGCAGTGACAGGAGGCTGTCCTGGGAAGCCACAGTGTGTGTGCCTGCAGCACTGCCAGGCACTAACCTGTGTCCTCAAGTGCCACATCCACAGGGCTTTCTAATCCTTTCAGGGCTGAGGACTCCACCACTGCCCTGGGCAGCTGTGCCAGAGCTGGACAGCCCTTTCCAAGAAGACATTTTACCTAATATCCAACCTAAACTTTCCCTAGCACGACTTGGGGCCATTTCCTCTTGTCCTGTTCCCTGTTCCTTGGTAGAAGAGGCCCCAGATATTCCCACATAATTCCCACATTCCCCAGATAATCCACAGTGACCCCACTGAGCTGTTAAACCAGTGAGAACCCAGGCAGTGATGGAAGCTTAGGGGAGGTTTCTGAAAATCTCTAAAGAGAAAGTTTCTGGGGTGTTGGACAGGGTTGGTCAGAGCTGTTTCATAAAATCCCTTTTTTCTGCCCAATAATCAAACCTGACTGAACAAATGGCTCTTTGGAGCCCCCGCGATTGGTGACAGTGTGGGGCTGCGTTTGGGTTCAAACTGGTAATTCTCAGCAGCTGGAACACAAGTGGCCGATTCCAGAAATGCCCAGGGAAGTGTTGCCCGGAGGTGGCGGCTCCCGGAGCTGTGCCCAGCATCCCGGGGCTGTGCCGCTGTGCCTATCATCCCGGGGCTGTGCCGATCATCCCGGGGCTGTGCTGATCATCCTGGCTCTGTGCCGATCATCCCGGGGCTGTGCCGATCATCCCGGGGCTGTGCCGATCATCCCGGGGCTGTGCCGATCATCCCGGGGCTGTGCCGATCATCCCGGGGCTGTGCCGATCATCCCGGGGCTGTGCCGATCATCCCGGGGCTGTGCCGATCATCCCATCTCCTGGCCGCAGCCTGGAACAGCAGGCAGGAGAGCTCGGGAGCGGCAGCGCTTCTCTGGTAGTGCTGCAGGAGAGCAGACTCCGCTTTTCTGGTTTATTTGCACAGAATGTTAATCCTTTGTGCCGATGTTAATGTTAATGTCAATCCTAAAATGCCGATTGATTTTTTTTTTTTTTTTTTAAGAGAGGGTAGACAGGGAAGAATGGTTTGACTTCCTCGTCTGAGTCACGGATCCTGGAGCAGAGCTCGGGAGCTGTCAGAATGTGTCCCTCAGGCCAGGGCTGCTCGGGGCTCTCCACCCTGGGGAATTGCTCACAGAGGCAGAACTGCAGCTAAAGCTAGCGATGATGCACCTTTTCTACCGAGCAATCATCCCTGGCTGTAGCAGCTGTTGATACACAGAGGCACCAGGCTTTTCTCTCAGCAGGAGGATGTTGGGGATTTGGACAGGGAGCAGTGAGAGGCAGGAGGTGCTGCTGGTACTGCTGCCCGTGCTGGGAGGATGCAGCACCCAGAGCACGATGCTGCAGCTCCACAGTCTGACATAAATGCTGGAGAGCTTTCAGAAATTCAGAAGAACGTGCCCACAAAAGGAAACCGTGCTGTTTAGCCAAGCACACCTTGACCTGCTGGCAAAGCCGCCTGTGGCTGTCTCTGTCCCACCCCATGGGCAGCCCCGAGCTCTCCAGCCTGCTGTGGGCACAGCAGGAGCTTGTGCCAGCTGCTGCAAGGCCTCCAGAACACATGGGAATTACTGGGACAGATGGTGCTTCACCCACACACCAGCTGCTTCTGCCAGGACGTGGATGTGGAGGATGGGGCTGGTGCCCGTGGTGGGACAGAGCTGCTCTGGTGCTGAGCACATCCATCCAGCAGGGAGATGGAGAGCACAAGGTGTTCTTGGATTTCGATATTTTAAAGTCTGGTTCCATAGCCCTAAAATAGCAGGTTTTCTTGTAATAAAACACCACAGTAGCTTGGGCCAGGGTAAAACTGGATTGTACATGTGTGTCCTCATCATCGTAACTCTGCTCTGGCCTATGAAGTAGGAGCAGAAATAACTCCGACAGGAGACCCCCGCTTTTCTACTTTTCAGGCATGAGTCTACAGCCACAAGGCAGAGCAGATAATTAAAAAGGACCTTCTGCAGGCAAATGAGATACTGAAACCCACTAATTCTGTCTCTCCACCCAAACCCCAAGGTCCTGTGGCCACATTGCTCTGGGTGGCTCAGGACAGGCTCTGTGTGGCACAGACCCCTCCCAGGCACACACCCACACACAGGGTTACAGCTGCTGAGTCATTCCGGGAAACCCAATGAAATAAAATTACACTTGGAAGCATTTGCAAGTGGAAATGGGGAGGTTTGAACCCACAACAGTTTCTGCAGTGAGGGCACTGCTGGAGAGAGACTGGCAATGGTACAGGGCACCACCCACACCACACATATTCCCTTCCTTTCTGATCCCAGGGGCTTTGGTGGTAAAAACATGTTGTTTTATGTTCCTCTGACACATGGGACTGAAGGGTTTTAGTGAAATTCCATATGGCATTTCAAATTAAAACAAGGAGTGCTGCTTTGTTATACACAGGGTTTGACAGTGAGCAGAGGCCTTGTGGAGCTCTAATAGCAGCTCTGCGTTCACAGAGAGCTTGCTGACCACAGCAGAAGCACAGCCAGTGGCACCAGCAGCTCCCTGGGGGCTGGAGAGACCCACCCTGTGCAGCTGGCTGTGTGTCACCAGCTCATGCAGGCAGGATTCCTGTGATGCCATTAACGTGGCAAAGGAAGGACGTGGGCAGTCCGGGCAGCAGGCTGCACCATCAGGGCACAGCCTCGCAGGAAAGTGTCCTTGCACAAAAACGTAGTTTATTGAAATAACTCTGCCCATGGGAGACCAGTGTACCCAGGGAAATGCAGAGGCTGGCTGGCTCTGGTGCCTGTGCTGCCTGCCCACAGGTGGGAGCAGCTAGCCTGTCCCTCAATGCCTCTGCCCAACAAACCCAGTCTCCAGGACAAGGAGTGAAGCCCCTGGGGGAAACAGGAGAGACTTGTTCCAAGGGCTGCACACACTGGAAAGAGAAGCAACAGAAAGAAGGGCTCAGTTGCACACCACCGTGCTATTTGCCCATGGTTTAGGAGCCAGAGTGTTTCTGAGGATGACAAACTCCTTCCCTGAAGCAGTGCAGACTCTGCTCCCATCCCTGGTGCATCCGGCAGGCACAGACAGCCCCGTCCCCATGGCCAGGGCAGGCACTGCCCCTGAGCTGCCAGCTGCTCCGCAGGGGCACTGAGAGCAGTCCCTGCTTCTGTTCATTGGGAATATGGCAAAGGGCTTCTCCTGTGCTGGAACCCACCCTCACAGGCACAGATCCACCCATCACCTGCGACAAAACCCTCTAGTTAACACATCAGGCCCGGCACTCAAACACCTGGGTTTGGCTGAAAAACCCTTCCCTGTCATTTTCTCTGACACACTCCTGTAATTCCCTCATTTCTCACATGAACTGGGAAGCAGACAGTTTTACCTAAGGGTCTGTAAGAGTTCCAGTCAGGAACTCGGTGGGGCCAGGCCGTGTTTGCTGCACACTTCTGCAGCCCAGGCCAAAACTGCCCTGTGGCTCCTAGGAGCACAGTGGTGCTCGCCAGGAACCGAGCTGTGCCCAGCAGGACTGAGCTGTCCGTGGCTCCCCAGGAACACAGGTGTGCCCAGCAGGACCGAGCTGTGCCCAGCAGGACCGAGCTGTGCCCAGCAGGACCGAGCTGTCCATGGCTCCCCGGGAACTCCAGCCATGGTCACCCTGCCCCACACAGCTCCGGCCCCAGCTCCCCCTCCCACCCCTGAGGCTCCTTCTTGTGGCTGGCCTGGCAGCTGCTTGCACATCAGAAAATAATTTTGGGATAGAGCTATGTGCTTTTGAGCTATGTTTGATACAACCAGTGTGCACTTTTCTCTATTTTAGAACATAATTCATCGTGCTGTTGGGTTGGCTTTTCCTTTAATGTTATTCCACAACCAATCCATTGGAGGGATGGATCTGATCTGAGGAACTAATCTGTCTGAGAAAAGCCACCTCCAGTTCCTGCTAGATGTGACTTCTTGATCTGTTATCATGTTATTTCTCACATTATCACTAAATGCAGACGTTTATCAGCAGCACATGGTAAGGCAGATGTGAATTTAACCTCTCTGTGAAATGTGATCCCTTCAGGCCCAGCTCCTGGGTGCAGTGATGGCAGGAATGGGGCTTGCTCACAAGGGTGTGGAGCACAAACACCTCAGGGCTGCTGCAGAGCACTGCTACAACAATGCACCACGTGCTGTGAAAAAGATTCACTGAAAGAGCTGTGAACACAAGAGTGTATCACCAGAGCCAGGGAATAACCAGCTGGGCCAGGAGTAAAGCAGCTGCTTCCCCAGCTGGGATGTGACATCTGCGCATTATTCATGTGTGCATTCATATACACAGCACTCTCAGAGCCCACCATGATTTATCAGCAGGGACTAATTAACCCCGTTCAGGTCAGTCGGGCTGCCAGCCACTCCCGAGGGTGCAGGAGACTCGGGTGGAGGAGGAGCCGTAGGAGCATGTGCTGCGAAGGGGCAGTGGGAGAAGCAGTGGCTCCCTCCTTCAGCACAGAAACAGCACTCTGGAACAGGCCTCTGCTTTCAGATGCAGCTCCAAATGGTGAACATTTAGAATTTTCTTTCCAAGTTTTCTCCTTAGTAATGGTTTTCTAAACCCCATGGGAACATGGGGCTGGTACTACAGCAGAAAAAGGCTCAAATGAATAAGCATTTTAATAAGAATTTTATCCTGCGTCATAAAAAGAATTACATGAAAACCCCACTGGCTTATGTGCAAGAAGTGTATTTACTACAGGCAATTGAAGAAGAAATAAAATTCAACTTCAGTCTCATTTCGATTTGCAAGTTATGAGAAATGTTTCTGGAAGGAGCTAATAAATGTGATGAATGCACCCAGAAGTAATTGATCATTTATATAAAAAATTCTGGCAAACATTTAATTCCACTATTCATTAAAATGTTGCCCTTGCGAGACATAATCCATAAAAATGATCTCTCTAATAACCAAGATGTCAGGGAGCTGAGATTGAGGGTGAAGGTAACCTGGGATTCCAGGAGGAAATTCCAAATGCTGATTCTCTGGTGGGTTAATGCATGCGGTGCCTGTGTCTGCTCAGCCCCGTGGGCAGGAACAGCCTTGACCCCTTGTTTGAGTACATTGTTTTAGGCACTCCTGTACAATACAAGATTTGTGATGTTGGGAAGAGCAAACACAAGGGCTGGACATGTTTCTCCTGGTCAGCTGCTGGGCTGCACTGTGAGCAGTGGCACCTCCTGCCACAGCCCTGTGTGTGTCCCCAAGCCCCCACTCTAGCTCAGTGTCACCTGAGATCCCCTAAATCGCTGGGGATTTGTCTTGTCACATTTCCCGTGTCCTGGGAAGGCACATTTGGCTTCTCAGGCGGTGCTGCTTGAGGGGCCTGCCCAGGCTGTGGCTGAGGAGATCCAGTACCAAACCACTCCTGGGACTTCAGGGCACTCACAGGGGTATTCATGTGCCAAATCCAGGTGTCCTGCACGTGGGGGAGGAGGGACTGTGCGGGCAGTGTGGGCAGGATAAGAGGTGTGGATGGCGTGGGAGGGGTGGCTGGGATGGGCAGCACGGACAGGAGGAGCAGGGTGGGTGCTGTGGGCACTGCTCAGGGCATTGCCTGGGGGCAGTGCACAGTGCTGGGGCAGCACCAGCAGGTGCCCAGGCAGAGCTCCTCAGCTCAGGGTGTTCCCAGGGGCTCCAGCTGCCCCCAGTGCTCCAGGCCTGGGGGAGCCCCAGGGTGTGTCAGACTGCCTGCTGCCCTCACCGAAACCAAAATCCTCTTTAAGGTGTGCAAGCAAGACACTGCCTGGTAATTCTAATTAGTTGGAATGGTGGGAAAAAAATAAAACCAATTAAGGACTAATTGCAGGGTTGCCCTAATTGAGGGAGTGATGATCTGGTTTTGAGCAGTAAACAAAAGCAAAGGGTTTATCTTTGCTGGGAGCTGCAGTGCTTTGGGGAGGGACAGATTCCAAATCGGAGAGGAAATTCAGCATTTCAACACAAGGGGTTTGGCCTCCTCTTTGTCCTTTTTTTCCCCAGCTTCTCTTCCTATAAATCATAAAAGCCATGTGGCTGTGGCCTCTGGAGACATGGGTTCCTGGGGTCCTCAGAAGTGCTGGGACAATTGTTTGACTTGATGGTCTGAGGGAGCTTTTTCAACATAAACAATTCCATGATTTCTTACAGCATGCCAGTGCCAAATGCTGGGCTTCCCCAACAGGAGCTCTTCCCAGGGAAATGTGTCCTGTCCCTGGGCACAGGAACTGTTGATGACACAGGGCTGTCTCTCCAGGCTCTCCAGCACTGCTGCTGGTGCTCTCTGCTCCGAGGCTTTGACACTGCAGGTCTGCCTGTGAGAGAAGGAGAGTTCAGGCACCCCAGTGACCTGAGCCTGTAGGTGTGTGCCAGCATGATGCTGCTGCTTTTAATTCATTTTCTGATTGCCACTTACAAAGCCATACTGAGAGGGGAGAGAGCAGGAGTGCAGACACAGGGAGAGGATCGTGATGGTGGCAGGATTCCAGGCTGCACAGGAGAGGTAATGCCACCATGCAGAAATGTCCTCCAGAGAATTGATTTCAGTCAGGTTTTGCTCAGTTAGTGTCTGTCTCAGGGCAGATGTTGTTACCCTGCAGCTCCCCAGGGCACTGGGAGCTGGCAGCCCTGACACAGGCTGATCTGTCTTGGTGGCTTCCGTGTCCCCTGGGCTCATGAGAACACAGCCAAACCTGCCAGTGGCACTTGGGACGGAACTCAGCCTAAAACAAGGCAAAAAGGTGGATTATTCCTGGCTTTGTTACTTTTCAGTTAGCACAGTTCCCCACTATTAACCAGCCTGGGAGCAGGTGGGGCACCCAGGTGAGCACCGTGAGGCAGGGACAGGGACCACCCAAAGTCAGAGATCAATGGGGCAATAGCTGAGGAGGCCTGGGGGGCAGGACTGGACAGGGGAGTGGCAGAAGGGAGAGGAGCTCAGGGGTGCTCAGAGGTTCTCAGATGTGCTCAGCAACAGTGGGCAGAGGAGAGGACACTGCAGGTGTGATGGGGCAGAGTCAGCAGCAGCTGCTGCAGAGGGTCAGTGGGCAGTGGAAACGAAGGAATCAGAGACCATCTTGAGCTGGAAGGGACCCCAGGATCACCAAGGCCAGCTCCTGGCCCTGCACAGGACACCCTATGCCTGAGAGCCTTGGCCAAGCACTCCTTGAGCTCTGGCCAGATGGGCCTGTGACCATGGCAGCCCTCATTTCTCATTAATGAGATGGCAGATTTATTTTAACAAAATTGGTTTTCTCTTTGTTAATTCTGTTCAGAGCTCTCTGAAAAGCAAACATGAGTGCCCTTTTGAAGCCACCATTTATATAATTATGTAACTGTATTGCAGAGTTCTGTTACAGAGATTTTATGGTTTTCAGGACAAATCCTTCCAAAGGTAGAGACATGTATTCCCAAGAAATGTATTTGTTTGAAGTCACAGTGTTTTCTGGAAAACCTCAAGTCAGTTTTGATGATTAAGTGGATCATTATAATTTTGAAGTACTATGTGGGATCAAGAGGTGTAAAAGACATTCTCTGAAGAAAGTGTATTGCTGGGGCAATTCAGGACGAGGTTGCAGTGAAAGCTGACCTAATTAGACAATTTATAGATATTCAGTTACCTTATTTAAATTGGCTGCAGTGCAAGTGCAAAAAAAAAAAAACCAAAAAAAACAAAAACAAAAAAAAAAAAAAAAAAAACCAAAAACAAAAAAAAAAAACCAAAACAAAACAACACCCCACCCTTTTTACCTTCACTCTGCCAAGTCTTCTCTTTGGAAATTTATTATGTTTTAAAAAACCACTAGAGCAGCATTCCAGGTTTGTTTTTCAAGGCTCCTTCATTTTAAAGCCATCACAGTGGACTTCAAACAAGGTGGAATTGCAGTCTCACAGAGCAGCTCAGGAGATCAGCTGCCACAGCTCACCCTGTGTTGAGTGAAGCATCTGAAGGCACAGCAAGGGGTTCCAGGGGATTGATTGTCTTAACCCATTTCATTCAAGGATTCTGTGGAATTCCAGACTGGTTTGGGTTGGAAAGGACCTTACAGACCACCTAGTTCCAAACCCCTGTCACAGGCAGAGACACCTTCCACCAGAGCAGATTGCTCCAAGCCCTGTCCATCCTGGCCTTGACAGCTCTTTCCATGAGGAAATTTTCCCTAATAACCAACATAAACTTCCCATGGCCCAGCCTGAGGCCGTTCCCTCTCCTCCTGTCCCTGTTCCCTGGGAGCACAGCCCAACCCCCCCAGCTGTCCCCTCCTGGCAGGGACTTGTGCAGAGCCAAGGCCCCCCCTGAGCCTCCTTTTCTCCAGGCTCAGCCCCCCAAGTTCCCTCACCTTCATCAGACTTGTGCTCCAGACCCTTCTCCAGCTCTGTTGCTCTCCTTTGGACTCAGGTTTGGGATCATGTTAGCCCTGAGCTCCTCCTCCAGCCCTACAGCTGATCCATTAACTCGTTCACTTTCCCTTTCCAGTGCCTCTTCATTCATTTGTGCTTAGGGAAGTGAACCTAGAAGTCAGGCTGGAAAGGGGCATTGGATGTGGAGCAGTGTACTTTGGAGGTCCTGACAGATACACTTGATACTGTGAGCTCAGGATGGTTTTGTGCTCAGCACTGGCTCTGTGACTGTTGTAACCTCCTCAGGTAAGGTATGTGTAAAAGGCCACCAGCCATGTGAGGAGGTGGAACAGGTTGTCCCATGGGGGGGGACGGCCTGCTGCAGATGTAAATGATGTGCCTCTCGTTGGTCTATTCAGTGACCCTGTTTAAAATCCAGCCATTTATCAGCAGCAGGAGCTGCTGGGGCTGTACAGTCCCTCCGGGTGCTGCAGGAGTGGCTTCAACCACGAATGCTGCCAGAGACCTTTCTGACAAGCAGCTATTCTGTAACATAATCTCCAACATTTACATGCTGCAAAAGCAGCAGCTGACAGCGTGGATTAACTGAGCCCTGGGGAATGAGCATTATTTCCTCTGCACTGCACTCTGTGGGCAGCCAGGGCCAAGCCCTCCTCTGGGTGTAAGGGGTGTTTGGAGCCATGTCCAGTTTGACTGGCCAAGGAGGGAAACACAAGAAATCCTGGCAATCACAATCTGGCAGTTCTGCCACAGTTAGTGGCTGATGGAATCACAAGGAAAGGGCAGCTGGGCTGGAAAGGGATGGAAGAGCTGCACCCTTGCAGCAGCAGGAGCCCCTGGCAGAGGCTCCTCTGCAGGAGAACAGGAGGGAAGAGGAGACTCCTGCAGAGCCTGGCTCAGTGTCACTGCTGGGGTGGCTCCAGTGTCACTGCTGGGGTGGCCCCAGGGGCTCCCAGCCCAGCTGTGTGACCAAGGCTCCAAGGCTGGGGTGTCAGCAGCACCTTGCGACAAATGTGGCTGCTGCTCTGCCTGCCTCTCACACCCAGACACCCCAGGACAGGTTTGGGACAGGGATGCCCTGGGGGCAGGAGGATGCTGGCAGCAAGCAGCCAAGCCAGGAGCACTGATTTCCTGAAGCTGCCCAGCAGCTTGCATGGAGTCTGCATTGTCTGGAGGCATTCTGGAAACAGTCATCTGCAATTTGTCTGATTTCAGTAAGACACTTTAAAACTAGATTTTGTATTTTACAGCTGTATTGGTTGTGCAATTTACAGTGGAAATATCCCTTTTATTCCAAAAAGTGCCTTCATAGCTTTCATTTGAGGGCTTGGTACATGGCAGCCCCTGTGGAAGACCCAGATTTAGAAAAGATCTGGAAATTTTGCTCTGTCCTTCAGCCCCACAGGAGGTGCCTGTCTGAGGCAGTGAGGCCAGGGGGCTTGGTACTTGCTTGGCCAGAATAACAGCACACAGCCAGAGGGAACTAAAAGCAGGCTTAATGTGGGATATCCAACTGGTGTTTCTAATCTGCAGTGCATTATACTGATCCCCTGAGCAGCGTGTGTGGGGCTGTAATGCTTTTATGTAACTCCTGAGGAGGAAGCACTTACCCCTGAGAGGGCTCTGTCCCCCAGCCAGGGGGAAGGAGCATTACCAGACACTGGTGGGTGATGTGGTGGGAAAGAGGCAGCAGGTGGCTGTGGAAGGAAACCATTCCTGTAAGTTTATTGAGGTCTCTGAAAGGGGCAATGGGAGACAAGGGGTTCTGTGTTCCATAGCATGCACCTGGATTTCCAACAGTTTTAATGGTTCTCCATCCAAAATCTACAGCTGATGTCAGTTGCATTTCCCAGTGGGAAGAGAGAGTTGATGTCAAGGAAAAAAGGCAAAACAAGCAAACAAAACAAACCAAAAATCACCACCCCCCCAAAAAAAAACCCCAACCCCAAAAACATAAAACCCACAAAAAAACTGTAAAAGAGTGGGAGTGAGGTGCCACTGCCTGCTGACCGTAACACAGTCATATGGGTACCGCCCAAAAAATACTGAGAAACTGCTCAAAATGGGCAAAAAGAGAGGCAGAGTACAGGAAGGTGAGAGAAGTTAGAGGCAGCAGTGGGTTGTGAGGTGGCTGTGGCCAGGTGTGGAAGAGGTGTTGGCATCACTGAGAATGCTCTGCCAGCTTGATCCTGAGCCATCGTTGCAAGGGCAGGTGAAATGCCAGGGAAATGCTGGCTGGGAAGGAGCTGGGCTGCTCCTCTCCTGCGCTCCAGGACGTCACAGGGTCGCAAAGTCATAAACTGCCTTTCTAGTCTGGCCTTCCAAGAGCTGTATTTTATGTCAAGGTACCAGGCTGTGGGCACAGCTCTCTGTCCTGCACTGATGCTGCCACACGTGCTTTTGTCTCCTGGCCTGTGCCAGCTCTACCCCGTGATCATGCTGAGCATTTCTGGTAGAATTGCCCACATATCCTGCTTGCACATTCGTTTTTAGGCCATTGTTAACAGCAAGTTTGATCCTCTTGATGTATGTCCCAAGTCTTTCACGTCCTAAAAGCCTGGAGGGCACTCACAATGATTTTGGCGTGATCAGAACAGAGGCTGGGGCAGAACGTGGTGCTTTGATTTCGGGAAATTGTTTCTGGAACACTTAGCAGTGCCACCGTGTGTGGGTTTCTGCAGGGGACAGCACTGTCCCGTCCCATAGCATCGGACAGTCCGATGGCAGAGCTGTGGGACCGGCGGGCGAGAGCATCTTTCCACGAGAGCCTGTTTGTGTTTCCGCAGGCAGAGGGAGTCGGAGCCCCAGCAGCCGCAGCCTACTTCCCTCTGACTCCTTTCGTTGTTTTGCCCTGACTTCCAAAGACTTCTGTAGGAGGAAGAGGAGGTTTCCGAACGCAAACCCAGCCAAGGAAACAGCCGTGCCGTGCTGGCTGCAGGGGAGAGCTGGTCACTGCTCTGTGTCCATGCTGGTCACGGCTTGGTGTCCCTGCTGGTCACTGCTCTGTGCCCATGCTGGTCACTGCTCTGTGTCCCTGCTGGGCACTGCTCTGTGCCCGCGCAATGTCCCAGTGGCTCCAAGAAAGGTGTGACTGAGTTTTCTTTTCACACACTTGATTTTTTTTTTTTTTTGGTAACTGTAAAATGTAGCAAAAAGCATAAATAACAATATAAACTCTAAGGATGGATCATTAGTCATCTGAAAAATGTTCTACCCTTTGAAATACAGTGGAGATTGTCTTAGCAGAAGATTTTGAAGCGATACAAATACTGATGCCAATTCTTAGGGTGCAAACATCTATAAAATACCATTTTCCTCTACATCAGTATTGATAAACACGTCTTGAAAAGCTGTAGCACTAAAGGTTAAAAAGTAAAATTAACTTGCGCCTATGAAATTTACTTGTTTTAATTTATGTTTATTCTTTAAAAACAGCTATAAAAAGCTTCTTGTCATAATTTATTCTTGAAATGAGTATTGCCTCTGAAGTTTCCATAGTTACAGATGTTTCTAGGTTTGTAATGTTTGCACAATTGACATTTACTGCACAGTGAAAACATCGGATTGATTTTTCTACCTGGAGAGGAGAACACAAGCGCCCGGCCATGCACGGGGTGTGCACTTCCCAGGCTCTGGGGGACCTGGTGCTGGAACAACAAAGGACAATGCTGATAAATAATGGAACAGTCACAAGGGAAGATTGCCACTAGTGGAGGGGGCAGCTGGCACCCCCCACACTGTGCCATGGGTGTGGCATTGCTGGCACCAGGCAGGGGCATGGCCCTGGACACAGTGCCCAGCACTGGCACCCAGCACCCAGCACTGGCACCCTGCACTGTGCAGCAGCTGCTGTGCTCCAGACACCAGGTGCCAAGTTTGAGTCACATCAAGTATTCCCAAAGTAAGAATCCACATCTGAAATAAAGGAAATGGTGCAGGGAGAGTGGAAAGGATGGACACACAAAGAACACCCAGGAGGTGCCTGCAGCGATGACACAGCGATGAATTTTGACATGGCCTGAGGGTCCTGCTGCCCATCCTGCCCGTGCTGCAGGTTTGCTGGGATGCTGGAGAAATCCTTTGCACAGTTTATTCAGCAGGGCTGGCTGTTTGTGAGGCTGCTGGGTGAACTGAAGGTCTAAACCAGAGATCCAAAAGCAGCTGGTGCAGCCCCTCCCCGACTCCCAGCACTGTCCCCATCTATGTCTGCCCTGTCCCTGGCTGTCACTGCTCCCTGCTCCCCACAGCCAAACAGCCATTGCTGCTCACCCACAGGTACGCTTTGTGGTCTTTTCAACTGAACAAAAACACGAGCAAAGAAAAAAGTATTTTCACTATTAATTTTTTAAATGTCTTTTTAAAGTGTTGGCCCTACGTCAGCTATATTCACAGCAATCTTTAATCCTAAAAGTGAAGATATGGATATATAGTGCATTAATTTTCTCAGTTGCCTTGTTCCATCCTCAAAATAACAGGAAATGATGACGCATGTTGAGGAGAAACAGCATCAATTTATACTGAGAAAAGTAAATCCATTCTCAGCTGCTGAAACTCATGGGACTGTTGCTTCCGTAAAACATGAACTCTTTTTTCAAATGTAATCTCATTTTCTAAAAACGCCTCTCACTAGGATCTTCTTTTTCCTTCTTCCCTGGCTGTTTGATTATTTTCAACTACTTCTAATCAGGCAACAATGAGATCAGGAGAGAAGTATCTGGAGGAGAAAACGAGGTGGATTAAAGAATTAGGGCAGCAGCAAATCAGAAAAGATTAGGAATTCCATTTTATAGTCCCAGAGGGTAATGCTGCTGAGAACTGCAAGAGCAGTTTAATGGGCTGATGTGAACGCCATCAGGTCAAACTTCTTGTCTCCCTAAATCCATTTTCCTCATCCCCTGTTGTTACCGAGATACTACTTTTTTTTCTTTTTTTTTTTTCTTTTTTCTGTTTTGAGGAGATTCAGACCATGAGATAAAAGCATATTATGTAAAGAGACATATGCTGTGATTTGGGTGGTAATTCCTGTTGAGAGACTTCTCAGGGTTGTTCTGGGCTCCAGTGACCAGGCACTGTCAGGGTTCCCTGTCTGTCAGGGGTGCAGCCCCAAAGATATATCAGCCAGCCTTTGCCACAACCCTTATTCCTGTGTAAAGCTTTAATGGTAACAGAAATTCCTTAAGAAAACTGAAAATATTTCTAAAAAATATCAAATATGACTGAAAAAGTACACAAACCTGAGCTGGATTCTGGGGTGCTTTAAGAATTAAAAAGCATTTTTTCATGGAATAGTGACAGGAGCTCGTTTCCTGTATGGAGAGTTTCCTGGGAGCCCACAGGGCTCATAAACTCCATGGGGTTGGATATTAACCATGACTGCAGAGCCTGACAGAAGGAATGGGGGACCGGTGTTCCCACAGAGAGCCTCAGTGGAAAGTGAAAAATACCAACACAAAACACAAAAGGTGATGGGACCAGCTCTGTGTGCCAGGCAGTGTGAGAGCTCTGGACAGTGTCACCAGAGTGCGCAGCACTGAGTTTGATATGGGAAAAGAAGAGGGAGAGACACAAAGGGAGGGGTGGGAAAGCTGCTGTCATGTGGTGTCCTGGGAGGCTGCAGCAGGGCCTTGGCCAGTGCAGGAGTTGGCATGTTGCCATGTTTTAGACCCCTCCTCAATCTCCTCATTGTGTATCTCAAAATTCAGGCTTCAGAGTAATCAGCAGCAACATTGCCAATAACAGCAAAGGCTAATTAGGATTCTCCTTTTCTATTAATTTCCATTTTTCAGGTCCTATGTTTTAGTTACAGCTGGCAGTTACAGAGAGCAGGGGTCATTGTGTGGGCTGGGAAGAAGCCCAGGTGAGCTGGGAGAAGCCACCTCTGGCCCCATGCTGGAGCTCACAGAAGTGATGGGCAGGAGAGCCCTGAGCCGGGGGGAGCTGAGGAGCAGCCCCCCAACAGATCCCAGGCAGAAGCACATTACAGGTGACTGGCAGGAATCAAGGCACCTGTCAGCAAGAAAGTCTCAGCAGTGATTGCTGGTCCTGTGGCACTCACTGCTCCATCTCCTGTCCCCATCCCTGCTCACACAGGGCACGTGGAGAGGGTTCTGCTCCAGGCAGGGCTCGGGGCCCCACTGCCACAGTAACAACGTCTGGAGCATGGCCAGTCCCACTTTCCCCACTGCTTCAAGCCTCAGATTTCAACTAGTGTTTATTTAAATTGGTTGGTCATAGCAGAGTTAATTTGTTTTAAGGCTGTGCCAGAAACTCTTGGCAGCTGGACAGGAAAATCTCAAACAAACAAACAAAACCTCCTTAAACTCTAGGCATTGCTTAATTCTTCAGTCTTAAGTACAAAACACCTTAGAGAAATCATCAGTTCTGTAGTAGTAACGAGGCCAGAGCTGTTTCATTCCAAGACACAGCCTTTGGGGTTTGGGGGGTTGTTGCTGTGGGCACAGCAAGGGCTGGATGTGCTGGCACCAAGCGCTACAGAGCCATGGGCACCTTCCCCCTGGGACAGGCCATGACTTGGGACAGCCAAGCAGAAGCACAGAGCATCTTTTCGTCTGCATTAATAACAAGAAAAGAAAATAAAAAGCATAACCAGCACTTTCACGTCCATTGTCCAGGAGCACAACCTCATTTTGGTGATGGATGTAAGTGCATGCACACACAAAATCAAAATGGGAAACAAGCAAGTGAAATTGGCTAGAAGAAAACATTCAGGATTTCCCTTTGGAATGTTTTCTACAGAAATACCCAGCGTGTGGATTTCATGCTGATTTGGGTACTGGTGCAGACTGAGATTGATACACTCTGATTTTACACTGAGGAGATGCTATGATAGACAGTGAGACAGGGGAGCTTTTCTAGGAATCTCATCTGTGCCAGTGGTGGGATAACCCTGCATGGCACTGGGGGCTCTGGGGGCTCTGGCTGCTGCTGCAGCCTTCAGCAATGCCTTGCTCTCCCAGACTGTGCTTCCCTTCCAGGCCAGGACCAGCTCTGAGAGTTTTACCTGGCGTGTGCTTGTTGAATGTGCACTTGGGAACATCCAACAATCCAGACAGAACAGAGTCCCTACAAATTTGGTTCTGCCTTCAGCTGAACTTACCTCTGAGTTTCCTTGTGTCTAAGCCCAACCTTTCTTGGCCCAGGTCAAGCACACTGGGTTTGTTCTCTGTGCTGCAGGAGGCAGCCTGTCCCCTGTCCCCTGTCCCTTTCTGACATCTGTGACAGTGCTCAAGGCCACCTGTGTCTCTTCCTTGGCTCTTCAGCCTCAGCAGCCCACTTCAGCACCTGTGGTTTCTGGGCATTATCCATCCTGTCGCTGGCACTTTGAGCCCTGCTGCCCTGCCCTTATGTGCCAGGTCAGTGGCCATCCTGGGCAAGGCCAGACCTGCTGGACAGTGAGCAGTTCCCTTCCTTCCTGCTGGACAGGCCAGGGGAGCAGGGTGCTGGTGATTTTCTCCCTTGGGTGCTGGTGAGTTTCTCCCGGGGGTGCTGGTGATTTTCTCCCAGGAATGCCGGTGATTTTCTCCCAGGAATGCTGGTGATTTTCTCCCGGGATGCTGGTGATTTTCTCCCAGGAATGCCGGTGATTTTCTCCCGGGATGCTGAGGGCAGGGGGAGTGTGTGCTGTGCAGGGAGCGCTGGCACCCCGAGCCTTGGGGACATCTGCAGGGTGGCACCAGCCGTGGCCAGGCCAGCGTCCTGCCGTTCCACCACACCGTCCCCACACAGCTCTGTGGGCAGCCCTGCTCCCCGGATGCCTTAGGGGGAAAAGCTGCTGATGCCGAAAAACCCTCGCAGTGCTTGGCGATGCTGACAAACATCTGTCAGGATCCAGACTGAGAATCCCAGTCTGGTTTTACCTCTGCCCCGAGACACTTGAACAAAGTTTTCAGAAAGAGAAGACTAATAAATCAAGACCATACTTCTCCAGGCCCCTCTCGAGGGAGCTGGTTAAAATTAGTAAGGAATGTGGGCCGGAGGAGCCCTCCCCCAGCCGCACAAAGGCCCGGCGCCGCACCGAGCCCGGCCCGGCTTTTCCAAAAAAGGCCACAGGCAGCTCTGGGCCCCTGAGTCCCCCTGCTCTCGGGACAGGTGCTGCCCCTCCAGCTGAGAAATGAGCTCCTGCCAGCGAGGAAAGGCTGACTCCAATTTAAATATTGGGAAAGGAGTGGGTGCCCCTGCTCCTGGGACAGGTGGTGCCCCTCCGACTGAGAAATGATCTCCTGCCAGCCACGAGAGGCTGACTCCAATTTAAATATTGGGAAAAGAGTGGGAGGAGGCATCCTCAGCCCTTGTGGGCTTCAGGGGTTTTTCTACACTTTGCTAAATAATCATGGATCGTTCAGCCCAAACAATTGAAGGGAGACTGCTGAGACCACCAGGAGCTCCCTGGATCCTGGAGAGGAGGGTGATGGAAGGAGCACCTCGGCCGTGACAGCAGCCACAGCATGCAGCAAGGTCAAAGAAGTGTCTGTCCTCTGCATTTTCCCGAGCAAGGTCCCAAGCATGCAGTAAAAATCAAGGTAAAACATGTTCTTGCAATCCTGATGGAGCCAAGAGTAGGATTTGGGGTAGTGGAGACAGGCCGGGTGGCATGGTGCTCAGACAACCCCAAAACACTGGTCCCAGTGCAGGGAAGGCCGCAAGGCCCCCAGAGGCTTCCCAGAATTTCCTACTTCTGCTTGTTGGGAGCTGAGCATGAAAAAGGATTTCTGGCTGCCTAACCTCACTCTGAGGGCAGCAGCAGGGCCCTGGCTGGCACATCCTCCTTGGCACACAGCAAAGCCACCACCAAGTGCCCCGACCTTATGTGCCTCAAACGTCACACAGAAGCAGATCATCTCTGCTGAGCAGATGCCCCTTTCAAAAACTGCATGCCAGGTTTTCCTGCTTGTTTCTGGGTAACAAATAATCTATACTTTTTAAAAAAGCTTTCATTTTTCTTAAGAAAAGACACTCATGGTGGCACATTCACCAGTAACAGCATTCAGGGCCAGGTTAGACAGGGCTTGGAGCAACCTTGTCTAGTGGAAGGTGTCCCTGCCCATGAAAGGGGCTGGAATGAGATGAACTTTGAAGTCTCTTCCAGCCGAAAGCAGTCTGTGATTCTGTGATTAATTCTGTGACATTCTGACCAGTCTGTGAGTCTCTGATCAATTCTGTGCCATCGGTGGCCAGGTGGCAGTGCCAGCTGCTCAGTGTCTGCCTGTCACATCACACAATTCACCCAGGGAGGGCAAGAAACGTTGAGAGGTAAGATCAGGATCATCTGCCAAATCCCCTCACTCTCCTCTCCTGCTGCTGCTGTGTGTCTGTCGGGGCAGCCCCTGAGCTGTGCAGGAGGTGGCACTGCCCTTCCCTGTCACCACAGCCTGGCACGGTGACGTGCCTGTCATGACACAGTGCAGCACCTCTGCAGTTTTTGGGGTTTGCACAGCCCACCTTTGTCTCCTCCAGGAGTTCAAAGCAGGAGCGAGCAGTGCCCAGCCGTGAGCCGGAACACACAGGCTCTCTTCACTATTGCCTTTCTATTTTAAGAACAGCGGATTATTGTTAATACATCTCTTGTGTTTGGTTTCTATCAGAGCCAGTTTGTTTAACTAATAGGCAGATTTATTTACTGAAAGGAGGAGGAAAGCAGCAGTTAAAAGGATACGGCAAATCCAGCAAGTATTAATCTTGTCCCCAGAAAAACCACTGGCAGCACCTTGGATTTTTTTCAACTTTTCTACAAGGTCTTTAGATTGTAGTCAAAATAATGCCTTAATCTGCACATTCCCAACTCCAAGGTCTGGAACAGGAAGGGCTTGTGCTGAAGAACAGTCTTTGCCGTAAAATGCAACGGAATTCATTGAGCAACTTAGGAACAGATGCCAAAAACGTAATTCCCATTTATCTCAGCAGGAGATTCCTCACTGCTGCTCAGGGCCTATGGTATAGGCACTTTTCCAATGCAAAAGAAAAAATCTCCAGCAAGAGAGGACAATAACTCCAATCTAATTTTGTCTCCTCACATTTACCAAACAGAGCAATACCATTCTGTTTCTTGGAGACCACTCATATGAATATTATTCTGAAGCTAAAATTGACACTGACAAACCTTGACCATCCTGACAGTCCCACAAAAATCAGTCAGACTGTTGATGTGCGTGATAACACACAATTATTGCAGTTTATTTGGGATTAATGGTTTACAGAATCACAGATTCTCAGAGTTTGGGTTTGAAGGGCCCTTAACACTCATCTCATCCCACGTCCTGCCATGGGCAGGGATATCTTCCACCAGCCCAGGTTGCTCAGAAGCAGCTATACAGACAAGCACAGGATGTTTATCTGCCTTCTGTGGAGCTGTGTGAAGGCACAAGGTTTGAGCAATTCTAAGACATCCTTTCTCTCTGGGCTCACACTCACGGGGTGAGTCAGGGAGGGGTGGGACTCTTGCTCACTTTCTTAACCATTTCACTTCTGAGTGCCCCAGGACACAGCTTTGCATCTGGGTCAGCATCCAATAAAAGTGAAATTCATTTGTTCAGAACATAAAACAACCATTTCTTTGATCACAGAATTTGTCAGAGAGCTGTCTTTCTCCTTCATTTGCTTTACAAAATGTTAATTTTGCTTAACCACCAACACACAGCATTTTCTAAAAGAGAACCATTTTATTCTCATTACAATGTTTATGTTACGAGGAAAAATGAGCAGCTTTGTGACAAGAAAACATCTGAGTTTTCCAAAGAAGAGAAGCAAGCTGGCTGTCACGTATTGTTTTGCTATTCTCCTATTTGCATGTCAGCGTGATCTTTGTTAAAGGTTTGCAAATGAAACACTTGAGATCCGTTTTTAGGCCCCAGCTGAGGGCAAGAAGCCCTGGCCAGGGACACCACAGAGGTGGGAGGACACGGTGCCACTCCTGCTCAAGTGCCATGGGCAATGCCAGCCTGGGGCTCACCTCTCTCCCTAGAGCTGCTGGCATGCTCTGAAGGAACACAGATGTGCCCACAGCCTTGTTTTAGATGTAGAGCTAAGCAGCTGTCTGGTATCATCTGTCAGAACCTGTTCTCAGTATCCCTGCTCTGTCTGGCCCGCGGTTTTCTGTCTGCTATGCTGTGCTGTCTGTTCTGCTCCCTCCACAGAGGGACAATGTTTTCCCAAGAGTGAGCTGTTCACACTGCCAGTCCCCAGGCTTGGGATCACATTTGGGATGCAGTCTGCAGCACCCTCCTGGGATGGCTGAAGGCACTCTCCACTGGGAAGGTAGATGGGGAAACATTCCTGCCATTCACCACCGTGCAGCTCAGGGGCCAACCCTGCCCTGCCAGTGGCACCCATCCAACAGAGTTCCAGCATGACACACCAGTGGGGATGCTCTCCCTCCTCAGGTCTCCGTGGATTTTGAATATCCACCTCCCTCAGGAAGTCCAAGAACTGACCTTGATCTGATTTGAGTTGAGTTTCTGGCTTTTATTTATTCAGGCCCATAGTTCTTATTTCTTTGATGCTGCTCTGTGCTCATGTTTTGTACATTCATTTTACGCTCTGCTGTTTTATATGTTCCCTAAAACCACCAAATCAGAGACATGATGGATTTAGCTTGCTGAACTCTAGTCTTTCTGTCCATCAAACATTTGCCATCTTCAGGACCTAAGTGTTTCTCACCAAAAAGCTGAAAAGATGCTTGAACTCTGCCCTTATGGGTCACCCTGTGCTACCCATCCTCACAGGACCTCTGCTCCAAAGGGACAAGGTCGATGCTTCCTCCTGTCCTTGCATCAGGCCTCTCTTCCTACAGCTTCAGGCACAGCAGCCAATGTAAAACCCTGTCTGATGAGCCAGGATTAGGCCTTGCTCTTTCTTGAACCAGCTGACCATTAAAAGAGACTTTTTAATCGAGACACTAGGGATTTGAGAGGTGAACCATTTCCTCTTGGAAGTACAGAACAGCACCTGGGATGGCATCAACCTGCAAGGTGATGGTGCACTGGTCTTCAGAAACCCAGTAAACTCTGCTGGTAATCCTGATTATGTGCTAATTTGAGCTGCATTTTTTCTACTCTCTTTCACCCTCATTATCTCCTTGTACCCTTTTCAGCTTCCCTCTATTCACTGTGTTCCTTTCCCAGGAAGGCTGTGTTGGAGGAGCAGAGGAACTTTTACACAGGTAGCTGTGAATAAACATCTGTGAGAAGTTGCTGCCTTCCAGCAGTTTCAGCACATCTCTTGGAAAGCGCCGTCTGTGTGAAATTCAACAAGCACCACCTCAGCTGCTCCAGCAAACTCCATCCAGGGAGAAGTCACCTTCTTTCTGTAAGTATATCGAGTCCTCTTGATACCAGTTTTTGTTTGCTTCTTTTGTTATTTCCTGTTTGCACAGGCTGATAACTCTGAGAATCAGTCCCTGAACAACAAACCACAGGAGGGCTGGCTGTCCCTGATGGAGCCACAGCACCCAGACATCAGCCACAGTTCCACCAGTCACCAGCACTTCTCTGGGGAAAGGCATCTGTCACACCACTCTGCTTAGTATCCCTTCCAGCAGAACTAATGCAGACATCTCTGCAAAGTTTTTTTAGGCCTCTTTCCCAATAGCTCTCTGAAGGAAAATACTCCAGCAGCTGAGCAGTGGCTGGATGCAGAGACATGTAATGCAGCCCTAAGAGTGCCAAAACAAACAAGCTGGTACGGTGGGAAAGCTCAGGCCTGCATCCCAGGGGTGAGCCCTTCCCTGCACAGATCCCTGCCAACAGGAACACGTTCCCTGCAGCACAGCTGGGATTGCATTCACTGCACTGGGTGCTCTGAAAATCCACATTCCCTGACACTCAGGTGCAGTTCACTCCCCTCTTGCTTGTCCCCATCTCCTGAGAGAACACAAAGCTGAACAGAAAGGAATGTGGTAAGGGTAGATATATGTTTGTGCATTTAAAAAACACACAGGAAAAAGAAACAACATGAGTCAATGGTAAAGGAGTTGCAGAAAAGACAAAAAAAAATTAAAATCTCCATGACAGCACCAGCATCAAAGGCTGTGTGTGGTGGAAGGGCACATAAGGTGCCATTAGACACAGATGAAAGCCTACCTGGGCAGGGCAGACAAGAGAAAAGCAGCAGGGCTGGGTCACAGCAGGTGTGGAGGTGTTTTCTCAGGCACTGGGAAGCCTTATTGCTTGGAGAACAGTCACAAGAGGAGAAGAAGCAAGGCTGAACTTCTGCCTCCCTCTGGGAAAGGGGCTGAGGAGCAAGGCAGTCTCTGTAAGGTTCTCTTCTCTGCCACAGCCATGGATGAGTTTTGGGTCTGATGGAAAACCCCAAAGAAACAAAGGCAGGAGCCCAGTGTGTGTCATAGCAAGCCCGAGCTCTGCCAGGCACCTCTCTTTGTCTGAAGCCAGAATTTCACACCCCACACCTCAGGTACTACATGAGGATGGCCTTGGTGCTCACAGCAACACAGGCTTTGGACACAACAGAATTGTTTAAAGAATATCTGCTTTATATAAGTCAGAATTTAAAAAAAAAAATTAAATGCTAAAGACTAGTTATACTTGTTATCATCAGCATAGAGGTAAGTGGGGGAAGAAATGGCATATCTAAGGACTCAAGGGAAGGTGGGAGGGGCACAACCTAGGAATACGTGGAACTTTTTGCCAGAACCGTGGGTTGAATGTTCCTATTTAAATATGTTGTTAACATCTTTATATAATTAATTTCTAAGTTGGTCACCATGGCAGCAATGGCAGACTCACATGAATGAAAATAGACTTGAGCACAGATGAGACCAGAGAATAGCTGGATGTTGTTTTTGCCATCTCTGTTGGTCTTGGATCCACTAGTTCCCAAGAGAGTGAGTTTCCCCAGCAAGGGCTGATTCCTTTGCCAAGCTGCTGGGAGCTGGGCACCCTCTGCCTGCCTGGGATCCCTTTCCAGGCATGGCACAGAGCTCTTTTTCATCACATTGCATTTAGGATCCAGACTGCTTTATTGCCATCTTCCCAGGTTTCTTTCTGCTGCTGATCAGCAAAAACAAATTTGCTCCCCCAGCAACACAGAATACCTGCCTCGTTTATTTAGCTGGCACCTGTGTAAGGAGTAAGTAAGCCCTCATCCTGTATCCCCGTAAATCCAGCAAAAAAAGAGAATCCTGTCAGGCTCTGGAAGCAGAGGGCTGATAGTCCCCAGAGACATCACCCAAAACATCATTTCCAAATCCTTCTGCTGGGGATCTCAGAGGAGAACAAGGCAGCAAGAAGGTGATGATGGCACAGGGCTGTGGTTTCAGCTTTGGCACTGGCCTCTAACCCCTTCACCGTCCCTCCCCATCAGCTGTGTCAGTCCTGTTTTCAAGGATGGAATATTCACAGCTGAAAAGGGGAGAGCACAGACACACTTTGGAACAGCTGAGTAGCTGGATATTAATTAAAACAAATCTAGGGATATTAAATTATCTGTGACTGGTTAATGACACTGCAGAGAGCTCACCAGTGAGAGAACTGTAATGTTGCCATGGACTTGAGGCATTGGCAAGGATGGCAAGAACAGACATGGATACCTTGGATACCAGGATGTTCCTCACACAGACGGAAAACCCTGAATTGTCCCTGGAGTCCTGCAGCAAAGTGTCTGTGTGCGATGCTGGGGCCACCTCAGCATGGAGGGGACACCAGCAGCCTCTCTGCTGACACCATCCAAATGCATGGAGGGAATGGGGCTTCCTCTCACTTTCTGCCTTGACTTTCTCCTTGAAGGAAATCTGGTGGAAGATTTACGTATGTCTGCATTAACATAAACAGAGAGTGGAAAAGGAAGTTTACGCCAAATGAAAAGAGAAACGGTTTTCCAAAGAGGCTTTTTGCTGAGCCTCATCTAAATGAACCAGCCATGCTTGGCTATCCAGAAAAGGTCCAGGAGGGAGTTCTTTGCTGGGGACTCATATGACCACAGGATGCTGGGGGTTTCAGTGCTGCACTCAGAAAAAAACTGATTGAGATCAGACTCAATCTGATTAGGTAAATAAACTTTCCTGTTCTGCAGAGAGAGAAGCTGGACATTCCAGTCATTGGGTGGAAGACAGAAAAAACAGCTAAACCACCATTCCTAAACCACCGGTACCGAGCAGCAGCAGCAGCAGCAGCAGCATTTCTGGACTGTCAGGGATGGGCTTTGGGACAGAGATTATCTCAGGACAGCTTCTTGCCAGTCTCAGGGCCTCGTCCCTTTGCCGGGTTGGGCACCTCAGGGTGGAGGAGCAACGGGTCCATGGAGCACACTGCTATCTCATCTCATGCTGGTGCTCATGGCAGGACCCTGGGTGCTGATGGGGACGGCAGAGTTTGGGGCTGTCTCGGGGGGCACTGCAGCCATGTGAGGGCTAGGCTCTGCCCCCCACCCTGCCAGCCCACAGAGCCCCTCTAGGGCAGGCTCTGCTCGTGTTCTCACCAGCTCCCTATGGCCTTATGGCTGGTGGTTTCCTCCCTGCTCGGTGTCAGGGAAGTGGTGCACACACCAAATCCCCAGACAGACAGTTATGCAGCAAGCAGGGGGAAAAAAAAATATTTACTTTTTACACTTTTTAAAACTTGTTTCTGGAAATTGAAACACAGATTTTATCAGAGATAAATTTGCTTTCCACAACCATGAAGGTTTTGCCAGAGGCAACTGCTGTCTCTCTAGGAAGTGAAGTTCAGCCAGAGGCTCCTCTTGGCTTGGTTTGTTTTCCAGACCCACTGCACTAGTTTTCTTGTCTTTTGACCAATTTCCATGTAATTTGATAGGGACTGAAGCATATTAAGCAGCTGCAGGTTTCACTGAGGAGAGGAGGCAGGAGATCCTGCAGAGATCAGCAGAGCCAGGAGGGAGCCCAGGCATGGGCACAGTGGACACTGCCCTGAATGCACAGATGGACGCTGCTCCAGAGAGATGGACACCACTCCAGACAGATGGACACCAGTCCAGACGGATGACAGACAGACAGTGCTCTCCAGCCCAGGCTCAGTCCTTGGGCGTGGACTGCATGGTTTAGACCTGCTTCCCATTTCCCCTGCCGAATTGGGATTAACGAGGTGATAACTTGTGCTCCCCAGCACAGGGCTGGGCCGCAGCCCAACGCACAGAAAGTGAAGCACCAAACTATTTATGTTCCAGTTCCTACAGCTATTTTTAATAGAGCTTCAGAGACTTGCCGTATTACCCTGCCTTTTTAGCGTCTGCTTCTTTTCTTAATCTCATTTCCCCTGCCCTTTCTTTATCTTTGGATCAATTTATACCATCCTTTTTATCATGCTCTAATCAGAACACACTTTATGATTTCAGATAAATGTAGTCATGGTAATTTTCCACTCCATTTAGGTCAAGTCAGGATGAAACAATTTTTTTAAGTCTTATCTAGTAACCACCAGAAATGGCTCCTTGTTAAACTATCTGCCCCCTTACTTTTCTAACTTTATTAGATTTTAATGTCAGCTGTTGGACTCCCTTTTTGGGTTCTTCAGGAAACTGCTTCTGCACTGAAAGCCAATCTGTCAGCCATGGGGAGAAAGGCAGGGTGGCCCTTTTCCCAGCAGGGATGGCTGATGAAGCTCTTCCATCCCTTTGGTCCCACAGGCACAGCCATCCTCTGAGAAGGCTCTGTCTGGGATTTCTCCATTTTGGGGTGCCTGGGAGGGTGCACCTTTGGGAGCTGCAGCATAGCTTGTGGAGAAATCCTGTACCTGAGCTCTGTCCCAAAAACACAAACCAAGTTCTGCTGCCATCGCAGCAACGGGAGGCGGCGGGAACTCCTGGGGACCCTGCCTGGGTCTCAGTGTTGTGGTGACGGGACTGTTGGCATGTCCTGTGACCTTGGCTGGGGCTCCACTTGCTCTCTGCAGCCAGCTGAAATCTGCCTCGCTCTTCTGAAGTATTTGGAGCAGGACATTGTTAGCTTTGGGTGACACATGCTGAGGTTTAGTAACATCATTGAGAATAATATTACTCAGCTTTGCACAAGCTCACAGAATGTTAACAATCATTTCATTTCATAATGCATGATTTCAAAAGTATTTATGTGCCAAATAAACAAAATAATAAGCAAATAAAGCTGCTCCTCTGTTCTGTGCTCAGAGGATAGCATTGGTTCCAGCTTTGAGGTGCAAATACCAACCCCAGAGCTCCCACTTCCCTGCAAAGGTTAAGAACACATTTATCTGCTGCTTCTGGCTGGCTGGAGAAGGGCAGGAGTTGGGGACTGGGATGGGGGCTGTGGCACAGCTCAGTCCCAGTTTGTCTACAGGGGGCTTTGGAGCTCTGCTGGTTATTTGTCCCCTTGCATTCAGTTCTGTTTACATTTGAGGGGCTATTTTATTGAATATTGTAGCTATTGGCAAAGATGTGTTTGAGACTTCCAAGGATGTGTGAAGTGAGGACAGAAGTATTTGGGATAAACTTTTTTAAACCTCAGTGTAATTAAACATTTTGACTTTAAAATCACAATTGGGCTGTTGCCCAGGGTGCTCTGAGGCTGGACAGTGGAGCACGGGGTCCTCTGCAAAGGAGGAGCTGGACAGAGTTTAGGGCACCAAGGGAGCTCTGGGCAAGGGACAGCTTCTGTTCCCGGGGACCTGGCAAACCCGGCCCGGCCGGGGCAAGGAGAGGGGAAGAAG
>VZSR01000514.1:13294565-13520057 GCA_013398615.1 Brachypodius melanocephalos
ATCTGCTCTGCCCTGGCCAGGATCTGCTCTGCCCCGGCCAGGGGCTGCTCTGCCCGGCCACAAGGACACAATTCACATATGTGAACTCCTCTAGAATAAAATAAAATGTGTCTGCCCCAGCAGTCTGCAGAATTTAAATTCTGTGGGTTACACCGCAGATATTGCTGCCTAATAATTAAAGGTGGCAGCACTAGGCCCAAGAGTGCTAAAATGAAAGGGAGGAAAAAGGGAAATTACTTGGTAATCCTTTTATTTGACTCTAACAGCTGTCAAACCACGGCGTAAAAGGCTTAAACTGTGTAATTTCTACTTTCAAAATGAAACTGGACTGGAAGAGAACAGAGTGCCTCAGCATTAATCTCTTGTCATTCAGTGAGCTACTTGAAACACATCAGGACTCGATGCCACAAACCCCTTTCAAGGAGCCACCAGCCCCTACATGAGGAGGTCCATGTGCCCCAGAAAGGTTAATGAGGTGCAGTGAAGTCATTTAACCTGAAAAAACTCTCTGAGATCATCGAGTCCAACTGTTCCAACCAGCACTGCCAGCACCACCACTAAACCATGTCCCCAAGTGCCACATCCCCATGGCTTTTAAATCCCCCAGGAATGGTGACTCCACTGTTTCCCTGGACAGCCTGTGCTTGTAAATTCCTTTCCAGACAGGAATTTTCCCTAATATCCAACCTAAACCTCACCTGGTGCAATATCAGGGGGTTCCCTCTTGTTCTGCTGCTTGTTCCTTGGGAGAAGAGACCAAACACCACCCAAGTCTTTGCCAGTCTGGGGATGGCGGTAGGGTTTTCATTTATAGGACATCTGTGACTTACCCAGAGAAGGCAGCTGACATATAAGGTGACTTGATGGATCCAGCCCTTGCCAAATTTCACATGTCCTGCTTTTAAAGCAAGAAAAGATAATGTCACGTGTCCTTATGGCTCTCAGCTCCTCTTGTCTCAAGAGTGCCACTGACACTTAGAGGTGAAAAAGCCCTGTGCTGAGCCCTCCTGCCCAGCTGTGGTTACAGCAGCAGCAGCTCTATGGAAACAGCTCTCAGGAAAACTGATTTAATACATTCAGACCAATTGGCTGTTTGTTTTGGTCTGTGCTGTGACAGGGCAGAGGGGAGCTGTTCGTTTGGGTGTTTTAAGATTTCTTCTAGGTACAAGTTAGGAAGTAAACAGCCTAAAGACTCAAAGTGAATGTTATCAGGAGTATGGTGCTCTAATTATAATTGCATAACTCATATTTCAATTTTATGGGAATATTAAAAGGATTCCTGGGAGAATTTTGAACAGTCTAAAAGTGCAACAGCACAAAACCCAATAAACCTTGCCTTCTTATGGAGGACATTTCCTTAAAGGGCCCAGCTCAGCTGCCAGAGCTGCAGTCTGTGCACAACTGAAATTTCCTCAAACTCCCTAAAAGATAAACTGCTTCCACACTAGAATTTTCTCCCCTGCATGCTATGGAGCAATGACAGTTTTTGCTGTTGTCAGGGCTGGAATCCAGAGGACTGTGTGAGTGGATGCAATGTATAAATATTTTCAGTGCATGCCTGATTTGTATAGAATACAAGATGTATTTATAGCCCTCATGAACACAAGATGGATGTGAGTTGAAAGGGAACCCTGTCTGTGTGGGTAGGAACATTTGCTGACCTCCACAGCAAGCTCAGGGCGGGTTTGATGGCCAGGAACATCATCAGACTTCTCCCCCCTTCCAGTCCTGGAGCTGCTGGTGGGTCCAGTCACCATGGACAAAGCCAGGCAGAGCCAGGATCACAAGGAATCATTCTGTAAATCTGTTACTCCCTGAGCTATGCTTGCACGTTTGGGGTGACTGTGGCTTCATGTGGTTCATATCCCAAGCACATACCTCAAGCACTTACGCCAAGCACACTGCTGGCTCCTACCCAAGCACATTGCTGCTGAGGGCAGGACAGTGCTCTGAGCTCCTCCAAAGCACACAAAAGGCTGGTGGCACAGCTCGGGGTGTCCCAGAGGGCTCATGTCCTTGTCCCGGGGCAGAGGAGGAGGAAAGGTCACTCCCTGCACCTCTCTGCCCCTCTGGCAGCTGCCACAGGAGCTGGGAAGCAGAGCCTGGATGCAGGAGGTCACAGGGGTGTGTGTCCATGGTGGTGTGGAGTAAGAGGAAGGTCCAGCAGCTTTGCCCACACCTGAAGTTGGCAATGGGGGCAGCCTCTGGGGGAGGAGAGCAGAGGGAAGGGAGTTTGGCAAAGGAGGGTGAGGGTGGCCAGGGTAGCCTGCAAGGTGGGACGGGTCCCTGGAGCTCCATTTCTGCTGCAGCCCCAACAAAACCAAAGTCCCAGCACAAACAGGGGATGGGAACAGGCTGGAATGCCTGGCAGGCACATCAGGGCTGAGTGCTTGGGGTCAGGAGGTGTCAAGGGCCAGGGCACCTGGGGAGCACTCGGGAGCACCCGGGAGCACTGGGGAGCACAGGGGAGCACAGTGTCCTGGGGTGATGGGGAGCACTGCTGCTGCTCACAGGGAGCAGATGTTATGATAAGATTCAGAATCCTTAACCAGAGCTTCCCAGGCCTTGCCCTCTCTGATATCCGAACACAACCTGTAGGAAATACTGCCTGTGCTCCCCAGAGTGGCAGAGAGGAAAGGAGGCAAGGAGGAAGGCTGAGGGGGGATAAGTCCCAGATCCTATGCCCATGACCTGGCAGTAAAGGAGCTGCAGCCCCTTGATCCCATCTGGTCCCCCCCTAAGCTTCCCCAGGCCCTCAGATGCCCCACCCACGCTCCCGACTTCTCCAGTCTTAGCAGAGTGAGAAAGACAAAATGTTGAAGCTCTCATTCCCACTAGGAAATAAATTATCCTTAATATCTGGGCTGTCATCATCTTCTAGGTCTTCAGACACTGCTGTTTCATGACTTGAATATTTGTGCTTTAACTGCTTCACACCCTGGAGCACTTTCTGAAAGGAATTCATTTGGGAATCCTCCTCACAAGAAAGGTCTGCTGGCCTGAGCATAGGAGGAGACCAAGAAACCTGAGCAAATACCCTGGCTTTCTTCACAGCTTCACTGCTTTTAGTTTTCAGGGTTAAATGAATTTTCTGGATCTCCAGTTACTGGTCTCATGAATCTGCAACATACTTACTGTGTTATTCATATTCTCAATCCTGACTCAGTCATAGTGACAGTCCCTGCATGGGAATAGGAACTCCATCAGAAATCATGCTCTGAGATTGTAAGTCTCCCTAGGACAGGGTTAAGCCTTGCCTACAAGCAAAATTACTTGTAATATTAACAGGTGTTCATTCTGTCATGATACATTTTAGACAAAATAAAGCTCAATGAATTAATTTCTGTAATCCAGTTCAATGCTCAGTTTTACATACTGAGAACCAGGGGATTGGCTGGGAACTGGAAACCAATCTGAAATGTGCACTTGTGTATAAATGCATGCACTAAATATAGGCACAGATTTGGGCATATGAAAACATTGCTGTGACCTTTCCTGTTTGGCCAGACACATCCTCCCTGTGTGTGCAGGTCATGGCTCCAAGTGCAGCTCAGGTGTGGGTGATCCTGCAGTCAGGGGATGATTTTTGGGTAAAGTGGCACAAAGAGAGCTCTCCCCACCAAAATGCCTCTCTCTGGAAAACACACTGACCTCATGACAAATGCCTGCTGGCTACAGAGCCAGCACTCCCACAACTTTCTGCAGCGGTGTCAAGACATCCATGCAAACCCTTCTGTACAAGTTTTCTCTGTTTTCTTTCCAGAAATTTTCTAGGCTTGTTCAGCCTATGCTAAGCTCAAAAATGAGGAGAAAAACTAACCCTAGGCTAGGTTGTTATCCTGTGAGGAACACAACTGTGGTTGCCCTGGGCCAGAAGTCCCCAGCCTGTGGCAGAGGGAACACTGCCCTGTGCTGATGCTCAGGGTGGGAGGAATGGTTCCTTCTCACAGCAGCAATGGCTCGAAGAGCAAACCAGACCCAGCTGGCCCTTGTGACTCAGGAGGTGAAGCAGCCTCAGGCCCGAGCCCATCACTGCCCTGGCTGCTGTCTGTGTCACCGGCGGAGCTGGGGTTCCTCGGGGTCACACCCTGCCGTGTGCCTTTCCCTGGTGTCACAGCTTGGTGAGTCACCAACTGCCACCTCCCCGAGGTGAGGCACTGCTGACAAAATGGGGCTTCTCCCTTGCACCCTCCAGGGCCTGGGTGCCTTCCCCCTACTCCTGCCAGGACAAGAAATTTGGTACCACAGAGGGGCAAATCCTGAGAGCTGAAGAGCACTTCTGCCCAAGAGAATGTGATTTAGATTAACTATTTTTAGCTGGATCTAGTGGGAGTTGAAGGAGAGTGTCTTCCAGGAGATGCAGAATACCATGCTATATCGGGCGCCAAAATCGGAGCAGATGCTTCCAATTACACTTAATTCACCTCAATTATAGAAAAAGTAAAAAAATAAATATATATAGTTACACTAAGAATATCCTTTCTCTGAAGTTGCAAGCATTTGGCACTGCAGACTGTCCGTGTTGAAGAGCAGGGACACTGTGACACAACCAGCCTGGGAGCAGTTTGGGGCGCTGTGCAGACCCTGCTGCTCCTGCTGCTGCTGCTGCTGTCTTTGGGACAGTTTATCCAGTGGCTGTTTCCTGGCATCAGCCAGCTTTGTGGTGTGTTAGTACATCCTGGAAAAAGTATTTTGTTAGAGTTCACACAGTAATATGGTCTGGTGCTCATCCAGACAATATTGTATGTCTGGTGACAACACTGTGTCACCCTGTCCAGGTGACAGAGGCTGGGACTCATGCCTGGAATGATGGCCCAGCTGGACTCAGCACAGTCACAGCAAACAGTGACAGTCTGTAACGTGCTGGAGGCTGGGGGATGCTCCAGAGCGCCCACGTTTAACACATTCATCTCCTGCCTGGAGAAGAAGAGCTCTCCCAGCTTCCTGGTGGTGCATCCCAGGTAGGCAGAGGAGCTCATGTTGGCACACTGTGACTGGTCTTGGATGGCACTTCCTCAAGGCCAAGTCATGAGTCACTTTTTCCTCTGGCTTTTCTCTCTGACAAACTGTTTCCTCCAGTCATGCTGCCCTATTTATCAGCTGGAGACAGACATCAAGGCCTGGGGTTTGCACCCACCCCTCTCCCCTCAGGGAGGGCAGGCAGCTCCAGTCGAGGCACCAGGGTGCCCCTGCTCAGCTCTTGGCTCTGCTGCAGCCAGAGGCTGCCAGGCACCAAGGGTCCATGGCCACCCCTGTGTCCTGGCAGACCCCTGCCCCTGGGCTCTTCCAGCTCTCCCGTGCACCCAGGCTGCCCTGGGGCCCCAGCCCTGTGCTGCAGGCTGAACAGCCTCTTGACATTTTGTCAGACTAAAGTGGGAGAAAAAGTTGTTCAGTCAGTGCTGATTTCCTAATTCAGTGTAACCTTTTCATATCCAGGCTAAGGACAGCTTGACATTTCCTCTGCATCCCAGGGAGAGGCTACAAAACCTCTCAGCCCTGCTCCTGGTGCCGCTGCACGTCTCTGTGGCACTTTGTGCTTTGTCAAACATTTGGAAAATAATAAACTAATTTTTAAAGCCTTTGTTCACCCACTTGAGTCACTGCCATGCAAAACCTGCAGGTCATTCCACTCTGCTCTGCCCACTGCACCCCAAACCCCTCCAATTTACAGCTCCCCTGTGAGGGTGGGCAGGCCCTGGCACAGGGTGCCCAGAGCAGCTGTGGCTGCCCCTGGATCCCTGGCAGTGCCCGAGGCCAGGCTGGACATTGGGGCTTGGAGCAGCCTGGGACAGTGGAAGGTGTCCCTGCCATGGCAGGGGTGGCACTGGGTGGGATTTTCAGTCTCTTCCAACAGTTCTGGGATTCTGTGATTTTCTCTAAAACATCAACATAACCTTTTCAAGACAGAAAGCAGGAAAGATATGTGTTACCCTTAGAGTAAGCACCAAAAGGAGGTGAGGCTCACCTACATATCACTGTGCAAGCTTTAAGAAGGGGAAGGGAAAGCTGTCTTTCAGTCATGGAAAACCACCAATCTTGGCTCCCTTTTCCTAGCTTTCAGTGCTGTCTGAGCACCCTGCAGCGACTCAACACATTGTCAGTAACTGCTTTGTCCTTACCTACTGCTCTGCTCAAAGGCAAATATCATTTAATGTGGCAGAGAAGCCTCTCAAAATAATCTCTTGGAGGAATTAACATTTCATCTCTATGCTTGATTTGTTGTCCCTAGATAATGTAACAGGAATAAGCTTTTGCCAGGCTCTCCCATGTACCTTTATGGGATTGTGGAAACTTTTAAAGCCTCCCTTCACCTGAAAGTTCTGCACGTGGTGCTGCTCCAAAAAGCAAAGGTATCTGTCACCTTGAATTAAATCACCCTGTGGGAGATTAAAGAACAACTTTCCTTCCACATTCCTGACATCCCTTTTTGTTCCAGAATCAGCCTGTGTCCTGTTCCCAATTGAATAAGTAGATCTTTTTCCAAACCTTACAATTTGCAGAGAAACTTTACAGGCTAATTGTCCCTCAAACTGGCTGGAGTTGTTTCTCTTTTAATAGCCATTTTTCAAGCTGCCAGCAGCTCTTAAAAGTAGTTTTGGATTAAAAAGGAAGGAAGACATCCCAGGACTTCATGTTTCTAATTATGCTCCCAGAGAGCCTTGAAATGACTTTCATGAATCCATACCCAAAGCAGCCAAGTCTCTTGCTGCTCACCATGCTTCTGTCCTGATACAAATCCCTTTAATGGGACTATTACTGTTTTTAAAAAGCTTATATAAGGGTAAGCCAGTGGGTGATCTCCAGCTCACACCTCTTCTTTGGTTTCGAACAGCTCCTGAAGGAACAAAACCAAGTTAAGTAAAATATGGCCAAAAAGGCTTCTACACATGTGGAAAGAAAGGCAGCACATGCCCAGCCATTGCCCTCCCATCCCCAAGATGAGATGAACTCCCAAAGGGTTGAGAACTCTGAGCTTTCCAAAGCCAAACACTCCTGGTGGGGGCAAGATTCCCCTTTTCTGCAGGTCCTGGGTCCCTCCACTGCCTGGAAGGGGAAGTGAATTCACATTGGCCATGCCAGGCTGGAGCCCAGGGCTCCTGAGCAAACCCACAGGAGCCAGCTGGGCCAGCTTGGAGAAAAAGTTATTCCTAAACAACTGTCTGTATTTATAATTAAGGGAATTGTGTTCTTATAACAACTTTTCTGTTAAAAGCTGGATTTAGAAAATGGCACTTTGCACTTAACGACATCCGGGTCTTGTCCATTCCTGTACTTCTCCGTGGCCCTCACCAGTAACATGGTGAGTTAGTCCATGCTGAAGACTGATGCCAGCTCACCAGATAGCCTAGAAATATGATGTCTTGCAGGATTTTCCTATGAAGGGAAACATTTGATATTATTCTGAGATTCACCTTTCTCTACTAGGCTTCTTGGCAAAAGTAGAAACAGGATCATGAGAATATTTTTCATCTGGTTATCTCTCTCTTGACAGCTGCCAAAAAAGAAAAATAAAGCTGCTTCTTTAAAATTGTTTTCAGTTTTGGCTATGGGAGGAGCTCTAAACAATACAGGTTCATATAGAAATTGAAATACAGCTCTGCAAATAAACTCATAGTGAGGTGTGGATGGCTTCTGGAGAGCAGGGAGGAGTAAGGAAGTATTCACTGAAAATAACCTGTGTCTTGCCTTGGAGTTACTCCAATTCTTGTTTCTGGTTTCCTGCTTTCATGTTTTAGAGCAGAAGAAAGGAAAGAGTGGTGCCTGCATCCCTGCCTCTGCCTCTTTGGGCAGTCCCTCCACCTGAGCCCTGGAGCCTCAGAGCTGGAGGGAGCTGCTCTTCAGCCCTTGCTCAGCCGTGGACATTTTGTGAACAAGTAATGTGCTCTGTTCCTGCTTCAGGAGATGAACAGACTTCCAAAAGCCATTTAGAAGGGTTTATGTGAGGTGGAAGGTCCTGTTGGCAAGAAGCTGCTGCTGCAGTCCCACCTGACCAGGTTGCTGTGCTCAGCATTTGCTGCAGGGCTGCATTTGGGATCTGGGGCTCAGGCTGTGCTTCAGGACTTGTCTGACACCCAGTGACTGTGCCTGCTGCTGGGGAAAATGTCTCCTGACAGCTGCTCAGAGTGGGAGATACAGAGGGAGAGAAGGTAACTGTTTAGAGGAGCTGACACTCAGTATGGGATGCTTTTGTTCAGGTACATTCCCTTGTTCCCTATCAATATAACCATATGGAAAGTCCCAGCTGGAAGTGCTGTACCTGAGCTGGACTGTGTACCTGGCCAGGAGCTGGCACAGCATGGCAATTCTCAGCTCTCATGCTGCCTTGCTGCAACACAAACACATTAGTGTGACAGTGGGGTTGGGGTCAGCTCGGCTTTGAAGGAGCCCAAACCACATTGCAAAGGAAGATGCTGCTCTGAGGTTTGGGGTCTAAAACAGCAGCTGCCATCAACCAGGAGTCGCTCTGGGGGTTTCCTCCAGGACATGTGGCTCACTCAGTGCCCTGGCTGTGGTGGATCCTCCCGTGGCCATTCACTGTTCCATGTGGTTCAACAGATGTGTGTGTGTCCTCAGCATCATCCTCGGCTTCATCCTTGCTTCATCCTTGGCTGTGCCTTCAGCTCAGTCATCTCTGGAAGACCTGCTTCCTCATGGCTGCCCAGCTCCCCACTATTAACAGGATTTAGCTAATTAGCTGTGAGCAGTGCTGTTCTCCCTCACCAATGTAAAGGGTTTACTATTTTTATCTGACTCTGGATGGTTTTGGTTCCTAGGGGATTAAGGTCATAGGGCACATATTTATTCAGATGCTGGAATTCTTACATCGTTTTTCCATTACTCAGTTGGGAAGGAGGAGCCTCAGCTCCCTCTTCCTCCCCTCTGGCTGCTCGCCCTCCCTGCTCCCTCCCTGCTCTACATGGGAAGCCATTTCCTCTGAAACAAGAACGTTCTCTACTTTCACTAGTGGTACAGAGACCAAACAGCTTATTTTTAAACACAAGTGGTGTCCAAGAGAGTGACAGAGCCATGCAGCCACTCCAGACAGTGCCCTGTTGTTTATCTGCAGCAGGACTGTTTATTCCAATGCATTTTTGAAGCTATTGCTTCCATATGCTGCTTGAAAACAAGGATTCTGCCTTGCAGGACAATGCTATTTTCCTTCAGGAAAGCTCTCCCTGGGTACAACCCCAAAAAGGCTTCACACCCTGAACTCACTACGCTTGTGGTATTTCAGCAATCCCAAAGCTTCAAAGTCTAGCCTGAAAATGTTCCTGGTTCACACACACCTCTGATGAGCTGAATCCCACAACATTCACACCCAAACCCCTGGGTGAGCTGAATCCTACAACATTCACACACCTCTGGTGAGCTGAACCCTACAACACCTGAAGCTCGACTGCAGGAAAGGAAGTCTCCATCAGTAATTTTAACACCAGTGGAATCAGAGCATCATTTCAAGAGTTGCCCCTGCATGGCTACAGCCATTTCAGGACTGGTTCCCTGAGGGTGCTTTACTGCAGCTGGTGAGGGACTGACTGCTCTCTGGTGCAGAAATCACACGTGCTGTGAGGCATTTTCCTCTGGTGTGCAGTATTTAAACATCCATGGGTGTATAACAGCACCCAAGAGAGCAAGGCTCAGCTTCAGAACTGCACCTACTGCAAAACCACTGAGATTCATGGTGAGGCTCAGATCCTGCAGGAATTTTTGCGAGGACCTCGAGCTGGTCCTCACAGATCTGCTTTCTGCTCTTAAGTTCAAGCTACAGGTTGCCATCTATTTTCCAGATGAGCAAAGCTGCTGATCATGACCTTCCCTGCACATCTGCTGCTGTGCAGTGGAGGGCCTGTGAGGAACACAGAGATCCTGATTTAATGGAGGCTCCCCAAAGCCTCTGGTGGAGTGGAAGGTCCATGATCCTGCACACTGGACAGACATGCCCCAAAGCTCATCTTTAGGTAAAATTCCCCATAGGCCGATGGCTCTGGGGTCAGGAAAGTTTTGTTGCTGTAGCTCAGGTGAGACCTATGTCTTTGGTAACACATATTTGGCTGAGGAGCCAAAACCTCACCAGGTTATGGTTCAGTCCTGATTTTATGTTCATGCTGAGCTCATTTTTGATGATAAAATAATTTACAAATGATGGTCTGTTTCCTCCCATCTTCCCTCATAGTAAAGGTGAGGTTGGACAGGGCTTAGAGCAGCTTGGCCTAGTGGAAGGTGTCCCTGCCCATGGCAGAAGGGTGGAATGAGATGAGCTTCAAGGTCCCTTTCAACTCAAACCATTCTGTGATTCTATGATTTTATTAAAGAATACAGGTAATTGGTCTTTAAAGCCTGCATCAGCTCTGAGTCTTCTTTCTATCTCCTTCACACTGTAAAATGTGCTACAAGATGAAAATGACTGGGCAAAGGAGACAGAGAAATATAGTACACATTTAACAATAATATTTCTATATAGAATTCCATAGTGTATTGAATCTATTTAATGAGTTTTCTAGATTAAGTAGAAGTCTAGGGAATTTTTATTATAATGCCATATCCCACAAAAATATCTATGGTCCTGGGAGAACAGACACCATGTTAATCTATTTCTTTAGTGTTAGGTGATTAGGTAATAGCCTTTCTGCAGCAATGATACAGCACTGTTACTCCTTATGTAATTTAGTTTAAAAATTCTGTTCCTCTAGGCCTTCTCCATCACAGCCTCAGGGCAGGGTAGAAAGGGTGAAAATGCCAGCAGCTGTGCAACCTACAGGCTACAGACCAAGTTTATGGTATTCCCCATTCTTAACTCCATTGGATATTTATATTTTTATGTATTTTGTGTGTGGGCAGTTCATGGAGGGATGAAGACTGGGTTTGTGAGGAACAGCTCCTGCTTTGCCAGCCTCTGTTGTGAGAGGCTCCTCGGGAGCTGTGGGGAGGCACATCCCAGGACCCAGATTTCCTCCTGTGGGTTTGCAGATCCCAGGAGGACTCACTGCCTGCTGCTGTGCCTTTACCTCAGTGTCCCACCCCTGCTTTACCCACAGAGCCTGAGGTGTTCTCAACAGCTTTGAGGAAAATCAATTTTCTAGAAAAAAATCAGGTGCAGAAAAAGAACTGGAGTGATTATGCTGGGTTAGGAATCCTATGGAGACAGCAGGTTTGGCCTAATCACACAGACAGACACCCAAATTACAAGAAACTAAATTCTGAGAACTGGGCATTTCTTAACATACCCCAAAGTCCCTCTTTGTCCCTTTCTGGTAGAATCAGCTGAAAGTCCTCAACTTTTCTTTTTACACTCTTTTCACTCTTAACAAGAGATAGAGAAAATGGGGTAGTTCACACTTTGTCTCACAAGTTGTTACTGGGCTCTGGGAGATTACGCAGGAGAACAACCAAAGGTTGCTGTTTAGATATCCTGCTTCTCTAATCTCTTCCATATATTTATAAAATTTTCCATTTCACACCTTTCTATACATACAACTTTTATGCAACAGAGACTAAACTTTAGCCAAGAGCAAACAGAGACAGCTCATCCCCAGCTGGCAGAGGCCCAAATCCAACTGTAAAAAGTTTTGAATGCTCTCAGCAGAAAATCATGGGCAGAGCTGCCCTGGTGCTCTGTCAGGGAATGGCCAGGTAAAGGTTTGGCTTTGAAAGCTGTGTCTCCTCACTCTTTTACTACAATGACAGTGGGTTTGGGGTACTTTTTCACTTTTGAATCAACAAAAGATGGGGGAGGCAGCAGCCCAGTTTCCCAGCCTGCCTTGGAGAGCAGGACAGGGGAAAGCCCAAGGTTCTCCTGCGTGTCCAAGGCCACATCTGGTGGCTGAGATGCAGCACGGAGCCCGCCTCAGCAGCCCAGGGTTCTGCCAGGGGCAAGGACAGATGGACAAAGGTTGGGAGCACTTTGCCTTGCCCTGGACATCCATGGCCTCAGGAGCTTTCTCGGGGCTGGGCAGGTTCAGCCTGGGACACCTGAGCAAACCCAGGGGAGCCAGGAAAGCACAGCAGGGTCAATCAATGCTCTCTGTACTGACACAGAGCCCTGTGTGATGACACTGCCACCCCTGGGGCTCCTAGTGACACCCCCAACACTGCTGTCCCTGCTGTCCCTGCTGTCCCTGCTGTCCTACCAGGACAGCTGAGCTTGGAGCACTCAGGGGAGCTGAAACCCACTATGGCAGCACCACATTTACTGTTGTACTGGAATAAATCTCTACTCAATCCATATTTCTACTGAACAAATAAATGCTGTTGCAGCTTTCCAACACCCCAGGCCCAACCTTTCCCAACTGCTGTTGCTTGGAATGTGGCTTCCTGCTTGAAAGGGTGAGCAGGGCTGGGAATGGCACATGTGATGTCCCAGGTGCTGTCCTCCTACCTGACACTGCTTGGAAAGGGCAGCAGCCTTGTGATGAACAGTCTCTGTGCTCTCCTCCAGGAGCAGCTGCACCTCATTTATCCATGGAACACCCCAAAACAAAAACTATACAATGCTTTAGGATTTCTCAAGAAGTGTTTGCAAGGTGTGACTCTTTATGAGCTGTAAAAAGTAAATATTTGGATAGCATTTAGCAGACCAGACGGATCTATCTGGGGCTAAATCCTTGTAAGGGAAAGAACTGTGAGAAGACAATAAATATGAGAAACACGAAGAGGTGCAAGAATGTACAAAAAACCTTTTATTCGGCAAAATGTTTAAAAACAGGAGCAGCAAACAGGGAGTAGGGCTGTTGTTTGGCTTTTACAGTAATACTTCTTTTGGCTGAAGTTTAAAAGCTCAAAACTCTTTGTTAATCTTTATTTGGTGAGTGACAAACACGAAAAGAACCATTTTAAACATGTGTAGGTTTTGTTTTGCTGTTAGAGGAATTCCGGTAAATTTCATTTGGAAATGTGTGTGAGAACACTGCAAAGGCAGGCAGAGATAAGAAGGACCCACCAGGAGCTGCTGAGAGCCTGGGGCTGCCCTGAGAACACCTGGGGGATGCCTGATGGGAAGCACGGCAGTGCAACGGCACAGACAAGCTCTCCTGAGTGCCTGGTTAGTCAGCAGGCTCAGAGGCCTTAGGAGAGGCTCCAGGAAATGCAAGAACAGCCACGTCACTGCCCGTGACCCACAGACTGGCTCCACATCCCACTATGAGCAACTCACTCTGCCAGTAACCTCCCTGTGCTCACCCAGCGACTGCTTGGCTGGAAATATGTTTTAGAGGATGAAAAATCACTTATTCACCTCATCCCCCTCACTCAACAGTGGCTGCTTGTGAAGTCTCCAGAGCATCCCTGTGCCTTGGAGTGACAGCATCCCTGTGCCCAGTGGCAGCAGCACGGCCTGCCAGGGCTGGGCAGTAAGAAATGCCTCACAGTGACAGGGATGCAGCTCCACTGCTAAGTGAGGAACTGTGTGGCACAGGTAAAATCATCTCCATCCCTGACCAGCAATGGGCTTTTGCAATTCCTCTGCAACTGCCTGGAGCTGAGAGTAAGGAATGTGTGCTGTGGTTGCTGTGCAAACCCCACGCACCCCCAGGAATGAGGGGAAAAGGCAGCACGGGGCTCTGCCGGTGTCAGTCTGAAACACTCAGAAGGGAGGGATGGGGAAGATGATATTACTGTCCCTGTTGTGCATCAAATCTTTACTGAAAGGTTGCTCAGTAGTTGGCAGGGGCTCTCCAGGGAGGTTTGGAGTGCCCATCCCTGGAGGTGTGCAAGGAATTCCTGGAGGTGGCACTCAGAGCTCTGGGCTGGGGACAAGGTGGGGATGGGGCACAGTCTGTACTTGATGGTCCTGCAGGTCTTTTTCAGCCTCAATGATTCTGTTATTCTGTTAATACAGCTGACATAGTTGAAGATGATTATCAGTGGGAACTTTTCTTATTGCTTAAGAGACTTTGGACACAGGCCCTTTAGCAAGCTCTGTGTTGCTAAAAGAAGCCACCCCATTGAGCTGATGCCAGCAATGCCTCCCTGAGAGCCCCTGGGTGTCTGGCTGGGTGTCTGGCTCTGGCTCTTACATTAAAATACAGATGCTCACAAGCTCTCCAGGCACCACCTTCCTGGGGGTTGCACTCTGGTTCTCACAGAAACTGGGCTCCTGAGATACTGCAGAGGTGCTGCAGAAGCAGTCCAGCTGCCTGCTGTTACAGGAGGGGATTTGTGAGTCCTCAGTTTTATTCCCATGTGTACCAGTCCTTTTCTTTAGGATCCCTTTACCCGTGAACTTTGTCACTGGTGGTGACAAACACTGACACAGCTGCCCAGGGCAGTGAAGGTGCAAACGTCACCATTTGCCTTTCCCTGTCTGTCCTGATGTTGTTTGCAGTGGGATGAGCAGTGTTTGCTGCTTCCCTGGCCTCACCCCATTGCAGCAGCTGCACGAGGCCCCCACTGGGCTGCGCCTGCCAAAGAACAGCAGCAGCAACATCTCACTTCTTGAGCAGCTGGAAGAAATAGAGTCTCACTCAAGACCCCAGCCTGTGATGCCCTTTCTGCCCTGATTTACTCCTGTACGCTCAGCATAAAGTAAATCACATCCTACCCATGGCAGAAGTCACAGAATCACAGAATGGTCAGAAGAGAACATCCCCGTGTCACAGGCAGGGGCACCTTCACCAGACCAGGTTGTTTGGTGCTCCACCCAACCTGGCCGTGAACATGGCCAGGGAGGGGGCAGCCACAACCTCTCTGTACAGCCTCTTATAGTACCTCACTGTGGTGAACGGCCCGAAGATCCCTCCCCACCCTCAAAGTGCACATTTGAAGGGAGTTTCATCTTGAGGGAAAACCTTGACAGCTCAAAGGACCAATCCTTAGCAATGGTTAAAGATATTTAGGCTCCATATCTAAGCCAAACCTGCAGAGCATTTTCCCCCTTATTGTTGCAAAGCTCCTTAGTAAAAACTAACCTTATTCTTGAGGTCTCTTGCTCAATGTTAGCATTCAAGGCAGGCACCAAGATTGGAAATACTCAGACTACACTGTCTGGATTTTAAGTACTGGAAAACAAGGAGCTATGACAGTAAACTTGAGGCAGCCTCAGCTAGCAGTGGTTTTCCCTGCAGTAAGACACCAATAGCTCCCACCACCCTTCCAGCTCTGTGTGGGGAGGAAGAGAAATATCTGACCTGCATCCAACCCTTGAGCCAGTGGGACTCAGTTCAGGGGCAGAGCTGGGAATGCTGGAGCTGGAGGCAGCCACAGCCCCTGCTCACTGAACAGATGCAAAGTGGCACTTTGATACTTACTGCTATTTCCCCACCATTATACTGTGCCATCGCCTCTGAGATGCACTATGTGAGAGAAAGCATCAGCTCTACAGCACTCGCTGAGGTTTAACATTCACATCAGGACATGGAACTCAGCCCTCACCTTTCACGAGTGCTTTACTCACTGCTCATTTCCCCATTGCCATGGGCAAACTTTTATATTCAGATTTGCCCAATTATTTTTTCCCACACAGCACAGGCACACATCCTGTTCATCCAAATTTAACAAGTACCAAAACATCAGCCCTGCACAATTTGCCTTGCAAACCAGCTCACGTCCCCTCTACCCCTCCCCTGCATCTTCCATCATGTTTGTACTGGCTCCTGTCGCAGCCCAGAACCCAGCTCCAATCAATCCTGTCCCGGGTCACCACTGGAGCTGCCCAGGCCACATGTCTGGGCTGGTGCTGTCCTCTTTGCCTCTCCGTGGGAATGTGGGATGTTCTGTGTGCCCTGTGCTCCCCCATACACAGCTGCTGCTCTCAGGTACCACTGCACCTCACTCAGTGCTCAGCCTTCCTTGCTTTTGGAAACGGCTTCCATGATAATCCCTCATTGCATAAAGGAGGCTCTCGGGAACTCATTTGAAAATGCATGATATATGCTGTGACATTTTATGTTCCTGTTTTCTAAACTTTTACCCACTCCTCTCTGTGCAGACCGTGTGGGATTCCCAGCCATCAGCCCGGGCATTGGTTGGACACTGCTCTGCTTGTGTGCAGCTGTGATATTCTCACACTGCAGAACTTCCTCTGCTACAGCAATTGGCTAAGTCCCTGCACATCGCAGTGGAGATTCCTCACTGGGCTCTTCTCATTCTAGTTTCCTGTTCTTGAGCACTGCCAAACTGTTCACCTGGATGCCATATGGCTTGGGATCCCTTTCCAGCTGGTGTAATCTGACACGGCTCCCTCCAGCATACCCTGGCTTTGATGTAATCGCTGTTGGCTGAAAGCTGCAACACTCTGCCAAAAACACAACAGCAGAAAAAGTTCCTTCCCCATTTTATTTTCTTTTTCCTTGTCTGTGAATATATCGAGGTGCACCAGGATGGTGTGTTGGATGAGCTCACTTTTGACAGCTCTGATGGCTGCATCCGTGTAAGATCACTGTATCTACAGTGCAATTTTACGTCTCAGGAGCTGTACAAAACCCTAGAAAACACTTTGCAGAGAAGTCCAGCACTGTTCCATGTCTCTGCATTGTATCTGTCTGTGTGCCACAGGTCACTGGAGGTCAGCAAGTACCCCACGGATGAGGCAGAACTCCAGAATTTCAATATCTTTTAAATTTAATTGTATATTTAATTAATACATCTGACAAGGAAGGCCGGTGCTCAGGATCTGGCAGAGCTTTTGCCATTCCAGTCTCATCCCTGCCTGGTAAAGTTTGCCACAGAGGAGACTGGAGAGGAGTGACCCATCGGTTCGGTGTCCCTGACGCTGTGCCCAGGTTCCCCAGCTCGGGCACGGGGCTCCCGCGCGTTGTGTCCCTTTCTCAGAGCCGCCGTGACACACGGACCGCCACGGGGGATGTTTCACGCGAAGCAGCAACGACAGATCTGTCATTTCTCAGGTTTCTTTGGCAAAGTTACCGGGCAGGTTCCTTCCGCAGCGGGGGCTGCCGTGAGCTGCGGATGATTCTGGGGCACCCACGGGCTCTGCACGGACCCCAAAGCCCAGCCCTCGGCGGGGTGTTCGCTCCAGGATGCTCGTCCAGCATCACCAGCCACCTCGTCGTCCCCGTGCGACAGAGCCCTATCGCGATGGGCGCCGGGCCCCTCCCGGAGCCGGCAGCGCTTCCCGCGAGCCCAGCCCGGGCGGTGGCACCGCCGATGCCGCCATCCCCACGGGGCGGCCCCGGGGACGGTCCCCGGCTGCCCGGAGGGGCCGCCTGCCTTGGGGAGCCGCTCCCTGCGGGAGGCAGCGCCCGCCCCGCCTCGTCCACGCCCCGGCACCGGCATCGGGCAGCGCCGCCGTGCGCAGGTGGGGCTCCACCGGCCCCGCCCGTCCTCGGGGAGCGGCCGCGCGCCGAACCGCGCCCGCCGTGTCCCCCCGGGCCGTGTCCCCCATGCCATGCCGTGCCGTGCCGTGCCGTGCCGTGCCGTGTCGTGCCGTGCCGTGTCATGCCGTGCCGTGCCATGCCGCGGGACAGCGCCGCCGGGCGTGTGCGCGCTCCCGCCGCGGGTGGTGCTGCCCCTTTAAGAGCGGCGCGAGGCAGCCGTGACGTCGCGCGCGCAGAGCGCTATCCCGGCGCGCCCGCCCGCCCGCACAGCCGGGAGCGGCGGCGGCCCCGCGGAGCGCCCGGACCCGCCCCGGCAGCGGCCCCGCCGAGCCCCGCACGGCCCGCACCGCCCCGCCGGCACCGCCGCCCTGCCATGCGCCGCGGCCCGGCGCCAGCCTCCGCCGGCGGGAGCCGTCCTGGCAGCAGCAGCAGCAGCAGCGCGGCGGCGGGCGAGCGCTGAGCCGCGGCCCCGCGGGGCGCGGATGTTCGCGGGCTGCCCGCGCCGGGAGCTCTCGCTGCGCTGACGGGGCGGGCCCGGCGCCCCGCTCGCCGCAGCGCCCCGCGCCCGCCCCCGGGCTCCCCGCAGCGCCGCCGCTCCCGGCCGCGCTTCCGCCCGCGCCATGGCGGGGAAGGCGGCCGCGGCCGGCGCCGGGGTGCTCCTGGTCACCGCCAACGTCGGCTCCCTCTTCGACGACGTAAGTACCGCGGGCACCGGGGGAGCGGGGCTTCGCGGGCCGGCGGCGCTGGGGGCCCGGTCGTGTCCCGGCAGTGTCCCGGCGCTTCCCGGGGTGCGACGGCTCTGCCCGAGCGCGGGGCGGCGGCATGGCCGGGGGGAGCCGGTGCCGTGTCCCTGTCCCCGTTCCCGGGGTGGTCACCGTGTGACACCGTCCGCAGCATCCGGAGGCTACTCGGGGAGCGGCACAGCCCCCGGAGCGCCCTGCCTGCCTCCGGGCGCTCCTCCCCGGCTACCGGGCACGGTGTGGCACGAAAATGCAGCGTAATTTTTGTTCGGTGTAGGGTGAGGGCAAACCTCCGGAGCGTTTCTCATCGCCGCGAGTAAGGCGAGAGCCGCAGGTGGCACGGGCGAGCAGAGGGAGGAACGCTCGGTTCGGTTTGGTTCGGTGTGTGAATGAAGGCAGATGCTGACCTCCCGCAGCCCGGACACTGCCCGCCGAGAGCCGCTGAAGCCGGTGGCAAAGCGCCCCTGGGCCCCAGCAACGCAGACACGTTCCCACAGCGCAAGGGGAGCACTTCCAGGGGTTTGCCCGCTATAACGTAATACACGTCTGGCAGAGGATTGGGTCCACGCTTGTGCTGTGTGTTGTTTTTGCTGTGTGTCAGGAGGGGCTTTGCTCTGAGCCCGATGCACAGAGCCCTGAGATGCAGTAACCCAAGGCGTTTTTTTGTCTGGTCTTCAAAGTCTGCTTTGCTTTGTCGTCACTCTGAAGGCTGTTCTGATGTTCATACTTTGATTGTGACAGCTGTAGTTGAAGGATGCAGTTCACCTTTTCTTCAAGTGAAGTAGACTTTTGTTGTTATCACCACAGGTAGTTTTACACTTAAGCGTGCTGCTTCATATTGAATGAACACTGTGAAAATGTTCATTTCATTGTGATTGTCATGGTTGTGGCCTTGGGCATGCACGGTATCTCTGTGTGAGTGATGCTGGTGTGTTCGGTGGGGTTTCAGCAGGTGGTTCCTGCCTTTTTCCTATTCCACCGCTGGAGCCAAGGGTGATAGCTCTGTGTCACCGAGCTTGCCATCCACTAAGCCCTGTGCTGTCGGTGGGAGCAGGCACTGGAGAGCCGTGTCCCTGCGGGAATTCCGGCTGTCAGACCCAGCCATTTCCTGGTTGTTCCTGGTCGGTGTTGGCGGCTCGGGGCGCTCTGTAGCGCGCTGGCTGAGCAGCATTTGCTGTGCCACAGGGAGCACACTTCAGCTCTAGACAGAAATTGCCTTCCCATGGAAAATTGAGTTTTCTACAGCAGCAAACCGAGGCTTGTTTGGATCAGTTCCACTGCAGGGTGAGAAATAGAAAAACTGCTCTGAATATCTGTGGTTGTGGTCCTGGTGTGTGGCTGTGGGAGTTGGGATTGGTGGCTGCCCGGCCGGGCTTCTGGAGTTACATTAGTGCAGTTTGGGTGCAGGCAAGGTGACATTAACTGGGTTTGAGGACTTGGCTCTCGAGTTGTGTGTGGGAGCTGTGTCTGAAGTGGCTGCTTCTGCTTGCTGGGCCCTTCCTGTGCAGTCGAGGAACACATTTCTTTGCTGTGACCTGGAATGATTTTAGTCCTGAGCAAGGACTTTGCTTTGATGGACTGTGCCAGAGCTGGGCTGGAAAACTGCTTCCCATGTCTTTAACTCATGTTTTCTATTTCTGATTTCAGTGGGTGATAGGTATTTTAATTAAACACCAGTCTCTCGGTCAGATGTTGCCTGACCTGGAGGCAGGGTGACAGCGTGTGCTGTCACAAGGCAGGGCAGGGGCACTGGCAGATGGGGTGGCCAGGGCCAGATACCCCGCACTCACAGAGTGCTGCTGGCTCCTGTGCTGGGATCCCATCTGCTGTGGCCAGAGCCCTCTGGGCAGCATTCCCCTCTGCAGCTCCGGGGTAGGTGCCCGTGTGAGAGGGTGCTGTGGACAGGGGGCTCTGGTGATGGGGGCCCTGCAGGGTGGGGCTCCTGCCCCCTCCCAGCCAGCAAACCCCTGATGGCTCTGTGCTCCATGTGTTCCCTGAGCGGTGCTGTGTGGCAGCAGCGTGGTTTGCACTTCAGGAGTGTTTTGTGTGAGCACTGTTGGCTTCTCTGTGCAAATGCTCCTGAGACCAGCATTTTATAGCTTAAAATACCTTCGGTATGCAGGTTTGCCTGGGTGGGACAGTCTTTCTTAGATCAGTGGTGTTGCTGACCTGCCTGTACTTTTGCAAAGAGGAGAAAATTGCTTTTTTTGCTTTCTGGTTGCCAGAAGCAGGTTATGATAACACATGGGTTTGTTCCTGCCAGCCATCCCCATCCACTAATTACCTGTTGCAGTGGTGACCTGGGAGCTCATGAATAAACATAGAAAAGTGAAGGGGGACTGAGCTGGGTTCATTTTATTCCTCTAGTAGGTTTGCTGCTTCATTAAAAATGTAATGGAGTATTAGATCTTCAAATATTCTTCCAAGTTACATGAACATGTGCATCTCATGCATATGAATGTGTATGATTTTTGGTACCTTTGTGTTTAAGCATTTAATGCTTTTCTCGCTGTAGAATCATTTCCTGGTTTTATCACAGTATACACAGTGACAAAAGATGGAGTTCAGGCTACCCGAGTCACTCTTTCTCTCTTCTCCCTCCTCTGATGCCCCTGCCTGTGGCAGATGAATTCAATTAGATGATCTTTAAAAGTCCCTTCCAACCCAAACCTGTAATCCCATCCTCTCCTTTTCTCTCCCTCCCTGATTCCTTGCTTCCTTTGCTTCCTCTATCTGCATTGACAAAATTTCACATGTACCTTGCTATGAGCCGAGTGCTGTGGTGGGCACAGAATCCATTTACCTGGCACTGCGCTGCTTTTGCTGTACAGGGGTTTAATTTACGTCCTGAGGGTTTTTTCCAGTCTGCTATATCCCCTTCATTTTGTTCAGTTGTTTTTAAATGGCTCAGTGCTGCTTGTTTTTATGTGGCAGACACCTGGGTGAGGGGTGTGAGCAGCAGGTGAGGGGAGGCCTTGTGGAGAAAGCTTCCCTCACCTCATGGCCAGGGCAGTACAGGAGCTGGGGCTGATGTGCAGGAGGGCAGCTGGAGATCTTTGCAATTCCTTTCTTGTGGCTGCCCCAGAAGTTTTGTTACCTGTGCTGTGTGTTCATCAGGGTGCGGGCGCAAACACTGGAAAACCACCTTGGTGCTCACACCTGCAAACCTTGTCTTACTCCAGGTCAGCTGCAGGTGACTTTGGCAGTCTGTGTTGGTTAAGTGTCTCCACGTAGCTCTTCAGGGAAAGGATTTCCAAGATGCCCAGCAGACTTAGCTGTACAGGTTATGACATTCCTCCCTGGGTTGGAAAACAGTTCATTTGTTGCAGTTGTCTTTGAATTGCAGTGAAGGAGCCTAAATCAGGTCAGAGCTTCTGAAATCCTTCCATCTTCATGCCCTGGGTCTATGTAATTCTTAAATTCTCAAGACAGATTTAGTCAGAGTAGATGGGCAATGATGATGAGGTAGGTAAAAGTTAACCAAAACATGTTATTTTATTAGTTTAAAAGAGGAGAGGAGAAGTGTGCCAGGGGATTGCTGTATGGTGCTGCTACCCAGGATTCTGAATGACTAACAGCATCACTGCCCTCCCTGTGCTCCTGCTTCCTTTGACTCTACAGAACACTGTGTGACAGTGCCACGGTAGGGCAATAAGCTTTGACGTTCCAAGGTGGCCTTCACCTATCCACATTTGGGTGAATGTGTCCCTTTTTCATGCAGTACACAAAGAGGGCAGGAATGGAACTTCCTGCTTCAAGCCCTCTTTGTAGTACTATTATAAATAAACTTTTCTTTAATTCTGACTATGAACTTGAAGTATTCTTTACTTCTGATAGAAGCTGAAGTCTATCAATTGCATTTGAAGTAGGAGTAGTTCCCATAATAATTTTTCAAAACAGCCAGCCCTTCTGATGGGTGGTGATCACAGTGTAATCTCTTTATCATTTCTGATCCTAACTTTCTGATTCTGAAGCAGTGGGTGTAGGTTTGTTTTGGTATTGGACATCTGTGTATTTAGCTGGTATTAGTTGATAACTATAAAAGGTTTTTTGGCTTTCATTTTGTTGCCTTTTTTTTTTTTTTCCCTATGAATAATTATCTGAATTTTGTGGAACGTTTCAATTGTGGTAGGACAGGAAATGTATTTGTTGGATTTTGATTAATAAGCACTAAGAGTAACATGTTGCAATTCAAGGCACCCTCTCTTCAACTCACAGCTATGAGATTGAGTGCAAGGTAACATTTGATTCATTGTGACTTTTTAAAAGAAACTTATTATTTAATGAGAAACACTTAACCCATCCTTGGGGTCCGGCAGTGTTGACGTTCCCTGCAGTGGAAGATCAGACTGATACAGCCTGTCCAGGTTAGGGTGGTGTTTCTCTGGGCTGCTCCAGTGTGGGCTGTGTTGGCAGCTGGCAGGGTGCTGGGGAGCCTGGGCTCGTGTTCTGGCCAGGTGAGGACAAGAGCAGCAGAACTGAGGAGGGGGAGAGATGGAGGGGAAGGGTCCTGGCCTGGCTTTAGATGTGTCCATCCTCACTGTGCTGCCCAGAGCCTGGTGGGAACTGGGCTGTGGCCAGGCTGAGCCCAGCACTGAGCACCAGGGCTGCTTCACAAGGGCCCCACGCTTGGGGGTCACTGTCTTGCTCTCTCTGATGCTGTAAGATTGTGTGCTCACAGCTCAGACTTGCATTTGAGGGCTGTGTACTTTTTGAGCAATAACAAAGAAGGCTGACGGAAAAGCATTTTCAGTGTTCTCTATGATGGGAACTGTAGAAATAAGTGATCTTCAACTTCTCTTTATCTGACTCTGCATTTTGTGCTTTCTAGTTTCTGGTTGTTTTGGTGTCTGCTTTCTGGGTTGTTGGTTTTTGGTTTTGTTTTGTTTTTTTCCTTGAGGGAGTGACCCTGTTAATTTCTTAAATACTGTTGCTTCCTTCTGTTTGTTTGGTTTTCCGTGGCAGACTCTCCAATGTTTTTCTTTCAGTTTCTGCCACACTCATGTTCATGTTGTATTTCAGGAGGCTTTCTTGTTTTACTCCATTCTAAACTCCCTGTGTAGGAGGTGGAACTTTGAGGTAGACCTGGCTGTGGAATAGCCCTGGCTTTGTGTGCCCTGTAGTGTGATGCTGTGGGAGGGGATTTTGGTTTGAAAATCCTTTTCTGCTCTGGGTTTGAGCTGAGGGATGTGTGTGGGCAGCTGTGGAGCTGCAGCAGCAGTGCCTGTGCTGCACAGGTGCTTTCTCCAGGTGTCCTGGGACAAGGAGCAAGTGCTGGCACCTGGAACAGCTGTGGGCTGCCTGGGGGTGGTACCTGTTGGAAACTCCTCTGCTGTTTGTCTTTGGTGGGTGATGTGCTCACACCGTGCAGTTCCACAGGGTCAGTGTCAATCCCTCACAGCTGGACATTTGTCCTGGGTGTCGCCTTGCAGGGATCCCAGCTCTTGGCGTCTCTGGGGTAGGCTAAGGACGCCTGGCAGTGTGTGCTGGGGGTCACTGCTAACCTGTGCCCCACTCAGAGCATCCCAGAGCTGTGCTCCAGGCTGCGTGTCCTGCTCATCACCAGCCCTGGGGTGTACTCAGAGTGACAGCTGAGTGTGAGCTGCAGAGAAAGGTCCTCTTTGAAAGATAAATGAGGAGCAAGACTCAAAGCAGATGTGCAATAAAGCAGTGACACATTATTGCGCATCCCTGTACTTGTAAAAGTTAAAGCTCTGATTTGCTGAAGATGACTGGAGCAGTAACAGGACAGGCAGCACAGAGAGTGGAGGTTTCCTCCAAGATGGAGTTACATGCTTGAAAAATTCACTTTTTTCTTTAGCAAAAATCCAGCACTTTTTTCTTTTAGCAAATAGTTTTACAATTCTCTGAGCAAAAGAGTTTCTGTTAAGAGCTGGTACAGTGTTTAGCCTTCCTTAAGGAAGATGCTCAGAGGGTTATCTTAAAGACTATCTTTTTTTTTCCCTTTTGATTAAGCATTATCGCTGACAACAAGAGCACATGGAACACAAGGAGGTAATAGTACCAAAGTGCATTATAATGACACCTTTCTTTTAATGTGGTTTTAAAGCAGTAGAATTGGCATTTTGCAGCTTCTTGGGTTTCCACAAATCACCAGTGTATCAGTGGAAGGGTTTAAAAGGACCTAGTTCCTATTTTATTTCATATTTGAGTATAAAATTATGCAATTGTGGGTAGGATACCATAGGAAGAAAGCTTTACACACAGGTCTGATAGTTTTTGACTTGAACAAGCACCATACTTTAAAGGTTCTGTTCCTGTTCCAAAGTTCTCAGCATCAAATTTCCTACCACAAAATTTGACTTCAAAGACACAGAATACCAGTCAAACCCTCAGATTTCATGATTTACATAAAAAGCTGATCTGGTTTTTACTTACTATTTCTCTCTTTCCCTTTTTCTATTATTTATTTCACCATACTGTTTATATATTCTACCCCCATGAATGTATTTCCTCTTTTTACCTCAGACACTCCTTTCTGGTACCATGTGTACTCGCCTCCTTTGGAAAGCTCTTTGCTTACTCCTCATTTATGATTCAAAGTGAGTCACTTGAAGGAGTCTTTATGATTTGTAGCTTTGTGGGTGCCTTGTACACCATCAGGAAGGTGAGTGTGGCTGCCCTGAGCACACTCTGTTCTCTGCTCAAGAGCAGATCCCACCAGGTTAAACTCAGTTTCCTCTCCACTGTGGGCATGCCATGCCTTGCCATCTGAGTGGAAAGAGGAAATCCAGTGGCTGAACTACCTTGGAAGACAAACTGGCTTTAGGTGTGGCTCTGGAAGGTGTCTCTCCCACCACCCTGCACAAGATCAGCCACTTTGGCTATAGCTTTGCCTTGTCCTCTGCCCCTAAACTCTTACCTTAAATTGGAAGAACAAAGAAGAAAAAGGCAGACAGGTGTGACTGCAAGCCAGTTGTATGCTTTTAGTATGTGGAAGCTCTCAAAATGCATCTGTGTTAGTGTAGATTGATACTTTATTTGAAATTCTCTATCCATCTTTCACTCTCTTTGTGGAGAACTGGAGGTGGTTCTGGGAAAACAGGACCTGTTGACTTCAGTGATGCTTTAGCATCCTTTTGACATCTTTATTACTGAAGTGGCATCGTCCCCTGCTGAAATTTCTACAGAAATATGTTATTTTTTCATATTGTGGAGAAGGTCACATTAAGCAATAATCATCGTTCTGGGGAAGAGCAAAAAAAAATAAAAGTAAAATGTTACTTTGGCTTCTTTTCTTCCAGTGGTATGTAGCAGTTAGTCAACACTCTTAGCACTATTATCAGTATTTGTACATCATTTTAAAGTGTAAATATTTTATTTGATCACTTTAATTTCTAACACTTTTCCTGTTATTGGCAAAACTTGAAGTTAAAGCATGTATTGAAGCAAACAAAAGTGTTCATTGTTCTTATATGATATTTGAAGTCAGATATAATTGATGGTTTTCATTAATGTCTTCAAGTTGTTAAGCACTCATTTTCGTGAGTCAGTCAGCTGTAACAAATGATATCCTTGAAAGCAGAACATTAAAGCTCAGGAAAGCATTTAACCTGTGGTGTTGTCACAGGTTTTGTTCTCTTGTGGTACCTTCAGGTCAGTCCCAGCAGCTCTTGGGGGTGTGACTGTCACTGACACCTGGGTGTTTATTAGTCTGCAGTGCAGCTGAGACCTCTGGGCTGTGATTCATGGGACCCATGGCTCAGGGATGTGGTTACAAGTGCCAAGGTGCAACGTGGAGAGCTTTCCTTTCACTTGTGGTTTGTGACTGGAAGGATTTTCCCATCAGGTTTTGATCTGTCTGCAGTAAAACAGCTTCTGATCATTTCTTGTACTGTTTGCCAAGTTGGTGAGAAGCTCTCCCACCTGTAGTCCTTGCCAAATCCCTCTGTCCCTGTCTCTTTTGTCTCCTCTTCTTTTTCCTGGTTTCACCTTGGTTTCTTTTCTTTCTACAGTTAACAGCCAGAAGCTCTAGTCAGGAGAGGCTTTGATATCACACAGGATTGTGGCAGAGCCAGAAAGAAGGGGATGGGTGATGTGTGGAGTGCAGGGCTGCCTGCCCTGGGCAGAGGCTGGCCAGGGTTCTGCTCAGCCAGAGCTTTTGGATAATGTGTGGTTAAAGGAGAAGAAATCCTGACCTCTCACACACAAGCTTTTTTCTAAGATAGACATGGGTTTTTGCTTGCCTGCTTCCTGCATCCGTGCTGGAGGCTGCAGTCAGCTGGCCGGCTCCCCACCCTCCGTGGGTCTGGGCTTGGCTCCCCACCCTCCGTGGGTCTGGGCTTGGCTCCCCACCCTCCGTGGGTCTGGGCTTGGCTCCCCACCATCCCTGGTCTGGGCTTGCCTGCTCCTTGCAGATCAGTGACAGCTCCAGAAGCACTGGACCTGTGGCATTTGCTCACATCCTCCTTCTGCTCAGTCTTTGAAAGCAAGAAGGAAAAAAATGTTGATTTGGGTTGGTTTTTATCTGGAAGCCATGCACTGTTCCTCTTAGACATGCCCAGGGATAGTGTACTGAATGGTGCTGGAATGAGGTGGTTTCGAGGTTTTCCCTTGCAATACAAAATATGTTATGTTAAATTAGGCTCAGAGTTGGAGCCCATGGTGCTGGACTGCAGCACTCACAGCTGCACATCACTGCATGGGGGACCCGGAGCCACCACAGTTCAGACAGGGACTGCTTGCCTGTGCTGTGCAGCCACTGCCCAGGACTGTCTGACCCTCAAAACAGCCTGGAGACAAAAATGACTGCCTTCAGGGCAAAAGGTGTGTTCTGGGAGGAGTGGTGGGTAATGCGGAGAGTGCTGGGCTAGGCTGTGGAAGTCAGGGCTCAGCATTCAGTCACGAGCATCCTGCTTGACCCAGAGCCAGTGGCAGAAGATCCCAGAGAGCCGCCCCTCCAACAGAGCATTCCGTGCTTGGGACAGGCTGCAGGCAAGGCATCTGCATTCTCTGCCCTAAAGGGGAGGGTTTGGGCAGGATGCTCTGGAGCTTCTGCGGTTGAAGGTAGCGCAGTGGACGGTTGTGATGACAGGTGAGCATGGCTCTGCAGGTGTGCAAAGGGAGAGCTTTCAGGGGAGCTGGACTGTGTGGGCCATGGCTGAGAGCCACATCAATGGCCTCTTGCTTCAGCTCAAGGAAGGCAGAGGAGCACCTCATGCAGACTGCAGCACAGCCTGCACAGGCATGCAGCACCCTGGGGTACTGGAGAAGCTCCTGGCAAAACAAAGGCTCAGATAAGCTGAGCTGTGTGAGCCATCTGCTTAACAAGAGGTTCCTGGCTCGCACAAGCTCAAAGCAAAAGCAGATCCCTTTAGTTATGGGAGTAAGTGCAGTCAGGGAAAGGTGCTCCGTGTGGCCCTGTGCTTTGGTGAGGCTCACAGACACTGTTTACAGGATGTGGAGAACATCACCTTCTCTAGAACATTCAGCCCCTGGTGGGAGGCCGATTGCAGGCTCTGGGTGCCATGGGAACACGCACAATCCAAAACCTGTTTGTTGAACCTCACCTGAGCTAGAGCTGCCTCTACATGTTCACTCCTCACCTTCCATTTTCCACCACATTCTTGAAAAGAAACTTTTAATTGTCCTGGAATGCTTGAATGTGTTGGCAAGGCACTGCATGTTAATGGCTGGGCTCTTTGGAGCACCTCTGTACCGGGCTGGGGGCACTGCTGGCACTGCAGTGGGAGAACAGTGAGAGGCACACAGGCATTGGGAGCAGGACCCACTTTGGAATTCTTTCATGAAAGCATTTAAAGTGATGTGGTGGGAACTTGTTTTGAAGTTTTTTTGTTTTCCTGGTGTGGCAAACTCTCTAAGTTTAGAGGCTTTACCAGTCGTTTTAGAAAAGCAAAACTAGTTTTCCTGTAGGAACAGCTCAGAACTGTATCCTGAAATCTGTGTGCCAAGTGAATGTGAAAAGAAATGGTACAAAAATCACTTGAGGAAAGTCTGTACTCATGAAGTACCATCAGCCAGCATTGGCTCTGTTTTAATTACTTCAGAATTTTTATTTAAGGGCAGAATTTGTGCTTTTCTGAGATTCTCTGGGCAGTGAAGACCTTTCTGTGCACTCTTGGGCAGACAGCTGTCATTGGGTCCAGCACTGCAGAAGATTTGCACAAAGAAAGTTCCCTTTGACAAAAGCATTGGCTGCTTGTGTCCTTGACCTGACCATTCAAAATGTTTTTAAAAGCTATCTGTTCATAGTGAAAGTTTTGATCTAGAATTGCTATTCTGCTTTTTATTAGAGGAAGAAATTGAAGAAGTGGGTAATTTTTATATTTATTTTTAACTTCAAACGCTGCCAGGCACATGGAGTCAAGAACTGGGTGGGACAGTACGATAGGACCAACCCACGCACTTCAGAGAACTGGATGTAACCCAAAAATCTTCTGCTAAAACAAGTTTATTTTCATGAACTGGCAGTGTTGTTTTTCTGGGCTGGGAGGACAGGCCTGATCCTGGCTCCACTGCTCACCAGGCTCTGAAGCCAGTTCTCATTTGTCTTGTGAGACATCCTTTTAGCAAAAAGGAAACAAACCCTTTTCAGCTGTCCTTACTAAATATTGAAGTATTTGTTATTTATGACCATTGTGCACCTTTTACTTATCTCAGAAAAAAAGATCTGTAGTTCCTTTCCCACTTTTTTTCCTCAATTATATGAGTGTTGTGTGGATCTGCTTGTTCTTGAGGCTGTGACTATCATTGTAGTGTCACTGGAGTGTGTGAACAGAAAGTTGTCTCCCAGGATGGATGAAGATAGAACTGTATCAGCCAGGTGAAGGGAAACACCCTTGATAAGTAGGTGAATTTCAGTGCAAGACTTACTTGTGTTTCTTAAAAATAATGAACTCCTGTGAACATTCAGTGTTGTATAATGAAAGTGCATATTAAACAGATAAGGGTAGAAGCTGCTGCATTCAGAAGAGTGCAAGAAAGGCCCATAAGGAAATGCCAGAGTTGTGATAGCCCCATCACTGGAGGTACTTGGAAGCCATCTGGACAAGGCCCTGAGCACCTGACTCTTGGGAGACTGTGCTTGAGTCCAGAACTGCACCACATTGTGTGACTGTAGCCAGACATTATACATTTTTTCCTTGGTTTTATCTTAGTTGCTGATGCCATTGCTTTCCAGCACTTGCCAGGGATGACAGCATACTTCTCTGTTCAACATTTTGTGGCAAATCCTCATTCTCTCTTTATCTGCATTTCTGTTATGAATGTAGACCATTTCCCGAAGCTTTGCAGGGTGACTGGTCCAGGAACTGAAATATGTGTGTGCTTTCCTAAAAATTGGAGGAAAACCATGCATGTTGTCTGTCAGCTTATAAAGTCTCTAAATATTGTGAAAGCTTCCTAATGCCCTCAGTGTGTGGGAACTGGAATCTCCAAGTCAGGCTTGCAACTCTGATGGGTTTTGTTTGTTTGCTTTCCTGTTGACATTTCAGAAGCAAATAAATATGCTGTTCCCAATTACTTCAGAAGTGGGAAAGAGCCAGAAGACTGTTCCAAGAGCCTGGGACAGTCAGGGCAGTGGATCCGCAGGGTTTACTGGCAGCTAATGTGGTATTTACCCCAAAATGAAGCTGCAGCAGAGGCACGTGCTGGGAAGTGATTCAAAAGCAGAAAAACTGCTACGCTTGTGTGTTTCTTGTTGATCTCCTCCTGTGTTTGCAGCATTGCCGATTTGTGCTTGAAGCACGATTGGTCCAAACAACTGTGCTGAGAACCGGGAAAAGACATCGTAGACAGAGAGTACAAGTCAGCTATTCCTCTTGATTAACATTTTTGTTCAGTCCCCGTGTCATGTCCAGCACAGACTGCCGCTGGCTTTGGAGCGATCCACGTGGCTCCTGGCAGCCCTGTGGAGCGTTCCGGGGCCGGGCTGGGCCGGCTCGGCGGGGCCGGGCTCGCCCGCTGCTCTGTGCTGCGCTGGCGGTGCCGGCAGCGGGGCAGGTCCGGGCCCTTCCCTGCGCCGGCATTCCAGACCTGTTCTCCAGGTGACTCCGCTGCCTTAGCGCTCTTGCCTGAGCCAAAGCTGTGGCCCGGGGCTGGCTCTACCCAGGGCTGTGCTGGGCTGCCGCTCCGGGGATGGGGCACTCTGAGAATGGGCTCCGCCGGGGATGGGGCACTCTGCTGGGCACTGGTTGCTCTCGGGTGGTTCCCTGGGCAGCGAGTGGCCCCGGCCGAGCGGGGGACAGCACAAGTAGCCAGGGCAGGTCTCACGGTGCCCTGGGTGGTCACGGAAGAAGGCAGGGCTGGTGGGGTCTCTTGAGGCCGTGGTTATCGGCAGTGTTGTCTCTCCATCTCCCCATCCCTCTCTTCAAACAGAAAGCAGCTTTGCAGCTGTGGATTCTTTGCTGGAGGAGTCTGCCTCATCTGCTGCTCGAGGAGGTGGGCATGGGTTTATCCTGAAAGCCTGTGCAGGGCCGTGTCCTAGAAATGGAGAGACCCCTCTGTGCCACACCCCAGAAATTCACAGGAGCTGCTCAGTTGTGAATAGTTTGTGACTTTTGGGTTCACCTCTGCAGTGGGATCCAGAAATGGGAACAAGGACTGGAGCAGAAGAGGGTGGACAGGGCTCATATCCAGACTCACAGCCATCTCCTTGGGATGTCACACAAATACTGAAGTATTAATGTATATCCTGGATAAGAGACAGTTGTTTAAAAAAATGCCAAACAAATAAAACCCAACCAAGAAAAAACCCCAAGTAAATCCCCAAACTCCCACATCCTCAGACAGTTAAAAGTGAATGTTACGTAGCCTCATACTTGGCAGGAACATTGTTACTGTTTTTTCTTCCAAATACAAGAATAAGCCAACGGTGAATCTCAGCTTTAGTGAAAAGCTGGCTTTTCTGAGGAGTCTGGAAATGCTTGGGTCATGTTACTGTGTTCTTTAGAGCTCCTCAGAGCTTTTGTTGAGAATGGGGGAATGTCAGACAGCACTCTAACTGTGTTTGCGTGAAATGTGCACACGCTGAGCTTCTGTGCGTCACGCTGTCCTAGAGGGAGATACTTCCAGCTGCTCAGCTTTTTCAGAAGGCTCAGTAGTATTTTAATTAATTGAAAAATGTGAGGTGTTTTCCTGACATCTTGGCAGAACTGAAATTCTTACTTTATCTTCATAGCACTTCTTCTAAAACCTCTTAATTAAATCCATGAACCTAAAAACTTTAAGAAAATGGAAGGTTTCATTAAATGGGCATATTAAAAAGTTGGGAAACTTGCAGAGTTGTTTGTTAAAGTAGAAATTTCCAATGTTTCTGAAATGTGACATTCACAAAGACAGCGTATTAGAGTATTCCATGTGTTCTGTTCTGTTTTTCATGCTTTTTCTTGCTTAAAATGAGTATTTTTCCTTTGGTATATATTTTAAGGTAAAGAGTAGGAGGTGTATGGTGTCAGTGCTTGTAGAGGAGAGGTGCTCATAGCCTTCCTAGGCTATTTGCCTGATGTTTCAGGGCAGTGTATCCCTTTCTGTTGTGTGCCCAACCTGAGGCATATCACTGTAAATATAATCTGTGGGATTATGCAAGTGTTTCTTCTGCAGCGCACAAGCAAATTATCATGTGAAAATATAATAGGTGGATTTGCCAAAACCCCGTCTGGAATTGGGGAATTTGTTTCATTTGACTTTTCTATGTGTCTGTAAGCACTAGCTGTGACTTGCCATGGGAGACAAATGGGTGCTTTTTCCAAATATTTCAGTAACCCTGAATTCCAGTGGCATTCTTTAGTGTGTTTTGGAAGTAGATCCCAGAGAAGAGAGAGTAGAAGCTGCATTCTTCAGGAAGCACTCAGTTCTGTGTCTCAGGGAAGATGCTGGTTTGAGCACTGTGTTTGCAGGACTGAGACCTTTGGATCAAAGCCCTACTCACAGCTCACCCTGCTCTGGAGTTCATGGTTCTTCCTGGGAAGGTGCTGGCCTGCTTGGCTGGCTCCAAAGGCAGAGGGGAGCTGGGTGGATTTGACAGCTCCATTGTGATGCTGCCTTTGCCCCACTCCTTGTGAGTCTGTCACATTATCCCTCTGACCCCTGAACCAAGGGATCTACAGGCAAATTGGCCTCTATAATAAAGTAAGCTTATGGTAAGTGATAAAAAAACAGCTGGAATGGGTGCTCACCGTGTAGCTTAAGGTGATTGATAAAGCTATTGAACCAGTCTGGACTAACTACTGCAGACCTCAGTTCAGAAAACGCTGAGTTGCAGGGTTATTTTGGTTCTGGTTCATGTTGTGGTCAGTGGGGCTGGGGCTGGCACTGGGATGTGCTGCCATGGCCTGAGATGTGTGGAAATAGCCCTGACCCCAGCACTGCTCTCTCCCTCAGCACCCAGCCTTTGTCCATCAGTGCCTTTTGCTGCAGCACTGTGCCCGTGCCTTCAGATGTGCCAGCTGGATTTATCTCCAAAGTTTAGAAATGCAGTTAGTTGGTTGTGTGATGGGGGTTTTTGTTTCTTTGTTTGCTGGGGAGTTTTTTGTGGTGGTGGTGGTTTTTATTGTGTTGTTTTGGGCATTTTGGTTATGTGATTTTTTTATATTTTGAAAGGGACTGACTTCTGACAATGAACTTGAAGAAAATGGGATGTGAACAGGTCACAATAAATACTTCCCTAGTGAACTCTGCTTTAAGTGAGTTATTAGAGAGGTCTCTTTGGTCCTTCTAATCCTCTTCTGGGTTTGGAAGGGTAACCCAGGCTCCATGGTAGTGAGTTTTCTTGGAGCAGTGCTCTCCCTTCTGTCTTGTACCTTTCTCCTCCTTTTATCATTGCCTGTGCCCCAAAGATGGGTGAAATGAAGTTCTTGTGTCCAAAACCAGGTTGCATAAATATTTCTGTAGTATATTGCAAGATGTACTGGCTGTTTAGAGATCTCAAACAGGAGCAACAACTGAACTGAGCTCAGGTGGTATTTGTGGCTAATTAATGTTATGGTGCCTGGAGAGCCCCTAGTACAATTGGCAGTATAAATCCATTGTAAATGATAATGTGTACTGAGGAGACAAGGTCTCAATATGGGAAAACTGCTTGTAAAACCTTCCTAAAATTCAGTGCCTGATACAGAACCTGGAGTACAAGCAAGTGTCTTACCTTGTGGGAAAAATACAAAGCAAATGCCAACAGACGTGGCATAAACGGATTATTTAAATGCCTGGGGTACCTGACAAGCAGTGAGTGCAGTGTGAGCAGAGCTGGGTGCCTGCTGCTGCCAGCAGCTGGGTGCCTGCTGTGTGGGTTGGATTTACGGAGCCTGTTCTACAGCTTTGCTGCTCTTCTCGTAACATGCTGGCCTTTACTTAAACATTATAAGTAAGAATAGAGGTGAGATTACTTCAGGGAATGCTGCACCATCAGCAAAGTGGCCATGCTCCGCATGTTGTTTGTTTGGCACATTAATTGATTAGTTAATTAACTAGTTCCCCCCGTTAGTTCCTGTGCTGTTGGGTGCATGCCCTAACTCAGCAGCAGAGAGGCTGCTCGGTGCTGAGCAGGTCTAAGAGGAGGTCAGCACACAGCTGGGGTTGCTGTGGAAATGAAGGATGGCAAGAGGCAATTCTGGAAAAGCCAGTGTTCCTCATGGGACTCGGCAAGGGGCTGTGATGGGGGGGTTGGCTCAGCAGGTGTGCTGATAAAACTGAGGGGTGCAGTCCTCTGAAGCCCTCTGAAACATCTGCCTGATGTTTGCTCCTCTGATAAATTGCAGAGCACAAACCAAGGCAGGGAGCAAAACTGGCCTGCTTTCACTGAGCAGCACTTCAGACTTTTGCTGGAATTTATCGCTGCATCTTGTTTACTTCGAGTGTTCTTTGCAAACACAGCAGCATCCCATTTGGCCTTTGAAGAAGGAGGCAATGTGCGATTTCTGTTCTACCTCATTTTGTTTAATTGAATACTTTTTGAATGCGTCTGAAATCTCCAGCCACAAGAAGCTCTGTTTGCCATCCATGAACTGCATTTTCTTTTAGTTTTCTTTCTCAGGTTGCTGTTGTTCTTTTAAACTCAGCACAGACACTCCCAGCGGTCGGGTTTGTGAGAGCAGCCGTTCTTGGGTGAAGCTGCTGGCAGCCTCTGTGCCCCAGAAGTACACTGCTCACAGCCTGAGCAGAGGCTGAGCACAGAGCTCTGCTGCTCCTTTGGTGACAACGGCCACGCTCTGTCATGGAGCACAGGAGATAACAGGGAAATGAAAACATGCCAGTTCCTGGAGTTTTACCGAGTAACTGCTGAGTTTGGTAGTTCAACAATGTTCAGAACTAGCATGTCTAGAATAGACCATTTTTTAATTAGTCAAGCAGAATGTGTTATTTTCAAAGTAAGCCAAGTTTGATACTCTGCTGGTTTTTAAACCTGACAAATAGCTAAAGGTAAAAACCCCAAGCACAACTGCTGTATTCTTCCTTTAGAGTGGTTTTTATTAGTTGGTATGTTGCAGCAATGTCTGTCTCTGTACTGATGTCAGTCCTTCCTACCTGTCAGGGAGATGAACTGTCACATCTTTATATTTAGTGAGCAGAAAGGTTGAAGTGCACTTCTCAATTCATGTATTTTCATCATGTTTTGAGCCTGACTTTCAGTGTTTTAAAGCTGCTGAATCTCACAGTTGTGCAGATGCTGTATCCCAAGGTTGGGACAGGGCAGGTGATGTTGGATTTCCCGTGTTTCTGGTGGGGTTCCCAGCAGTGGGTGGAAGGAGCATTGTGCTGAAGCACTGGGGCACAGCCCTGCCAGTGCCTGTGTGACACTGGGGCTGTACCAGGGGCTGTGTTTGAGGGCTCTGGGCTCAGCTTAGGGCATCTCCAGACGTGGGGCCAGGTCCTTACCTGGCTGATTCCTGAGACCATCATAACTTTGAGTACTGGGAGTGTTAGATGTGAACTTGTAATGACAGTCTTAATGAAAATGATGTGAAATTATTTATCCAAGTTTTGACCTTGACATGGCTGTTTCTATTTCTTGCATAAATTAGTGGGTTTTCATTAAATATCATGCAAAAACTATGATTGTGTACAAGGGAAGACAGGAATGGAAAGATGACAGGACTAGTATCTGTTCTAACTAGTTTATGAACTCAGTTTTGTTTTGTTTTAACTTGGCTGTTTAGCATGATGCTGTTACATCCAATAATTTTTTTTATGGGAGATTTCATAAGGCTTATCAATGTAAGTAACTTCGGTGATACCTCAAGCCTCTTGGTGCAAAGAAAACAAACAGGATTTTCCACAGATAACAAGCAGTGAAGCCAAAATAGCTGTATGCAAAGTGAAACAGCTGGGTTGGAGGATAAGGTGTGTATTATTCAGGAAGGAAGTAGGAAGCATTGGAGTGAAGCTGTGTGTGAATTCTCTCACTCTTCTGTGTAAGGATAACCCACAAAGGTGATGTTTTCCTATATCTGCAAATATTTATTATATTAGATGGATTGATGTCTTAAACAAAGTAAAGCTCTTGATGAAGTTTAGTGTAAGTTTCCACATGGAAACTATGTCAAATATAATCAGAGCAAATAGGCAAAGTTTAGCAAATCTTTTAAGGTTTTGATGAGACCTTTTTGTGTTAGGGATTAATATGCTTTTTTTTCAGATACTCACTGAAATGACTTTTTCTACTCATATTGTAGTAATTACTGGAAAAGTGATTGTGTGCAAATGATCTTGCTGCATCATTGTCTGTAAAGGACTGGCCACGTGTGTTTCAAACTCTGCCATTCCATTCCCACGCTCCTTGGGAGCCTCTCTCATGATGTTCTGTGTTACAATGCAAATAATGTGGATTTCCAGGCTGATCCTCAGGAATGAATGCTGTGACTGCAGTAAACAGCTGCCTGAAAATGTTACTGAATTTTAATTTCTTTTCCTGAACCTTCTCCTTGGACAGCTTTCTGAGAATTGATAAACCAAGTTTTATGCTCTAGTACAATTTTTTTATTGTATTTTGTTTGCCTTCATCAAAAATTGTGCATGTCTGTATATAGACTGAGGGCACTGTATCTTCAGGGTAAGGCTGTAATGATAGAAATATATGCGTGCCTCTTAGGAAAAGAGAGATGGAAAGACTAACCAGAAGGCTGGGTTTGAGTGACAGGATGCAGTGTTTACTAACTCTTACAGTGGAGCTTTTTTTCCCGTGGACTTTTGTAATGTAATTCGAGTGCTTTCAGTGCAAGGAGATATCTAGCAGGACAAAACCTGCCATTTTGGTGTTTTTTCATCTTTCACAAAGGTACTTTTGTGCCAAAGGGCTGAAATTCTGATAAATCCTTCTCTTTAGAAAGTGGTTTCAGCAGCAGCTGTCCGTGAGACATGCTGCATCTTCAGAGATGAATTCTGCAGTGAAATTATTCAAAGCCAAAGCTCCAGGTGAAGACTTGGGCCAGGTACAGTGGTGTATGTTTGGGGTGCACTTTTGCAATAGAGTTTCGTTGAGCAGGAAACAGCGTCCTTTGTTCAGTTTGTGTTCATCCAGTCAATTTGGACATGACTCAGTTCCTGCTTTTTTTCTCTTCCAACCTTCCTCTGGCTTCTCCCAGAAGAAGAGCTTTGCAAACACAGATAAGGGCTGTGCTCTGCAAGTAGATCCTTTTATTTTCCCTTGGCATCACATGTGGTCAAAGCACAACAACCCAGATGGCACAAGCAGAATGGATCCAGCTGTCTGGAACTCTTCCCAAGCTTCATCCCTAAGATGCAGATTTCCATGGCAGTGAAGGAGGAGATGGGATCAGAGTTTTTACTAAGGCTCTGGAGAGGGTGTTGGACAGGCAACTGCGTTGTTCCTTTCAAGCACATAGCCCTGGGAAAGCTCCCACTGAGAAGCTTTCTCCGTGCTGATGAAGGGAAGAGCAGATGAGACTTGTCCTACAAGCTGTTCCCAGTGTGCCTGTCTCTCAGATGCCTGGCCAGCATGTTTTATTCATGTGTTTTGGGGTTAAGCTCGATTTCAGGCGTGCCAGCAGACAGGCTTTGCAAAGCTCCTCCAGTGTTCCTCCCCTTGATTTGCAGCAAAGGCTGTGGGGTTGCTTTGTGCCATCATCTTCATTCTTATCTCACCTAATCAACTCCCAGGCATTGCAGGGGCCCTTGGCAGTAATGATGCTCCCAGCTCTCCTGGCATCTGCTTTCTCTCAACAATCCAATGTGCTGAGAATAGAAATATTTAATTTAAAAGTTCTACAGCCAGTGTATGGGAATGTAGGTGAAATTTATCAGAGACCAGCTGTGATGTTGTGGTTCCTTCTGAACTTTGAAAGCTATTGCAGAATGTTTGTGTGTACTGACAGGAATGAGAAATGGGACAGGGAGGAGAAAGAGACACAGAGAGAGGAACTGCCTGTTTTAAATTATTCAAGAATGAGAACCTCATGGAAACAGAGCTGCTGGATTTTTAGACTCTACAGAAAACTCCTGTCAATTGACATCATATGTGATACTAATCTGAAGATTTCCACTAAGTATGGATTGAATGACTGGTTCTGGCTGCTGAGTTTAAGACAACCTTGGCTCTCTACCTGTTGGGATTGGTGGCACTGTTCCTGTGGACAGTGTGGGAACCATTGGGAAATCAAGGAAAGAATGAGACTTGAAGGTGTGCCCTGTGTGAGGGTGTTACCTGTTCTGTGCATGGGGACAGATCTCAGGGAGCAGACAAGCAGGTGTGACCCTGTTTTACAGTGCCAGACTGGCTTGCACCCTTGTATTCAGTGTTTCATAGACTCACAGGAGGGGTTGGGATGGAAGTGACCCCAAATCCCCCCCAGTGCCACCCCTGCCATGGCAGGGACACCTCCCACTGTCCCAGGCTGCTCCAAGCCCCAGTGTCCAACCTGGCCTTGGGCACTGCCAGGGATCCAGGGGCAGCCACAGCTGCTCTGGGCACCCTGTGCCAGGGCCTGCCTACCCTCACAGGGAAGGATTTCTCCTAAATATCCAAGATAAATCTACCCTCTGGCAGTGGGGTACTCCCACTGTCCCTCCATCCCTTGTCCCCAGTCCCTCTCCAGCTCTCCTGGAGCCCCTTTAGGCCCTGGAAGGGGCTTTAGGCTCTCCCTGGAGCCTTCTCCTCTACAGGCTGGACAGCCCCAGCTCTCCCAGCCTGGCTCCAGCCCTGGGAGCAGCAGAGAAGCCTCCTCTGGACTTGCTCCAATGTTTGGCAACACTGACTTTTTAAAAGCAAGGGGAAACTACTTTTTTTCCCTGTCCATGGAGTATATCGTGTATCTGGACTTCTCAGGAATCCATAATGGGATTGATTGCATATTTTCCCTTTTTTCTTTGGATGAAGAAATCTACAGTAAGCTTTTTATTAATTATTAATTGAATTAATTGCCACTCATGTTACTGATGTACATCCTTAAAACTGGACTGATTAAAAGTCTTTTGAAATCAACGACTTTATTAAAACCAGGTCCACTAAATAGAGATAATACTCTTTGTTCTCTGAAAATCAGGGCTTGGATGGAGGGTGTCTGTGACTGGCTGTGTGAGGATGTGTAGAGGGGTCTGACCTGGGTTATCTAGCACTCAGCTGCTGAGGACCATGGAGTTGAGGAAGGTGGTTTGACTTTGTATTCATTTGTTTTTTATACTAGGGATGTTCTTGGGAAATTTGGTGGTTTCTTATTTCAAAAGCACCCTGTTGCATGGTCTTTTAATATCTCTTATGAATGGTTGAAATATCAAGCTTTCTGCAAGACTGTGCAGAAAATGTATTAATCTAGGATTATTTTTTTGGTATGTCTTCTATGCAGTGGTATTTTATTATTTTTTTTTCTCTTTTTGTCTAGATATCTTCTTTTGTATATGTCCTCATTTTTACATGGTACCATCCTTTCTCTTAGCATTTTTTCCTGCTGTTCACATATCAATTGAGCAATAGAACTTTAATTTTCACCCCCTTGTACTAAAATAGGACAAACCTTTCAGAAACATACCAGTGACATTTTCTTCTTGGCCTGTGAAAGATTCAAAGCAGGCTCAGCTTTGCATCATGAGGAGCACCACGGCTTGTTGGATTTGTTGGGAGCCTGTTGGCACTGTCAGGAAGGCTCTGTGCCTGCAGTGTTCCTGGCTTTGAAGAATTACTGTGTTTGACAGTAAGACAGAAAATGGAATGAGTTCTTAATAGTTGTCCCGTCCGTCAGGATTAATCGTTCAAAAGCCAGATCATATGTTAATGAATTGGTACTCAGATGATGCTTTATGGAGTATTTTGGAACATAAGGCAGTGGTTTCTGTGGATGTTTGCTGTGCAGTGAGGGAGTCTCCTCCCTTCTCTGTCAGCCCAGGCTGACAGTCTGGGTGACAGTCACCAGCCCTGTCTGAGCAGCTGTGGCAGCGGCGCAGGTGAGCGAGGCTGGCTGCAGCCGTGGTCTCCCCTTCAGGAGGCTCTCTGGGGGCTCTCTGCAGTCATGGTGATGTGCTGTGGTCCCTGGGGACTTCGTGCTGCCATCGCTGTGGTAACCACAGCTCTGCCTCAATATGGAAAAGGGATTTTTAGAAAGTGAAGTATTTTTAGCGTCCCTGACTGAGCTGCAGCAGCTGGGAAGGTGGAGGGGCCAAACCAGCTTTGGCAAAATCTTTTCAGGATTTACCTCCTCTCGATTTGAGCACACTGGATCCCAGCCTTGCCAATGCTCTGGGTGTATTGTGTCCCAATATTGCAGTGGCTCTGCCTGTGCCCAGTTGTGCAGGACATCAGGCTCTGTGCTGGCTTTAGCTGTACAGCTCAGGTTTGTGCATAGCGGGATCAGAAACTGTTTGGACATGAGCTGCCTGCTGGGTGCTGACATTGGAAGGCTGGTTCTCTGCTGTTAATAAGGCTGAGGAGAAGACTTTTTAACCTTAAGCTCAGACTCTCAATATAGTAATAAACTCCAAATCTGTCTCTGTTACATTTATGTCTTCCTCTTGTTCTTGTACAAAAGATGAGTGAGGGAGATGCTGCTACACATAACAGGGAATAAATAAATCATCCTTGACAGGGCGTGCAACAGTGCCCAGTACCAAAGGCTGAGACAGAACTGAGGGCAGGATGTGAGAGAATGGCCTCCTCCAGGAGGTGCCTGGGCTCATCTGACAGTAGCTGGTTTTTGGCTGGGCAGCCACACACAGGCTGTGCTTGCCACAGTCAGGTGTCTGTGCAGTGCCTGCTGTGCCTGCCAGGGCAGCTGTGTGTCCCCCAGCATCCAGCCTGGGATGGTGGCAGCTCTGCTGTGCCTGCCAGGGGAGCTGTGTGTCCCCCCAGTGTCCAGCCTGGGGTGGTGGGCAGCTCTGTTAATGGAATCATGGTCAGCAGCACTAAGGGACATCTGGGTGGCTCCATTCAGTGTGCAGGTGCTTGTCTGGTGAGTGCCTGCACAAACCAGTTCAAAAGTTTAGTGTTCTCACAGTTAGGAAGCCCAAGCAGATATTTTCCTGTTTTCCCCATAGAATTCCTTTAGATGCATGTCTATGTTGATTAATGCACTTTTGAGGACCTCTTTTTTTCTGATTTGGTTTCAAATACTGTCACAGAAATGGGACTTGCTGTAGAGGAAGACACTGGGCAAACTGGGGGGAGTGGGGGGGAATTTAGGGCAGGTTGTCTCAGCTCATGACCCCCAGTCTGTCTCTGTTCCACATCACCCTGCTGAAAAGCTGTATTTGGGGCTTTTGGTGGCCCATGGGCCAGGGCTAGCTCTGCAGGTGAGGCAGAGCTGGAGTGCCAAGGCAGATGTCCATGGTGGGAATGTACTCAGTGACTCAGGTGCTCCTTGGCTGCTCCTCTGCACCCTCATGTGGGGTGGGGTGGGCTGGGGGACCTGATCACATCTCACCCACCTAAGGGAAGGGACAATGATGGGCTGTGGGGCCAAGCAGGTTGGGATGAGCTGCCTGGTGCCAGATGAGAGAGTGGGACTTGGGACTTAAGAGAAAGTTTAAGCATTTCATGAGATCTGAAGTAAGTGGGGAAGTGTTTGGGGGTTAATGCTCTCTAAGGGAAAACAGCAGCTGTATCTGGGCATGTTTCATGGCTTGCATTTCCCTGTTTTTCCTGGATGGAGTGAGCTGGAATTCACTGCACTGCTCTCCTGCTGCTCTGCAGCCTGACAAAGCTGTTTGCTTGGGAACAGCAAGCCTGACATTCAGCATCTGTTCCAGCCTTGCCTTGGGCGCTGTTGAGGTCTGTGCTGAAAGCTTTGTATCTCTGTGGGAAGTAATGTGTCTTGGATAATACAGGGTGAAGTGCAGGTTAAAATGCTTCAAAAGCTCCAAAATGGACTTGGAGACCAAGTCCTCAATATTTTTACTGATATTTAAAAATTATTGAAATTGGTATATTTGCTTTATTCCCCATAGTGGGAATGTCTGTTTAATGCATTAAGTCACACAAGATATGACACTTCAGTTAAAAATGCTATGTCTTTGCACTTTCATACCATTTGGTAGCAATGGTTTCAGAAAGAATCTGTTGATTTTGAACAGCAGTGCTCAGACTACCTCAAGTTTGATCTTGGGGGGCTGAATACCTGTCTTTAAGGCTGGAGTGCATCACTCCTGGTGGTTTTCTTCAGAGAAGATTCAGCAGTCTCACTCGTGTCAACAGTAAGGCGAAGAAATCAGGATTATGTTCTTGTTTTGTCAACAAGAAATTGATAGGAAGGGATGTTTTGGGATGTGAGAGCCTTGTGAAAGGGAAGTAAAAACATAATGAGATGTTTGCATAGGTACAGAAGATACAAGGCGTTGTGCTGTGAAGTGTTTGCTAATGTATTTACAGTAGATGCAAGATTTGGTCAGTGTGGGAACAATGATGCTTTTTTCCTCGCTGTTCCTTTCTGTTAATAGTTGGTGTGTTCAACAGCCCCACTGAAGAGCTCTCAAGAGCAGGCACTTGCCTTCAACAATGCACTTCTGTTCTGGAAGCCTAGGGCTGCTTCCAGGATCATCTCTGATGGAATTAGAAGGTATTTCCTGAGTAACCTTGACTCCGGGTTTTCAGGCTACTGAGTGAAGTGTACCTAGTTTTGTGGTTGTGTTGAAACTGTGAACGAAGAATTTATTTTAAAAAAGTAATCCATAGTTATCCAAATTTTCTAGGAAACTCCTTAAAAATACTAGTGAAGCTGGGGGATTTTGTAATTAAAAAATGAAAATATTTCTTTTTGTAAATATGGAATGATGCTCTTAGACCCTTCTTGCTCATATTTTAACGATATAGTAATCCAATGTGAAATGGCACATAACTAAATACATTTTACTTCCAATTAACATTTGACCCTATCAACTTGCTTGGCCTTTAAAAGTCAGTGAGATCTTCACCTTGATATTGGCAGTGCTGGTTTTAGTAACACTTGTTCCCATTGCTGTTCCCTGTAAACTGCATGGTCTTGCTGTCTCCCCACTGTGTAATTAACTCCCAGCAGCACCATGGCTTGTCTTGCTGTTCTAGCCACAGGTGTCATTCAAAAGTCTGCCAGTGCCAGAGTTTGCACCTCAAGGACTTTAGTTCCTCGTAGCAGATGGAGATGGATGTACAGGTGTACACCCAGCCCCTGTACAGAGGCACAGTGTTCCTTTGGGCTCAGTGAGTGTGCACCCTGTAGCTGGGATCCAGCAGGGTTGATCCTTGGCTGCCCTGAGCACCATTTCTACCAGTCTGTAGCTAAGTGCTCATGGTTAATTTTATGTGTGCTATGGTTCTGTCTGGGATTTGAGAATCTGCCCATATACACTCCTGTCATTGGGTTGTAAATATAATTACAGCTGAAGTGGAGAACCAAGTTGAGCATGTATAATCTGGGTCACTTCATTGACAGCCCATCTGTGTGGGATGGTGCCAGAGAGAAGCCCAGTCTGATGGATGCTCAGGGAACCCCAGCTGGGATTTGGCTGTGAATCTGTTGTTTTCATCCTGAATGATTTCTGACTGTGAAGCTGCACAGAAGGGGGTGTGTAAATATGCTGATCAGAGCTGTGCTGTCCCACTGAAAACAGGAACCCCTCAAAGCCTGTCGTGGATGGAGCACAGCCTGCCTGTGGGACAGGGACTCCCCTGAACAAACCAGGGCCAGCCCTGCTGTGGGGTGCAGGCTGCTGTAAAGAACAGGCTGCAAATAACCAACTTACTGCTCCCTGGGGAAATGCCTTGCCCCACCACCATACCCTCCTTGCTCTGGGTCGGGTGAGGTTCCCTGTCAGATGCCCTCATTTCTGCCTGGGGCTGTGGCTGTTGGCTCTGAAGCAGCACATGGCAGCTTTAGGCATCAGTCAGATGAGGAGACTCAAACCCAGGGAAGGCTGCAGCCCCCAGGGCCCTGCTGAGCCCTCAGGAGTGGTCACAGCATCATTTACTGTGTTTTGCACTCTAATCTGTATGAACTGTGAAATCATCACCATGGCTAATATCCTCTTGTTAATTAAAGATTGGAAATTGGAGAATGGGAGGAAAATTCTGGAGTTTTAACATGGTTCAGACACTTGGTGTGCCTTATGAATCCATTGCAATTTTCTCTTTCGGGTGATCAGAGGAAACTCCAGGTGGATTTTCCCAGTGTAACCCACAATTCATTGGGGATGTTTCAAAATATGAAAAAAAGTTTCATGGAGAAAAATTCAATGAAGTTGTTCTTACTTTTTCTCAGAGTTTAATTGAAGGCTGAAGCCCATTTTCCTAAACAGGAAAAGAGCCATTCCAGCATCATGAGGAATGTTGATACTAGGTGAAGTGCACTTCCTTGTGACAGAGAAAAATAGAGGTGTTACCTCACTGCAAACAGGATATCTCTGAATAGTTAGGTTTAAATATACAATATTTTCCATAGCGGCTTTGAGTTTCTGGAGCCACGGACACAGGATGAATTTTGGCTGCAGTGTTGGGGGGTTTCCTCTGGTACTTCACCATGCCATACATTTTGTTTTAGTGTTTGATCAAGCCTGGTTGAATAACTGTGTCCATAACATGTTTGTAGGAATGGGATTTTGTGCTTGGCTTTTTAAATTTCTCATACACAGAGTAGGGTTGTCTGACCCCCTTAGCAGTAGCAGTGTGGTGACAGAGCTGCAGGGGAGTGCAAGCTGCCCACCAGTGTGGAGTCACCTCCCTTCCCAGGGCCCATCCTTGGGGCAGACTCACCCTGACTTCTAGGGGGGGTTGGAGATGGAAAGTATGTTTTTCAACTGAAGATGTCTTCCCTCTGTTCTGCCAAAGTCTGTCATGTCAGCAGCAGTGGATGGTAAATGTTGCCTAACAAAAGGGAGTGCTTTTCTCTGAAACATTTTTCCTGCTGATAAGCAGGTTCCAGAGTACATGCTCTTGCCGTGCTTGACTTGGATTTTAATTTTCAAGCATGTCCTTATTCAAGTCCAGAGTGCCAGACTGTGTATGTACAGTAGGTTGGGAAGAGTTCAGTAGTTCTGGGGAAATGTATGCATCAATTCTTTTGCTGCAGTCTTGTCTCTTATCTGAGCAAGACATGGTTACAATGACGAAAAACATTCCGGAGATGTAGCTTCTGAATTGGAAGTCTCTATTCCTGGCTGTGTCTTGTGAATGATTTTGTAGATGGGTGTAGAAGAGAAAAGTGCTGTTTAATGAGTTGGGGGGAAAACACTTCTAGGTGTTTTGCATGTATATTTTTTTTGTTGTTGTTCCTTTATCTGTGGGTTTGTATATTGCTAGGTCTTGTCATTTTTTTTCTGCTCTTTTAATCTGTGAAGCTTTCTGCCAGTAGCAACTTCCCCGTGAGCTCAAGAATCTCTTCAGGAGTCCCACAGGAGTGGTTCTACCACCCCAGTGCAGACAGTGTTTTTCTGGCTCCTCCAGTTCAGGCTCAGCGGTGACCTTGCCAATCCTCTGCCCAGGCGTTGGTCAGTCCTGCTGCCTGCCTTGCTCGGTTGTTGCTTTGCACCTGGTTGCTGTAAAAGGCTTTCCCCACCTCCTGGATGCATCTGTCCGGGCTGTGCTCAAACACAGATCCTGTCTGGCCTGCCAGATTCACAGGTCTTTTGCTCCTTGTCGTGTCTTTTCCTTTAGTTCACGTTCCATTACTTTGAGGATAAGCTGCCTAACTTCATGTAAAAGCCCGTGGCTTGCTCAGTCTTGCCAAGACATTTTGTGTCAATAGTGGGAAACTGACTTCTGGTTTGCTTGGTTTGTTTATTTGTTTTTGGCCAAAGTTTCCCGTCTTGATTGCTCTCACACTGGATTTGCCAGGAGATGTTTTTGCTCTATTGTAGGGTTGTATCAACACTTAATGTGAAAAGGGGAGGAAATGTAGAGTAGCTGTCCATAGGGACAGGAGCAGGGTAGCACAGCATTGGAGCTGTGCTGGGAGTGCTGCCTCACACGCCTGTGTGTGCTGGAGCACAGGGGGCTCCTTTTGCTGCATACAACCGGACCAGGGAACAAATCAGGCTTTATCTCTTGACTTCTGGTTGTACTTGGATAACCTTTATTGCACTTCTTTGGGCAAAAGCAAAGATTTTTGGCCTGGGTGTTCTATTTGAGTTAGTTGCCATTTGTTTTACACAAGAAACGTACTCTGTTAGTTTTGTTTTCCTTGCTTACAGATCTTGGCACACTGAGCTGGAGGTGTGGGAGCTCAGAAGTTGTCTGTGGGGCCAGGCTGGAAGGAGTTTGTGTGGGAGGGAGGTCACTGCTGCCAGGGACAGGGTGGTCTGGAGGCAGCAGTGGGGATGGTGCCTGCAGTGGGAGCTGGAGGATAGCCTGGACTTGGTACCCACTGGGAAGTCCCAGGGTGGGAGCTGGTGCATTGGCAAGCTCCAGCATCCTCTTTTCCCAACCAGGTGTTTGAGTGGGAATAATCAAAGGGGTGTAGCAGCTGCCAGTTTAGGTTACACTGCTGCTCACTGGTGCCTTGTGCCGTGGGAACAGCACACTGGTTTGAAGACAGGACTGGAATTAGATGCCACTATTCGTGTCACAGGTTCTCACGTGGGGTTGGGCACACAAGGTTGAGTTTGGGGTATTAGGAATAAGGTTTCATTTTCCCAGGGAAAGCTGAGAGTGGCTGGGCTGAGGAGCTGTGGGGCTGGGGCATGGGGTGACCAGTAGAGAAGGGGACACCAGGTAGTGTATGCTGGGTTTGTGCAGTGTGGGACACCTCCCAGAGTAAAACAACCTCTTGGCTTTCAGAGCTGAGCAAAGTCTGCATGCTTAAAAACATAAAAGGGTTCAAGTGATCTGTGCATGCTTTTGTTGCTTTAGATATTTTTAAAATTTATTTTCAGCAACAGCAGATTTTTTCCCCTCAAACTCAAGAGAAGCTGTGATCTCACTGTTGGTTATTCTGCTGGTTTTGTGTTAGCAGAGTGTGTTCATCCAGCATTGCACACTGACACTCCTTGCTGCTGTTGTCTGCCTGATGTTTCCTTCCTTCAGAGTCTATATTTAGTGTTAAACAGTATTCACTGTGGCACAGGGCTACAGGCAGTTTGCTTTCAAGCCAAAGGAAATGGTTCTCTTTAAGGATAAGAGTGAACAAGGGGCAGGATTTCCTGTGGAAACGCACCCACAGGAGACTTGACTTTTACTTTGAAGTTAATGGCAAAAAGGCAAAGTGAAACCCTGAAGAGTTTATATGCACAGGAACGATTTTTTTTTTCTTTGCCTGGTGAAGGAAGCCTGGGTACAGGGAGGGGTGGGGAAGGGTCTGAGCAGGGGGCTGCAGGTCTGCATCCTCGGGGATGCTCCAGGCCCTGGACACATCCCTGAGAGCCTGCAGTGGGGACCTGCAGAGTGGGCAGAGCCCCCCAACTCCTGCCACCCTGACCCCAGTTCAGGTGACACGGAGCACCATGGCAAGTGTTACCAAGCCTGGGGCTGCCGTGTTTGCAGCCCCCAGTCCTGACCCAGGGCTGGCTGGTGCTGCAGAGGGGCCAGGGGGTGAGGGAGCAGAGCGGGCTGGCAGCGTGTCCTGGCCAGGAGCTGCTCCTGCCCTGGCTGGGCACGGGCTGGGCACCTCGGGCATCACCCACCTGCCTGCACACACAGCTGGGACTCTTCTCCTGCTTTAGCTTCTGGGAGAAGCTGAGATTCGGAAAAGAGGTGGGAAAAGAAGGATTGCTCGGTGATAAGAGCGAGCTTGCTTCTGCCTCCCCCCCACAATGAGGAAAGCTCTGTGCACATAGAGGGGCTGGGGATTGAGAACTGCTTTTTGTAGTTGTCTCTTCCCACGGTGAGGTAGGTGTGCTCACAGGGGTGCTGCCCGCCCTGCTCCTGGGCAGTATTGGACAGGTGTCCCCCACGGGAATGCTGAGGTGCTGCCCATAAGTGTTCAGTGCAGTGAAAGGTTTCTGGAATTCCAGAACTGCCATTGCTGCTGCCTTTTTGACACTGTAGTAACCTCATATGAATTAATATAATTTTACACAAATCAGTTTGGAATTTTTTTTTTGTTTCATCCCACGTGTTTACTCTTTATTTTCTTCTTTCATGAAAGCTGCTAAAATTCCATTTTATACTACAAAATGCATTTTTGTCTGAGGGGTGGCAGAACAGGAAAACATTCTCTTTCAAACCATACTGTTTGGGATTTTTGCTTGTTTTTCCACTGTAACAAGAGGATTGAGCCCTGGTGTATTATTGCAAGGTGTGTTCTGACTGAAATCAGAACCACTGACTGTACATCCAGTTTTTATGTGTAGAAGCCCAAGGACCTTACAACTGTGAATGGATCAATATAATAACAGCCTCTTTTCTGTAACTGGGGCCCAAACACAATCCCTAAGATTTATATACTCAAATAAATATGTGGAGATAGCAGCATTACAGACATCTAAAACCACCGTTTCAGTATTGCTTATTTAGATTTCCAAATGAATATAGATGCCAGATTTAAATGTACATCTGTTTTGAAAGCAGTAATAAAGTATCTGTGTATTTCATTTGAGCTTTTGCTTCTGCTGAAGCTGGCTGGATGAAACACTTTGCAAAGGGCTGCACACATTTCTGCCAATTTATTTCTTTCTATGCTTGCCTCTCTGCCAGATGTCTGATGGCCTTTTGTGGAAACTTGAGGGAATACTGAGGATGGTTATTTCCAGTTGCATGTATCAGTGCTGGTGCTTTGGCTTCCTTGAAACTGCATCAGCAATGTTTTATTAATTGAGCAAAACTGTTTTCCTTTCAGGACTTTGTTTCTCTCAATTGTTTCTTCTGAATTGTCCACAGTTTTGAAGATTCCTATTTCTCCTTTTAAGCTTTATTTTTACCATAAAGAATCATCTAGATATTTTCTTCATAAATTTTTGCTCTTATAGCGACTGCATGTTAAATGCAATAGTAGCACCTAAACCTTGTTCTGGGCTGTCCCAAGGGTGTAGGAGGGAAGAGTATTGCCTCCTGAATAACCAAGATGTTGGTAATAATATGTATGGGACAACTGAGGCTTCCTGTGTTCAGTTGGTTTGTTGGTGGGTGGTTCCCCCCCATCCTTCCTGTGCAGAGCAAACCCGAAACCTTTGCTTTTGCTCAAGGATACCTGGCTGTGACACACAGCAGTGGAGGAGGCTGTTTCCGTGTCACCTGTCAGGAGAAGTCTTCAGATCCCTTCACCTAAGCTGAGCAAGCTGGGATCCCACTGTGATGCCTTAAGTCCTGGGTGGACATTGCTTGTACCAGCCCTCCCTCAGCTACCAAGAACTTCTGCCCTCGGTCTGCAGGTGGGCAGCCTTGGGCAAAGACTCACTTCTCCTCTGGCAGGAGAAATGCAGTGTGAAGCAGCATGGGGTGCCAGCACTCAGCTGCCTCCTGAGCCCCAGCATGGCCAGGTGTGTTCCTGGGGGCTCAGCACCAGCAGCTCTGTGCCATGCAGCCCTTGGCTCGCCATCCTTGCTGGATGTTGTTGGGCACTGGTGCCATGTGTGCCTCGCAGACCCATGACAGGTGGGTTTGGGACTTTGAGCTCCCACTGAAGGCTATGCCTGTGGGACTCCAGATCACTCCTGATGATTCCAGAGTTCCTTTCCAGCATGAGATGCTTTGTCTCAGCTGAGCATTTTGCTGTGTGTTTGTGGGAGCCTTGCTGGCACAGAGTGTTATCCCATAGGAGAACCCTGTCAGTTCCTCTGCTGGGCTCACCCTCAGCATCACCAAAACAAAGTTGGTGTTTTCATATGGCAGCTGTGAATAAAACTAAAATAAGCTTTGTGGACTACTGGGCCATTGGCCAAAGATGCATTTATTACAGAAATTTGCATAGCAGCAAGGAGGAGAAAAAAAACACTCCACCAATCCTGAAAACCTCTCTAGATCAAATTGAAATTAATTTCCAAGTATCTCCCTTACCCCTTTATATCTGCACTAGGATGTAAACAACTGTCATTGTTTCCTCTGCTGTTAAATACTTCTATTAGATCACTGTGTATTTATTAGTGTGTTGAGCTCCCCTGGGATTTACTTGGTGGTAAATTCACAGCTGTCTTGGGACTGCAGTATTTTGGTGTGAAGGCTTTTTTTTTTTTCCCCTAATGGAATATAGGCTGTGTTGGATCTGCCTCACTGACAGCTCACACCCTCCTGGAACATCCCTCCTGGGACAGATTCTGCAGTGATTCTGGGAAAGGCTGGGACTTTCATCCCCAGCAGAGCAGTGCGCCATCACGTGGCATTTGGCTCATAAATAAGGATATATCTTCTTGAGGAAAGAGCATTTATTACTCAGACAAATTGATAGACACTGCTGCACAGCAGGGCTTGCAGCTCATGACCTTTAGTTCTTGAGCTTTAGGTCACAGAAGTTACTGTCTGCAAACATGAGCACTTAGATAAAATTACATTATTATTTTTATTTTTCCACAGAGCACGTTGTACTTTATTGATTTAAGGCAATTTTTTATACGGGCCTCCTGCTCTGCAGTTACTCCCTGAGCTGCTGGGCTCAGATGCCCAGAGCTGTAGGTGTGTCAGGCTAGCAGCATGTGTCTGTATGGAGTGACTGACCTGTGGTGCTCTCAGCAGTCTGTTTACTTGTGGAGGAGGCACTGGGAGCCTGGGGATGTTCTGCTTCACGATGCCAGCACAGCATGGCTGTGAAAAGGACTGCAGCTGACACAGACCACTGAATCAATAAAACCTGTGCGATGTTTTCAAGCCTCCATAAAACTCAGCCCACGGGAAGAACTGTTTGGATCAGTGGCCTTTAGTTCCTGGGAGATGTGAGTCTGGATGGTGCTGCTCCCCTGTACGTGTTTCTGTACCATGCAGATGTAAAAGAACAGTTGTAGATATGCTCCTGTTCAACCTGGGGGGGTTTAAAAGGTTGCACTTCAAACAAATACAGAAAGAAACCCCCACAAATACACAGGACAGATCACGGTGGTGGTTGTGAGTGTGAATTTTGCCAGAGGTCTATTTTATCTCTCCAGGTGCAAAATCAGATTAGTTTGATTTAAACTCTTTCAGTTTTCCCTGTGTCATTCCAAAATCAGGATACAAAGCAATGGAAAACTTGAGTGTATTAATGTGGTTAATCTAGCTATTTGCTAACAATTAGAGTTTGTGTGGTGTTGGATTAACTCTCGTTAATGCTCTTAACACGTTGGTTATTCAAATATCCAGGAGCTTTTAAGCTTTCAGTAAGATGTCAGTAATAGAAGTTAAATTTGAAGTGAACATGGGCAGTTCACTGGGGTCAGGAGATTCTGGACTTCTCTTATTCCAGTCTTTATAAATCATTATCCAGCAGTAGTTACTGCCCTGTGCTTGTGCCTGTCTGTGTTTATCCTGTGTGTGGGCTGTGGAGAGCAATCAGTCTGTAGAGGCTGTGCCCTGGCCCTGCTCCTGTTTTGTTGAGTGCCCAGGGGCAGCCCAGGCTGAGCTCACAGAGTGCCAGAAGATGAACAGTGTCTGTGTGCTGGGTACCTGCAGAAAACATGGTTAAACACAGTTCAGTGTCATGTTCTGAGGGTGTGTCTGTAGGTATGTTAGACCTGTGTATGCCTGGTCGCTTTGCCAGCAGATCTACTGAATTATTTTCACCAGCAATTCTGAAAATCTGGACTGACCATCACAGTTGTTTCAACAGAATTACTTATATCATGTAACTATCTAAAGGATGCCAGTAAACTTACAAAGACAATATAAGATATTAAAAATATTGATCAAAAAACATGACATAAATAATTCTGTTGAAACAACTGTGATGCTCAGTCACGTTGATGAACTCAAAATAAGTTTTTGAGTAAGCCTGTTGCTGCTCAAACAGAACTTGAGCAAAGGCTTTGCTTTTCATTAAGTAAGTAGGAAACGAAGTATAGTAAAGGCAGGGGAAAATAGCCTGTGTTTCATATTTTTCTTTATGTGTCTCGAAGGTTAAGATGAAAAGGCTCTGGGTCCTGCCTGGGACTGTGCCCCGAGAGTCCGTGACTGCAGCAGGGCCCCTGTGGTGCTGGGGGATGCCAGGAGACGTTTGGAACTCAGACAGGCTTCCAGTGGTCCTCAACCTGTGGGGGGCTCTTGGGGCTGTTTCGGTCAGATGTGTAAAATTTGGCGTTGGTTGTGCCTTGGATGTTCAGGTGGTGTGCAGAGTCCAAGTGGCCAGTTGTCCTCTGATTAATTCTGGAGCTCAGTTTTCACAAAGTGAGTCAAGATTTTTTTTCCTTTTAGCTTAAAAAATGAGCCTATTCTTTGCTAAAAATAAACTTCACAAAATAGAACCTGCTTTCTATAATTCATCGGCTTTCTTCCATTTCCCTCTGAACAAAGCTGAAAAGAAATTTTCCAGGCTGTTAATTTAGTTTCATTTAGTTCTTCACCCTTTTTCCTTCTGAATGAAAGGCTCCTTACCCTGTCTAAATATATATCCTCTCTCATTTTTTTGAAAAGACTCCTTCCCTATCTGAGTATATTTTTGCAAGAGGCTTAAAGCTTTCCTGTTGGCTGTTGAGTATAATTTTGTAGGAAACAGAAATACTGGGGAGAAGAGGGACTATTTGTATGTTGGATTTGAAAAGCCGCTTGTTTTTGGGCTATTACCAGCTCATGTGGTGTTCATGTGTGCACAAGCTGACTGGTTTTTCTTATAAACCTGACCATTACAGTGACCAGTGTGACATAAATAGACTTCAAGTGGAAACTTATCATGAAAAGAGATAGTTTTAGTGGGATTTAGAATTCCAGGAAAAGGTCAAAACCGCTTTTAACAGAGGAGAGCAGCGCATGCAGGACGCATGTCCTGTTTTTTTAATATGGATCCCATGTGGTGCTGCTGTCTGGAAGTTGTGCTTGTTTGAGGGGAAAAGGTTCTTTTGAGAAGGGTTTCTATTTGTGGCTCAGTGGAGTCAAAATGTGTGCCTGAAGGGTAGGATGAAACCAGAGCCGTGCTCCTCCCGAAATGGGGGCATTTCCTGAGCTCAGCCTGGAGAAGGGCAGAGTTTGGTGTGTGTTTGAGGAGCAGCGTGTCCTTAAAGCGGGCAAATAACCCTGGGCAGACTGGGTGTTCCCAGGCAGGAGGGTGGGCACAGGGCACGGTGACCTGGGGCCCTGAGCTGCAAGGGCAAGGGATGGTGACAGGAGAGGAGGGGACAGACAGCTGGGGCAGAGGAGGCTCTGGGGAGACCTATGGCTCCTTTCAGTGGGGCAGAGGAGGCTCTGGGGAGACCTATGGCTCCTTTCAGTGGCAACACAGCTGGAGAGGACTTTGGACAGGACATGGGGAATGGTGTGATCAGATGGGATATTGGGAAGGAATTGTTCCCTGGGAGGCTGGGCAGGGTGCCCAGGGAAGCTGTGGCTGCCCCTGAATCCCTGGCAGTGTCCAAGGCTGGACAGCACATGAGGGAACCCTGGCAGGTGGAAAATGTTCCTGCCCATGGCAGGAGGTGGAACTGGATGATCTTTAGGCTCCCTTCCAACCCAAACCACTCTATAGCTCTAGATATTCCAAACAAAGTGTTAATGTCTGTAAGTGTTTTTCTTTCTTTTGCTCCTCCTGTTTGCTCTTTGGTGGATCCCTGAGAGCATGAGCTGCAGCTGCCCTGTGGGCAGGGGAGAAGGACTAGATTCAACCAGCTGGAGCAGAGCCGGAGCTGGGGATAGCCAGAAAGGAGGAGACTGATAAAGTGGGGTTTGGATTAGTGACCAGGAGAAATTGGTTCATCAGTGAATGGGTATGAAAGGATTCAGCATCAAAGAGGACGGAAAAGATTAATTTCCATTATGTTGCAAAAAGAATGAGATAATTTAATGAAGGACAGAGTGTGGAGAGAAAGGATAGGAAGAAGTCCAAAGTCTGTGGAAGACATGAAATATAATGTGCCTATTTTTAGACAGAAAAATAAGAGGAAGAGAAATTATCTTTCTACTTGATTGTTATCTCCAGTCCTTCAAAACTTCAAATTGTTTCATTTATGCGAGGTGGCTGGAGAGGAGCCTGAGGCAAAGGGGTAGGTTACAGAATTGTACCACAGAGTGGTCAGAGTGGAAAGAGAGGGTGTGGTGGTGGCAGAGGAGGGAGTGCTGAGGAGGGCACAGCAGTGGGGGCCGGCAGGGCCCTTTCACAGAGCCCAGCTGGCCGGGGGCTCACACAGGAGTCTGTGCTGGCAGCCCCAGAGACCTCCCCAGCACCCTCCCTCTCGGAGCTGCCTCCACAGGAACTGAACAGGCGCCTTCCAGTGCTGCTTCTCCTGCTCCGGCTCTTGTTTCAGAGGTGTATCCAGCTATTTCAAAATAGCACACCTGATGGGAGAACAGAGCACAACAGAGGTTTCATGCCTGTGTGTTTGCCTCTGGGCACTTGGTGTGAGAGCTGTTTGTCAGGGATGAGGTCTCTCTCGTTTTTAGTTTGATGTGTTCTGCTGCCTCCCACCAATTCTGCATGTTCTGCCACTGCTGTGACAAGGAAGTCTGACTTGTTACTCCCCACTAGGATGCAAAAATTATCCAGAAGTCTGGTTATTGAAAAAAAGGCTCAACAAATTAATTCTCTCCCTCTACGATAATGTCTAGGCTGGGATCTGTTGCTGAAAAGACAGAACTTTGCACTTAACTGCAGTTTTGCTGCTTCAGTTTTCATAACTTCTGGAGCAATCTGAGAATGCTTCTCCAAGTTTGTCCCTGGCAGGAGGTCTGATGGGTTGGAGCATCCCCAAAAGCGCTGTCACTCCTCTGAACCAACTTGTGTGGAGTAACTCTGTGTCACCTGAAGCTCAGGTGGCAGCATCTGGGTGTGGGCAGGTTGGTGAAATTTCTGATGCCCAGGTGGTGAATATATCCTTCTGACAGGACATAGTTCAAGTGTGTCATTGCCTGATAAACGTGTGGGTACAAATGCTGTGCAGTCGTATACAAAATGCACCTTTTGGTGACAATCAGAGGGGGCTCAGCAATGAAGAGACGAGGTCTGTCCAGTGGCATCATGGAGGAACCTCCTCGTGTTTGTACTTTTTGCTTTAATTGTGAAAAAAGCTCCCTTCTTGAATACACTGAGAAAAGCAATAATATCACAATACTGTTCTAAAAATAGATTTCTCTTACTCTTAATTAATTTTTTGCCTTTTGTTTTTCAGCCAGAAAATTTACAGAAGAACTGGCTTCGGGAATTTTATCAGGTAAAGTGAAGTTTTTCTCATGGAGTTCTGTGCATCTTTGTTTGTTGACCTAATTGGTAACATCAGGATCTTTTGCTTTGTGAAGTGAAATCACTATTTCATAGTGATTTTATTTTATAGTAAAAGACAGCCATGAAAAACATGTCTTTTTCTGGATTTCTAAGTAATCATTACAAAAATTCAGCATATAAGCATAATTTGTTCTCATCAACAATTCTCTGCCTAAAAAATAGATTCAGGTTTTATAAAATTGACTTCAGTTAGGCATGAAATGGTCTTTTAAGTCTACTGAGCAAGTTATATATTTGAGTATTCTGAAAAAAAAATCTGTTGGGAAGTCAAGTTTACCTTAAAATTGAAATATGACAATCTTGGGCATTGGTTTGCAATAAATCAGTCCTGTGTCTGCTCCTTCTTAAAATTTTCTTGTTTGGTAATGTGAAAATATTGACACTGAACCCATGTTATAAAATGTGCTGTAACCTTCTGGTGTGAGGGGTTTTCTAAAGTCTGAAAGCCCCTCTCACACACTGTGTTATTGTAGTAGAGACTTGCTTAACTTGCAGTCTTTGTGCAGAAATATGGCAATAAACAACAGGAAATGAACACTGCTGGGGCATGGAGGTGTCATCCCTGGGATGAGGGATGCGTGAGAGCTGCTGTCACTGCTGACAGAACTGAGGGAGTCTTGAGTCCTACAATGATTTGAGTGGGCAGGGCCTTAAGGGACCTTAGAGACCCTCTGGATCACACCTTGCCAGGTGACACCTTTCACCACAGCAGGTTGTTCCAAGCCCTGCCTGACCTGGCCACAGAAGAGTGCCACCTGCCACTGAAGGGCCACAAGATTCCTTTATCCAGTCCTACATCTCTTACAGAAAAACAGTTAAACAACAAAATTATGCTTTTCAAATTTCAAAGTGAAACTGTGTGTAGAAAATATGATTAACAGTATTTAATCTTTCACTTTTCTAATTGAAAGCATCCCATCAGGTTACCAGTGCAGTCTGTGACCTTTATTACATTGATGTAAAATACTGCAATTCACTTTTACTGGCAAATGTAAGATTTGCAAAAATCCAAAGCGCAATAACCACTCTTACATTCTTTAGTATCTGCCAGCTTCAGATTAATCTCTTTATTTTTCTTCTTCCATCTTGTCTGATTGCTGCTGTATGTACATGATGCTTGCACTGCACAAGTGTCTCAGTTAGTTCTGATTCCAACCCTCCACATCTTCAGGAAAAACTTCCTATGCAGAAAATACAAATAAACAGAGAACTCTTTATTTTGGTGTGGGGTTTTTTTGTTTTGTTTTGGTTTGGTTTTTTTAGATGGCCGCATGTTTTTCATCATCACATGACTTACTTACGTATCTTTATCAAGGAGACTCCTTCTGTGTTCATTTGTTTACTGAAGTGGGATGAGCACTGCAGAAATGCTTCTGAATAGTTTGTGGAAAACAGGAAGGGGAGGGGAAAAGAACAAGCTGCTGCTATCTTAGGGCAGGGACCACACGTGACTGAACATGATCTGTCTTTGGCCCAGTAAATATTGTGTGTACACAATTCCAAAGAGGAATTAAATGATCTATTAATGCTCCATGAGGCCAGTCTAGTGTAAGGTCCAGAGCAGGGAAAGTATTGCTGAGGCAGACCCGAGCCCACCTCTCAGCTGTGGGGGGTTCTGCTCTGTTCCCTCTCCATACCTCTGCCCTCTGTCCCTGCAATCTGAGAAGAGTTTTTTAAAAAAGATAAAAGAAAGGGAAAATAGACGAAGGACAAAGTTAGCAGTGCTGCCCGTGGCTGCTGCTGGCCTTCTCCTGCTTCCCCTCTGGGTCCCAGCAGCGGGCTGGCCGCTCACGCCACTCGCCAGCGCAGTAGGAAGTGGAACAAAACTTGGCCCAAAGCTCCTTAGGGAAGAGACAAACATGCATGTACCAAAAGTCACTTAGCACCATTCTGGCTCAGGCTTCAGAGCGACCCAGCAAATGTGTACAGCTCAGAGGGATTACTGTGTTTAATTCCACACGCTCTGTGCGAAAGCTCTGTGAGCTGAGGCTCAGCAGCAGCACTGGAAAATGACTCTTCATGCCTCTTTGTAAAGTTGAAACCAGATAAACCGCAGACGGCAGTTTTTTCCATTCTTCTGAGGAATTCAATTTGCATATGCAGTTGTGTCAGGGCAGTTTGCATAACTTCTGAGGCTGAGGTCCTTGTGTAAGCAGTCAAAATGTTCTCCACAGAAAAGGAAGCACCATTACCTCTCTAAGTTTAAAATGTTTCTAGAAATTAAAGCTGTAATGTCTTTGAACTGGTGTCAAAGAGCATATTGGTTAAAGAGCATTTTGTGCACTTGTTCATAAGTTCCAGTAAATTAAAATAAGGGATTTTACTTGCTGTCAGAGGTGAATACAAGTCACTTAATATGTTACCATTGACTTGTATGCCATATGCATTTCTGAGGACATGGTGGCATACAGAGGGCTAAAATAAGATTCAAATGTCATATGTTCAATTCTTTAAACTTCTGGTATTGATCTACAAATATCCTGTCCCACATCATTAATGTGCAAAATGTGGCAGATCTAATGCTGGTAAATGAAACAGTTTCTCCAAGAAATGCAAACAGGGAAACGATTACTTCAAAGACCCTTTCCAGGCTGGTTTTAGGCAGTTCCTGGCGTAGCTCAGTGAGCAGCACACTGGCTGTGCTGTGTGACAGGGGGCACAGGGTGACAGCACCAGGGTGTCACAGTGCTCTGGCACTGCACACCGTGTGCTCTGCTTGGCCTGTTGAGCTGGAGGGACATGTGTGGGTTTGGGGATGGTCAGTGGAATAGCTCTGGGAGGGTGGAAAAAGCCATTGAAAGCAGGACCCAGTGAAGTCCTGGTGCTGGGGATTATGTCCATCTCCTTACTGCCGATGGGTACTGGTAACTTGGGTCTGAAAGAGTTGAATTTGGACTGTAATCCTCTTTCCAGTAAAAATTCTCTTACTCCAAAAACCTCCATTGGAAACAAGGAGGGAAAGGGATTGTTGGGGGTGAGTGGAAACAGCCTGAGAGCAGTGTTTTGGAGTGTTTAATGTGTGATAGGAAAGACTTTAGTTCTTATCATGGAATGGAATGATTGATGATCTAGATGTTAGTGCTTAACAAGCAGTGGCATGGTTTGGTGAACTGGCTGCCATGCAAATGAGAATATTCACAGAATATGCACGTGGCAATTTTGTCCTACTGGTGCAAAGTGCCCATGCCCTGGTTTGCAGGTTTTTTGTGTGAGTGCACAGGAAAAAACATGGGGGAACAAGCTCAAAGAACGTGAAGGAAGCTTGAGAGAAAAACATGAAGTTTGCAAGAGAAGGGTGTAGGAGTACAGAGAGGACTTGTATTGACTTATTTATTTACCTGGGACTCTTTTTCCTTTTCACTCCTTCCTTCCCCATCTCTTGCCCTTTCTTCATCTGCACTGGGCCTCGTGTTTGGGGTAGGAGTAGTTCAGGAGATGGAGCTTTTGAAAGTCTGCATTGATTCAGTAACAATCTTTTTGTGTCACATTCGTGCCACATGGTCATTTTAGATGCAAACTTGGAGCCAGAGGGTTTTTTCCCCCTAATGTAATTTTCCATGTTGCCTGGTGTGTTTGAGAGTATTTTGAGCCTTTATTTGTAGAACTACAGAAGTTAAAAGTTTACCTAATAGCTAAAGGTCATCTTGGTATAGCTGCATGGGAACTTTGTGTGTTACCCTTCGGAGAGAAGGAAGAAAAACAAACAAAAAAGGCCCAAACCAACCAAACCAAAAAATCCTGAATCTCAAAACACAACAAAACCCCACCCAGCCACTCAAAAGGTTGTTTAATTATTTTAGTCGATTTAATGCTGCTTTTTAAAATAGAGGGGTGATTAAAGGTTTTTTTTAAACTAGAGGGGGTGAAAAAACCATGCAGTCCTTCCAAGCTGAGGTCTCAGCCCTTTTTCAGAGGATGTTTTCTTCAGGTGGGGGCTGTTTGGGCTATTTGTTTTTGGTTTGAATCCATGGCCTGTGACGACGGTAGGCGGATGCTGGCTGTGTGCAGCTGGGTGCTGCAGGGTTCTGGGTGTCTGGTCCCTGGGAAGACCCTCTTCTTCTCCTCTTCAGGGTTAGAGAAAATGAAAATACTTGAAGTGCTTTAGGACCACACATGCTAAATTGTATTTCACAGCTCACAAGAAAGCTTAAGCTCGTATTTTGCTATTTTTTTAAGCAATCCTATTTGCACGACATCAAGGCTCAAGCTCCTCTTGTGCTTTGCTTGGATTGAGGTCTAACACTGGTGCCCTTTCCCCTGTGCCCACAGTGAGGCCTGGCCAGCAGCGTGGGGCTGTGTCCTGTCCTGTCCTGGCTGCTGCCCCAGTTCCAGCCCTGCCTGGCTCCCCTCCCCATCCCCTGTCCAAAGAGGCAAACACCTGGAGCAATGAGAGGATGTTAGGCTTGTACTTTTCACCAGTTCTGTGTTCATATTCAGCTGAGCTGGAGCCTCTTGCTTAGTTACCCACATCCCCCAAAATAACTCCTGATTGTGGCTCCCTTTACGCTATTTTTGTGTATCCAGAATTGAAAATAATGCCCAACTTTATAATACATTGTGCTGCTGTGGATGCAAGTTCATACTTTATGTGGTCTCATGTATGATCTTTAACCTCGTTAAAGAGTTTTCAGCTCTGAAGTATTCATTACTCATTATTATGTACTGTTTGTTCTTCCATAAGAGTTGAAAACTAGTAAAAGGTAATGAAGCAGAGCCAATTTGCTTTTAGTTCGAGGGTACTTATTATATGAGAGGACATAACTAATATTCAGGTATGTTCTAGTGGTTTAACCTGCAAGGAATGCCACAAGGACCTCACGGATATTAAGCTAATGCTGTTTCCCTGTTAAAAATGACATAATTCTTTTTTTGTAATACCCACTGCAATTTCAAGTTCTCAAGAATTTGTATACAAACCAAAAAACCTGTGTCCTGCATCTCCAGAGCCTGGAAGTGTTTTCTGTTGCTGCTTCAGTGCAGTAGAGTTGTTTTCCAGTGTTGTCTCACTGCAGGACTCCGTGACTGATGGATCATGATTGTGAGATAGTTTGTGCCTAAATCTTAGTTGAAATAGCTTGTTATATTTTTGTCTTATCAGTTTATATTTTCATTAGCTGTGTAAGAAGAGCTCTTCCTGAAGCAAGCCCACAGCAGTTAAAGTGAGTGACACGATGTCAGCACGTTCCTGCCGTGCCCACAGCCGGTGCCACTGCGTGTGCTGCCCTGTGACAGTGACAGTGGGTGTGTTGGCTTTACAGATTACATACCCACAACTGCTTTCTGATGATTGTGGCTTCACAGAGCTCTCCAAGTAGATAAGATCAGGACTTGGAATCCAGAACTGATTTGGAGCAATAAAGTACATGGAGAATTGGGATGGCCTGGTGTTAGGGTCCACAGATGAGCTCTGTTCCAGAGTTCTGCTTCACGGGCTGTGTTTGGTTAGTATTGCTCTCCAGAGAGCCAACAAAGTGAACCAGCCAGGTAAACTTAGTGCTGATTGTCACCTGTTGCTGCTGGACTCTGATGGCAGCCTGCCTTGGGGAGAAAGGAGCATCTATACAGGGACACCTTCTCAGCAACTGTGTCTTAGTTGTTTGTAAATCTGTGGTAGGAAATACATATCAGAGAAAAACCATGTCCCAATTGGGTGTCATTTCTTGCATTTCAGGTATGTTTTTAGACAACTGGTCTTTCACCTGCTCTTTTTTTTTTTTCCCCTCTCCTTTCCCCCCAATTAAACTTACTATTGGGACCTACTCTGGCTCATTCTCCATCCCTACCAAAGATGGCATGCTTTAAAGCAAGTTGCTAATATCCCTGTTGGCAGATACCAGCATTAATGATCTAATAGAAATGCTCAACGATCATCAAACACCTGAGTGGGAGTATTTACTTTTTCCCTTTATCCAGTAGCACTGCCAGCAGCTCACCTCAGAACATTTCACCAGTGCCAGGATGTTTCAATGACCGGGGAGGTACAGAGGAAGTGACTGTTGGAAATGACTCAGAAACCCTCGGCAGGACATTCCCTGCTTCTGCAAGGGTGACCTGGTGTGGGCTGGCAGTGCTGGAGTTCACTGTGTGACTTGGATGTAGGAGCACACGGGGTTCTCCTTGGCTTTGGCATGCACAAACCACTGCTGGAGTGTCCCCTCATGGGGCTGGAGTCCCCGTGCCCCTCCCGGGGGTGCTGAGCCCCCTGCCCACTGACAGGGGCTGTGCAGGGCTCTGATGGAGAGCAGTGTTCCAGGAGTATCCCTGTTATTTAAATACTTTTGTAAATAAGATACTCCATAAATAAAAATATCAAACACAACTGCTGAAGTGCTGCTAAACAGCACTGAGAAATTTTGTAAAAGTGGAAAAAATCCACACTAGCAAATGAATTGAAATGTTTGAAATCTTTTACCTCCCAGACAAAGGAAAGATTTGGATCATCTTAATCCTGTCAAGTCATCTTTGAGGGGAATTGGAAAAGTTTATTTATATTTTAAATATAAATATTAAAGTATATATAGCCTAGGAACTAACTCATAGTTTAAAAAGAAAATATTAGTTAAGAATATTTGAGATAATAATTGTGTATTATGCATCTTTTATGTGGATAGCAAATGATGCTTCCCTTGCTGCTTATTGTGCCAGTGTTCCATTTACCTCTCAGGCAGCAGCTGCCAGTCCTCCCTGAGCACCTGGATCTGTTGTTCGTGCTGTGTGCTGAGCTGTGGATAAAGCTGTGCTGAGCGTTAAAACTCCCTTTTTCTCTGTTCCAGGTTGTCCATGCACACAAGCCTCATTTCATGGCTTTACACTGTCAAGAATTCGGAGGGAAAAACTATGAAGCTTCAATGTCTCATGTGGACAAGTTCGTGAAGTAAGTGGCGGGGGGACAAGGGCAGGACCGATCAGTCAGCGGTGGCAGATCACGGGCCCGTTTGTCCCGGGCCCGTTTGTCCCGGGCCCGTTTGTCCCGGGCCCGTTTGTCCCGGGCCCGTTTGTCCCGGGCCCGTTTGTCCCGGGCCCGTTTGTCCCGGGCCCGTTTGTCCCGGGCCCGTTTGTCCCGGGCCCGTTATTTAATTTCTTGCCTCCGAACGCGCCGGGGCCGGGACCGAGCCGAGGCAGCGCCCGCGAGCCGCGGCCGCGCGCGCCCTCTGCTGGCGGCGGCGGGCACTGCGGGCGGGGGCCGCGCGCGGGCCGGGGGCACCGGCAGCACAAACCCCCCAAAACCGTGCAGCTCTGTCGGCATCACAGAGCCGCGCCCTTCCTGCAAATGGCACCGGAAAACTCGCGATCCGCACTGAATCCGCACTGATGAGAGCACCTCTGGCGCGTGCAGGCAGGTGGCTCTGTCGGGGGACACCTTTGTCCCTGAAATTCCCCCCAGGGTGATGCCAGGGATGTCACAGCACAGAGCAATGCTGAGGCAATGCAGTACATTTGTATCTGCCTTTACATGTTCAGTCTTTTCTTTCTCTTTCAGAGAACTGTTATCAAGTGATGCAATGAAAGACTACAACAGAGCTCGAGTTTACCTGGATGAGAACTATAAATCACAGGAACATTTCACGGTAAATTTCTTTATTTCACGAGTGTACTTTAACCAAAGGTGAATTTCTTCTGTTTGGGATTTTTGACCTGTATGGGACTGTGAGCTGTTTCCATCCTGATGATGATTATGTTTTTACTACTACTGTGTTTTACTACTAAGAGTGTTTATTCTGTGGTATGTGTGCATGCTGACTTCCCAGTGGTGCATCCATGTAACATGAGCAGAATATCTGTGCAGACAGTCTTTTGTTTAAAATGGTTGTCAAAGGATTTTTTTTTCTTCCAACAACTAACTCTGGTGGCTCAGAATCACCTTCCATTTCAGAGCCTGGCAGTGCCTGGCAGTGTGAGGTGGTGCCAGTAGTGAGTGTGATGAGCTGGAGATGAGATTGGCAAGGGTTCAGGGCTTGTGTACAGGATCTCCAGAGCTGGCTTGAGGCGTGCTGACAGCAGCCAGAGAACAAGTTTGCATTAGCACACCAGTGGTGTTTAGGTGCATGTAAAATGGTGTGTGCAGGACTGCCTTCCCTGCAGAGCAGAAAGGCTTGTGTGGTTGTTGCCAGGGCTGTGCATTGTGCCAACACAACTGCTGTTTGTCCAAGTGATCACTGCTAGGTTGTACAGGAAAAAACAGCCCTTTGGAGCTGAATCAGCGACATCTCCCTTCTTCCCAGGGCAGAAGCTTCCTTCTCCCCCAGTATGCTGCTCCGTGGCAGTGGTGGCTTGGAGGAGCCCCCTGGGGACCTGGTGCTGCCTGGCAGCCAAAGATGGCACCTGGGACACAGTTCAGACAATAAAAAAAACAGCTGCCCAGCACACACAAACCCCAGCTGTGAGGCATATAAGCTTGGGGAATAAGAACCCGGAAAGGTTTTTATTTCTTCATTTTTTAATAACTCTGGCTAGAAGCCCAGCTAAGATGAAACTGGAGGAGAGGAATCAGTGGGTTTTTTTTCTCTTGCTCATCAGAGAAGATAAAAACAAGATTGTCAGCTTTACTGAGCCTTAGTGGGACAAACCTCAGTCACTAATGTAGAAACTATACTCAGCAGATGTTCAGAAAGTGCTGGAAGGTAAAAGCAGTAGGACAGAGCTGCGTGTTTTGGAGTCACTCACAGATCAGAGCTGCATCCAGATGATTCCACACACTGGTGGAGACCCTGTGGGGGTCCTACAGCACAGATCTCCTGATGTGGGCAGGGCAGCTGCAAGGGGCTCTGCATTTACCTGATCTGCCTTCAGCCAGGTGAGCTCCAGAGCTCCCTTCCAGCCAAGACTTTTCTGTGATACAGGAGAAAGGGACCTGTCATCTTAATTTGGGAAACAGCATAGAAGACTAATGCAATCTATAACAAAATACAACTTTTTTGTGTGTAAGAATAGCCACAGTACTTCATAGTATTGAAATTATTTAGCATGAGGTACATTGATTTGATTTGATGGCATTAGGGTGGATAAAAAGGCTCTTACAGAGGTTGAACAGGAATCCCAGTTAGAGTATGTGCTATTTGTGTCTCTGTGAAGAACCCTGTATTTTGCAAAGTCCTCAGTTCAAGAACTAATGTGGTTTCTTGTTTCACATACCAGCATTATTTTCTAGGCACTGTGTTTCTTGCAGAACTCCCCAACCACCTTTGTATTTCTCCCTTTCTTGTCATAAATATTGCCTTTTTTTTTTTCTTCTAATTCTTTATTTACTAAAGCTGGGCCTTCCAGGGGGAAAAAAGTTCTGTCAACATACTGATTCAATCAAGGGGAAGGGAAAAAAAGGACAGCTAGTACCCATGTCATTTTCCATGGAAATAGTGTAACCAAAACCAGGTTCTTATTATTTGGTTAAATTACCCTCTGTTGCAGTGGTGACTGTAAAGATACAAAATGGGTTTACAGAAGTGTTTGATGCGTACTCGATGTGATAGGCTGTTTGTAACCCTAAAGAACCTTTTAGAGCTGAATCTGCTTAGTGTGGAAAAGGCAGAACCCCAAGGAAGAGCAATTATTCAATGATGTTTTGTGTTACTATCGCTGGGAGGAAATGCTGTGTGCTAGAGGAGTGTTTTATACCTTCATTGTTAGACTGTAGTAGTAGTGGTTTGGAACCAAAGCCCAAAAACCTAGAAAGGAGAGAGGATGCACTTGAGCTCCTTAAGCTTCTGACTTGTTAGAGTCTGCTTTTTGGCACTGAATGCTCACAGTCCTCATTCACAGATCCTGGCATTGCTGTCAGGAATCAAAGATTCATAGAAATGGTTTTTCACACGTGTGGTTTGAACTGGCAGATCTCCAGCTCCTCTGCTCAGTGTGTGTGTATGTGTGACTGTGTGAGCAGAGGTTTCACGTGTGCTGTGTCCATTTAGGGTAAAGTTTTGGTCTTATCTCCAGTGTGGTTTGCCTTGTACGATGTCATGTGTCTCTGTGTTTCCTTGTTCTGTTTGATTGCAAAGTTCTGTAACTTCTGTGGGCTTTTTTCCATCCCTTCTAAGGCACAGACTTGGCAGCAGATGGTAGCTTTTTCGTTATATTATTGCCTCTCTGAAATAGAAATGTTTATCATATATATTGTTGTATAATGTAATTTGCTTTAGAAAGGGAGAAGCCCAAATAGTTACAGTTTGGCTAACCTTTATCCCTGCTGCTCTCACATCCCCTTTTTTACCAGTTTTGGCATCACTTCCTCTGTAAGGCTTTCCTTGGCTTAGCTCCTGCAAAACTAAACCAGGTTTTGCTGTCCACAGTTACTCAGCTTGGCTCTGATAGGAGTGACAGCAATATCTAGACTGTCAGCAGCCTCTGTCTCCAGCTCACAGCAGCACAGGTCAAATTCCACACGAGAAATAAGAAACCAGTGTAATAATAAGGTGTCTCTAGTGGAGCAACTTGGTTTTCAAAACTAATAATCTACATTGCACTAAGGATCAAAATGGATCATTTTGCATCATCACAGATATAAAGCTTAATATCAGGATTTTTCATTTATGGTCGCATTATACCAAATCTGTTGTAGGAGCAGTTGGGTTTAGGTCTGGGATTTGTGGGGAGCAGGGTAGGCACCTTGATGAAGGAGAGAGCTGTGGTTCAGTGGGTTGCGTTTGTTCTGTCAGGAATGATGGTGGGGTGGAGACTGTGTGGGATATTCTTCCACTGAAACCTGATTAAACACGTGACAGAATAAACTCCAGAGCAGCCAGTGCAGGGCCAGGAAGGTGCTGGGGCAGCAGGTCCCTGTCCAAGGAAGGGGTCAGCTCACAGGAGCTGAGGGTCAGGCTGGGAGTGGCAGCTCTGGGCAGTGACTCCTGGCCCAAGGCTGTCACTAGGGCCAGGCGTTGGGAGCAGCAGGGCTGTCACAGGGCGCACGGGGATGGAGCAGTTCGTGTCACACTTGGGAGAGGCACAGCTCTATCAGATTTAAAAATGACCTGAAGATGAATCTCTTGGCAGAGAGCTGCTGCATTAGAGCAGATATCTGCCAGTGCTGGGAAGGTGGCAGTCCTGGAGCTCTGAGCTTGCAGCAGTTATGGATGAGGGTGGTGGGTGACAGCCTCTGCAGGGCTGACAACAACTTCCCAGAAATTTCAGATTAACTAAACTGGCAGCTCTGCTGCTCTCCAGGTCTGACTGGAAATACCAATAGCAGCCGAGTGTGGGAAAACTGGCTCATGTGCTAAATTCCAGACAATCAAATAACTTGGCAAAACTTTGTGAAACAGCCTCTTGTAAATCCCTGTTTGAAAGCATGGTACTTTCTTTTGTTGCGTAAAATGTTGTATAGGGAGTAGATCTCAATTTCTGTCAGAGAATGTACAATTAATGATAAGACAGATATAAGAAGAATAAAATAAGTAAAAATCTAAGAAGCTGAAAAATTCAGTACATTACATTTTTATTTGTGACTATACTGAATGGACTTCACCTGCAATAGAACAGATCTTTGCATGTCCATTGATTTTACCAAACATCCCATTATTTACATTCTCTGTTAATTTTATTGTACTTGGTATATTTTATGTAAGGGGTAAATTATAAATCTTGTCACTTTTCAATGTGAAGAATTACTCAAAAATAGTTGGGTATGTCAATACTTCTTGAATAACCCAAGTTAATGATAAATAAGGTGTTTTTTTCTGGAATAAGAAAATGTATTGAAGATAAATACCAGTCAGAAATATATTGATATTTTCATCAAATACGTAACTATTTTTATATGAAAACATGTCAGTATAATCAGTGACATTTTATTGTAATTAGATCAAGCCTAGTTTTGTGCCTTGTATTTACTGATTTCTGGAGTACTCAATTAAGGTCTTACATTGCTTAGCAAATCCTTGGCTTCCTTTTCATTGTTCAGAGGCTGCAGAGGAAACTCCTGTGTAGCTTAAAGCCTTCCTGCTGTGTTGAACACGTGGTTTCTGTAGGTTGAGAGAATCTTTCCTGGAGTAAGGCAATCCTGAGGACTCCTGGCAAACCAGACCTCCAAGGATGAGCTGACCACCAGCTCCTGCCAGGAGTGTTCAGGGAGTGTGTTGGGAGCTGTGTGGTTGGCACGGCTCTTACCTGATGGGCAGAAGCATCTGCACAGTGGGGAAGTTGCTCTACTTCCCAGTATAGGTTTATTTTCAAACAAATAAACATTGTCTGTGTGCCTGCTCAGGCTCACAGGTGACCTTGCAATGAAGGAATGCCACTGTGGAATGCCACAACACATGTGGATGTGTTGAAGTTCAGCCTCCTCCTCCTAATTGCAGTGTACAAAACAAAACCCAACCTTTCAAAACCAGCATTTGTGACAGTAGAAGGATGTGCTTAACCACCACCAGAGCCTCAAGCTGCAAGCACGATTTTATTAATACCAATAGATTGAAGGGAGAGAGGTTGCTGTGCTCACACAGCTCCCCACTTTCAAAGGGTGGATTTGGTGAGGTAATGATTGAAATGAAACTTCCCTCCAATAACCACCTGGGGGGGTGGACAAAAGTAAGTTATAAATAAGGAATCCAGTGGTAACAGACATTTTTCTGAAGCTTTCTTCCCATACTCGTGCCAAAGCTATGCTTCAGTTCCTGAGGCTGAGAGCTTTGGGGTGCTGAAGATGGCAGAGGCACCAGTCAGTGAAGGCCCATGTGTTCTCCTACCATCCCACTGCTCTCTGTGGGGCACAGATCCCTGGGGCTGTGGGGAGCTGAGTGTCCCTCTGGCTGCCTGGCTGCCCTGCCGTGTGTGCTGGTGTTTGCTGGTGCCCTGTCCCAGCCGTGTCCCCGTGGGGCACAGTGCTGTCCCAGAGCAGTGCGGGCTCAGCGGTGGCCCCAGGCTGCGCAACACCCAGTGCTCCTCGCTGGGGGAGGATGCCACCAGACTGGGAACACTGAGGATAAAGCAAGTCCAGGCATTGCCAGGGTGTGCAGGAGAAGGTTATGCTTTCTTTTTTTCCCCCTGGATTGTTTTTACTTGATGCACTCTGTACATTTTTTTTTTTTAATGTGAAATGGCTTTTACTCTAGGGTAGATAATGCACTGGTGGCCTGCAGCAGCATCCAGGGCAGACCTTTGCTCCAGTCACTATCCTTAAGAGCAATAACTTGGGCCAGCATGACAGGGCTCCAGTGGGGAGCAGTGGTCCTGAGAATACAGATGGACAACATGTTATTCAAGTGTGTTATTGTACCTTAAAATTATATCTGTTCCTTACTGAGAGTATAGTAAAGTTCATTTTTGTTAGATTAATGATACTTGAGTAATATTTTTGGTTGAGCTGAGTTCAAATAATTGGCCATTAATTGAAAAAGGAAATTGAAATTAATTTCTCTTGCACATAAATCCTGTCATAGTTATTAATCCGTCTTAGAAAATATTGTCCTGTTCCCAGAAATGGATGGTGTACACTGATTCTCCCAAGCTTATTAGCTCTGTCAGTTTAGAGTTTGGTTAAGTAAAAAAGATGATTTAGGAAGAGACTTGTAATTGAATTGAATATTGAGGGAATTCACACGGTGATGAGTTCTCAGCCCACTTCTTCATTAACAGTTTTACGGAATGTTGAGGCTTGGCAGAAAGGCAGGATTTCCCCAGGAGATGGAGCTGGAGCACCAGGATGCAGTGCTGGAGCTGCAGTCTGCAGTACCCAGGTGCGGATGCTGGACGCCCTGGAGGAGCCCCCGGAGCCTGCACTGCGGCTGGGAGGGCACTCTGGGGAGGGACACTGCCACCGGGCTGGGGACACTGCCACCAGGCCGGGGACACGCTGGGGACACACTGCCACCGGGCTGTGAGGGCACGCTTGGGGACACACTGCCACCGGGCTGGGGACACACTGGGGACACCCACACACACAGAGGGTGTCTTTCAGGGACAGTGCTCTGGCCCTGGGGAGGCTGGAGAAGGCTCTACTGCTGCTGTTGATCACAGTCTCAGATTTGTCACTGTGACCCACTGCTGAACAGGAGGAGGCTTTAGAATGTGTTTTCTTGCTTCTTGAACTGAATTTTCTTTTACTACTCCCATGACCCTGTTTCCATCTTATCCTTTTTTCCTCCCTCTCCTTTGCATAGAAAGATAATTTGTACTGGTGTTTATTTTTATACTGTTATCGTTAAAAGTTATGCCAACCTAGAGAAGCAGGAATTTGTCTGAGTGGGTGGGAGCAGCACTGCTTGGCAGAGATGTAATGATCTCTGGAGGGAGGGTTGGAGACTGGGCTGTTGTGCAAATGCAGGTGATGCCACAGGAGGAGCCAGGAGTGTCATTCAGACTCTCTTCTCAAATTAACTCCTATGAGGTTCATCCAGGGAACAATCTTCTGGGATGCAGTAAAGTCCAGACTCCTTTCTAAGAGGCACATATGAGAGTGAGTTTCCCACATCGTTCCTGCGCAAATGCTTCCATCTGTCTCACTGTTGTGTTGTTTTGCCTAAGTGATAAGTTAGTATAAATATTTACAAACAAATCTCACTCTGCCAGTCCTTTGGGATTTTTTGTTGGTACTCAAGCACATGGGAGCACGTGTAAGGCTGGTGGCAGCAGGAGGGTGCCCGGGTGCAGGGCTGTGTGGTAGTCTTGGGCAAGAGCTGGCAGCTGGGTGCTGGTTGTATGTGGCTGCTGGCCACTCGGATACTTGTGGGATCTTTACTTTCTCTTAGCTCCACTTCTTAGGCGGAATAAAACCATTTGAAAAACATGTCAGTATTCCTTATAAAGGCCCTAAAATGCCAGAAGCAAATCTCTCCAGCCATGCACAGAAGTGTTTCTAGCAAGATGTGTGTGGTAGAAAAGGGAAATGGAAAAAAAACAGGAATTTTAACCGTTTGTAGGGAAAATGCAAAGCGGGATGGAGCCTCGTGGTGGCAGTGCCTGCCAGGGATCAGGGCTGGTACTGCACTTGGTGGAGACTTTGGTTCTGCACGTTTTCCAGCCATTCTTACTTCACTGTGTCCATCCTCATTATGTTCATCGCCTTCATTGTAACTCAGAATCCTTTCCCTTTACAGCCTCCTGCTTTGTCAGGACTTTTGGTGAAATATACGGTTGGGAGCTTCTTGAAATGTGTGTCACAAAGTTTGACCTCTTCATTAGCTTCTATCTTTTTTTAATTGAACAAAAACGAGTTTGTGAAGGAAGCTGGTGAATGTCAAAGTTAATCTTACTGCTTCTGACAAAATCCTAGAAAAATGGTTGTAGAAGCACTGTCATTCTGTGACATGGACATTTACTTACAACACCTGAAATGAAATCTCCCACTTAATTTCTTAGGTAACCAAGTTGTCTGTCAGGTAATAGCTTCCAGTCTTTTCTGGGTGGGAAATGGAATCTGAAAGGTGTTGCCACAGCAGAACCTTCCCCTGTTTTTGAGTTGTCCTTTTTTCTATGCATTTTTGAAATATATCTCTTAATAGATAAGAGTTCTTGCTGGGAGGGCATGGCTTGTTTTCTGCCTGTTTTCTGACACTTTTATATAATTGTGAGAGGAGGAATAATTACAGAACAGGTGAGGGATTTCACAGATCAGTAGCTCAGTAGTACAGCCATGGGTGCATCTCTGTTGTTTACAAATGTGCTGGTGGTGAGAAAATTGGTGATAAAGTGGCTTCTTTATCCACAGAATTGTTATACTGTTTTGTGTCAGCTATGGGATTCGTATACAGAATTTAATTTTCTGTGGGCTGTGGGTTTTATGTTCAGAATTTCATCCTGCAGTTGTGCAACAGACAGGAAAAGAATTATTTGTAAAGAATAATTACAACCTGGTTTTGCAGGAATACATCTATCTAAAAATCAGCTGAAGTACTTGAAATTAAATTGTAGGCTATATGTCTCTGAACACAAGAAGAAATCAACTATTTTAAGCTTTTAAAGATTGAAAAAGAAGGAGACTTTTCTAATTGCTGCTGGAGAGGTGAGGCTAAAGCAAAGCCTAGCTCTCCTGTCCAGCACAGGCTGCTGTGGCTGGTGGTCCTTGGCCGGCTCGCGGGCAGCCCCGTGTCCCCGGAGCCCCGTGTCCCCGCTCCGCGCTGCCGGAGCCGTGCGCGGCCGTGCCGGGCTCCCCCGGGCCGGGGAGCAGCAGGCCGGGGCCGTGCCGGGCTCCCCGGGCCGGGAAGCAGCAGCCGGACAGCGGCTGAGGGCATCCAGGCGGCAGCGGCCGCTGTGCCTCGTTCCGGCGGGCCCTGTCCCCGGCCTGCGCTGCCAGCAGTGCCGGCGGGTGCTGGAGGGGGCCGGCAGGGTGCCAGAGCAGCACGGCACGGGGCGGTTCGGGATGGACAGGGGCTGGGGTTTTGTTCTGCTTGCACTGCTCTGTGCTGTGGGGCTCTGAGTGCGTGCGCGGCTCCTCGCCGGGGCCGCCGGCAGTGGGTCACCGTGGCACTGCCGCGGGCCGCCGTGGGGAGAGCTGCTCTCGATTCAGTGCAGGAGTATCTGGCATTTTTGTTTGTTTCTGCTTAGGTGCATATTTAATTACTGCATGTTCTTAAAGTAATTTGACCAAAGATTTATGGAAAGAGTTATTGGATGGCTCAACACATACCTCAAACAGTAAATCTTCTCAATCATCTGCTGTTTGTTTGACAGCTCTGCTTTTGACAGTCCAGTGAAATTGCCAACATATTTCCAAAGCTTTAACTTGGAGTCCATGGCAGCTTAAGACTTGTTGCCTGCTTTTTGCGTGAAAGTTCTCCGTTTTTTTTAAGCTTTTCCCCTTTTGTTGTAGTACATAGTATTTGAAGAAGTACATAGCTCTTGAAGAATAATTTTATTTGATAAATACATTTGTTCTATTCAACCAGTAAAGAATTTTGAGGGAAAGCGTGGCTAGTAAAGATTCTCACTTACTGTGAATGGAATAAAAGTTTTGTTTTCTGGCCTTTTATTTTAATACAGTTTCTTTGCAGTCCAAGAATACAGCAAACCTGGAGGTGAAAGGAAGGAAATTTCTGTGGCAGAGGAGCTGGGAGCAGGCTTTGTAGGGTGAAGGCTGTCTTGGTACAGGCACAAGGCTCGTGGTTTTGATCGTGACGTCCTGGAGTGCAGGGGTTGACACTGCTGTGCCCTGTGTCTCTGTTCCTGTTCTGAGGACCCTGTTGTGTGGCTCTGGAGATGCCGGCGCTGCCTCGCTGATGTGGGCCCGGTGCTCAGTGCCATCGCCCACCCCTGCTCACTGTGAACATCTCCCCTGGGACAGGGAGCTTCCGAGCAGAAAGGAGAGCAGAGGGCTGCTCGTGTCTGCTGCCAGCAGCTCATCCCTGAGCGTTCTCTTCCCCCAGCGCTGCCCTGCAGGCGACTGCTCACTGGGAGTGTTTCAGTGTGTGTGGTGTTCAGCACACTGGGAACACCTGTTGGACACTGAGTGTTGTGGAGTGTATCCACTCGGATCTAACCCTTTCCTTCTAGCACACAGGGACCCTCCCAGCCCTCTATTCAGGCTGTGGGACAATGCTCAGCAGCCCTGCCGGTGTCCCCAGCACTGGTCAGGGCTGTGGCTGTGGGCACGTCCTCAGCCCCTTGCTGCCGCTGCCCCGCAGCTGATCAGGCTCCTCACAAGGGCCGAGGCTTCAGGGACATTTTGTGTAAAGCTTGCCAAATGCTCAGGAGGATGTGGTGTATTTAACAGAACAGGAGGAATGGTAATGGAAAACAGTGTTATCTGCTGAAGTAGTTGAGGATCTGACACAAATAATACAGGAAATGCTTTAAATTGAAGTTTTCAAAGTCCCACATGGGGGTCTCCTTTAGAAATTTGGGCACCTAGTTCCCAAGTTTTGTCTTTTTACAGAAAAAAAAAAAGCCGAAGGTATGGAGCAGTCAGAAATCTTGTTTGCATTTGTGTGTGGTAGGGTGAAGGGCAGGGCCAGTTACACATTGGTCGAGCAGAGCCTTCATGTTATTAACAGCTCTTTTCAGGTAATGCATGTGTGGAATTTGGTTTGTGTGACAAAATGTTTGATTTGGAGCAGATTTGACTTTAAAGAAAGATGTGAGATTGGAAAATATGAAAGTAATTGCTTGAGAAATTATGAAATGCTGCTTAAGGCCCTTGCTAATGTGTTTGTCTGAGGCACTGAATTAATCCTTAAATAAGATCAGTGTGACTGTAGAAAACTCAGATGTATCATGTTTACTGACAGAAATTAATGGGTTTATTAGCATTTGAAATAATGTTATAATGCGGCATTTGTAGCCAAAAAGAAAGCAATCCAGGAGGCTGCTCATGCCCTGACTGTGCACATCCTATGACAGTCCGGTCTCACTGCACTGCTCGCCCACCATACCATGCAGAAAGGCTGGGAATGCAGCTGTTATTTCACAATGAAATAAAAACTAACAAGAGCAAAAGATGGAGCTGTGTTATGTCACCTGGTCATATCTCAGGATCTGGTTGTTGCTGTGAAAGACACTGAACATCCCAGTTTCCAAGGGAAAAATGGTAAGATTCTGCACAGCTCCTGAGTGGTGCTGAACTGAGGTGAAGCCTGCAGGCTCTGCTGCTAGAGGCTGATGGATTTGGGCAGTAGAGCCATTCCTGGGGCAGAATCCAGTGACAAGGGCCCAGCAGACAGCGTGTCCTCCCTTCCAGAGCTTGGAGTGTTCCAAGGTCTGGACCTGAGCATTGAAATGCCTCAGACAGCTCTCACTGCTCCATTACATGTAGCAATGTTTGCAGCATACAGACCCAAACTAGAACCCTCTGACACTGAGGAAGTGTTTCCACTTCGTTTTAGAGGGCTTTCCAAGTATCTATTGATCAGTGTTCCCTAACAGCACAGAAATAATGTGTCTAATTTAACTGGCCACATGGAAGAGTATAGAAAAAACATTAGTTATCCCTTGAAAGGCTTGGAACGTCGATAGGAGGACATAACATTAATGACTTTCCTATACACAAGCTTCAAAAATGGCTAAATGAGGAAGAAATTACAAATTTATTTTCCTATAATTTCAGCAGTTGTCTTGTTTTACTGCACCAGTAAAGCATTAAGCAATGAAATGTCAAACAAGGAGTATTTTCCTGATAATTTGTCTGACATGCAAAGCGTGTGAAACAAAAGAGGAAAAGGTAGAAATGTGGAGTTTAGTCATTTTGACAAATTTAGTGATTTTTGCTCATGAATTCTGGCTGAGACACTGCTGCCTCTGTCCAAACAGTTCCAAATATTGCTGTTTGCTGAGTGGCTCACTGTACAGGAATAGCTTTGTGTCTCGTTTCTGGCCTTTACACTGAACACAGATTGCCATATTGGCAGTAATTTATTAACATAAATGTAGTAAAACAAAGCAACTGATCATAACAATTTTTTTCACATAAACAGGATAAATACCAGGTCTCCAGAGGTGAGTGACAGCAGTTGCAGTTGGGAAGGGTAGTTACCTGTTCCCTTCTTTTGGTTGTGCATATCAAAATGTAAAGGAGGAGTTTTCAGTTCCTTTCATTCTATTCCGTCTTTTCCAGGCAAACAAAAGGTGTTGTTGGAGAAAAATGTAAAATCTGATTTCTGAATGAAGTAAAATCACCATGAGCATTGGTTCTAGGAGTGATGGGCATTACTCCTGGACTACCACCAAACCCTTCCCAGTTGCTGTGTCCTGTGCAGGGGTCCCTCCCTGGCAGGGATGGGGGCCAAGTGCTCTTGGCTGCTGAGGAGAGCAGGTTTGTGGAGTTTGGATGTGCCTGTGGTCTCGGCGTCCTTCCAGTCTGACTATTCAGGTTGTGCATCTTTTGTCTTCTTGGTTTAGTGGAGAGGCATTCATCCTAATGTTTGGAAAAGGCTCCCATCTCTCACAAGGAGGCATGTTTTTCTTTGCCAGGGTTCTCAGACATCCATGTTCTTTGTCCTCAAACTAGAAGGTTTCTCTTACACCTGCTTTGTAATAAGCATTGGAAAAATTGTGCTATAAACAGGAACTGGTATCTGAAAAGTAGATTCTGTTTCTTCCAAATAGCAAGGTCAGTAAAAGAGTAAAGTTCTATTTGGGACAGGAAAGGGCATTAGCTTGTCCAAGAGAGAACATCAAATGATAAAAATACCATGGAAGGTGGAAATGTGTCTTGTACAGTGTTAGGGCTGGTCTTTAATGTCTGTGAAAGTCAGCAGATGTGCCTGTGGTGAGCCAGTCCATGTCCCTGGAAACAGGCTGGGACAGCATGTGCCTGTAGGTACAGCTCATGGCCGTGGAAGTTATGGGAAATAGGGCTGCCCAGAAACTGGGCCAGATTTCACATGGCCCCTATATTAAAATTCATAGTTGATGGTTTGACCACTTCCAGTAGAGTAGTTTGGGGGGTTTGGACCACAGAGTAAGCAATCATGTAAGGAAAGGAGGTCTGCACAGGTGGATAATGTGTGAGAATGCTGGGAACAAAGTCCTAATGATCAGTGACTGTATGTACCCTGGGGGGTAGAAGAAGACAAAGTAAATCATAACTTTAATCTAAAAAACCCAATCAAGTCAACACACACGCAAACAAATACCAAAACTCACAACAAAACACAAAACCCTCTAACTTGTTTTGCAAGAATTTTTGTCTCTCTCAGCTAATTACAGTAATGACTTACTAACCAGGCTCAGAACGCTGCAGTCTTATATGCCTTGCATTCCTGAAAAGGTCTCCAACAAAGATGGAGTATTTCTGTTTTGATTCATTTCTTTGTGAAGCAAAGAGCAGAGAGTGTAAATCTGTGCACTGGGACTGTTGGGCTGAAGCAGAGCTTATCTGCTGCACGCACTCTGGGCCTGCACTCGATGGGGGTGTCCTCCTCCAGACTCGCCCTCCAGGCAGGAGCAAGGACTCCCTTCTGGGGATGCCTCCTTTAGCTTCTGGGCAGTAGTGGAAGAACACTTGCCTGTATGCCAGAGGCCTCAGCGATAAATGGGGAAGGAAGGGATCAAAATATGATTTGGAGGCTGCTGTTTTCTGTGGAAGTGCAAAACAGCTTCTTTGCTATAAATTCATATTGACTGGTAATTTCTCCATGTAGACAAGGGTTATTCTTCTGTATATGGAAATCATTTTTGATGAAAAAAAAATATTTCCAGTGGTCCTGAAAGAGTGAGAAAAATTTGAGCTAAAAAATTAGAACACTGGAAAATACAAACTTAAAAAAAAAACTTAGATGAACCAATCCTAAACCAGGTTGTGGAACTGGAGACAGTCACTTGGCAGTCATTTCTAAGGATTTCCAGTACACCACAGCTCTGCTTCACTTTTTGCCTTTAACCATGAGCCAACAATATAGCACTTGCAGAGTGTTTGTAAGTCTTCTTCAGAGATGCAGTGGGTATTAACAGGCCAAAAAAATGCTGTGCGTCTATACTGGCTGAGCAGGAAGGATGTGTTCCGTAGCAAGGATGGTGGAGTGGAGAAATCTGGGGAGCATTATCCAAGGTATGTGTCTCCATTAAAGTACATCCAGTGATAGATGTTTTTCCAGGGGCCTTGGACATGTCCTCAGTTTTCAGCCTTTCTCCCAGGTGAGAGATACCAACTCACAAACTTATTTCCTGCCAGACTTCCAAATAGCCCCTGGGGGCACCAGGATCCTAGAGTGAGTCTCAGCCAGGTTTTAGTGTTTGTTTTCTGGTCTCCTAATACTAACATAAGAATAAAAAATGTCACCTCTCAGCCTGGATCCCTTTGGTTTCTGACTGACAGATCAACAAACCAGGAATTCTTACTGAGTTGCAAGATTTAATTGGGATATTAGATGCTTTGCAGTGCAATCCAAGGACTGTTCTTTTAAACAGTGTCACAAAAACACAGGTGACTGTCCACACATTTGGGTTATTTGTCAGTCACTGCAGTTCTCCACTTTGTGAGTCCAGAAGGACGTATTGATTCGAATTTAGCAGTGGGTATCAGTCCCTCTCCATACAGAAGGGGCGTGCCTGTTGCTGTGTGTGTCCCCGCCAGTCCGGGGAAGTCTCCTTACCCTGACTTTGCAGTGCTGCTGTCAGTAAGCCAGAAGCTGCTGGCTTTCAGTTAATGTCATTACATAAAGCTGCTCCTTTAATATGACCTTTAGCTGGGATACATAATTTGGAGAAATAGTCCTGCATTTACTTTTCAGTTAGTATTCTGGAACATACCCCAGGAGGATGACTGTCATTTGTCACTCTACCAAGCACAGGACTTCATGAAGGCAATTTTTTAAAGAGTGTGAGCTATTAATTATGCTGAGAAAAGAATGTGTTTCTTAGAGCAGCCCATCTTGCATAGACATATTTCCTCCTTGTCTCTGCTGCTTGTTTTCTAAGACACTAAGAAGAAAGTGTGAGATTTCCTCATAAATGCATCTTAGTGGTTAGATGCTTTTCCCACTTTGGTATCCACCTGGTTTCAAGTGAGCTGCGCTTCTAAAGAACTGATTACTGCACTAAAAAACAAGTAACAGCTATGTTATTGTATCACCAATAACTTCTCCAGGCTGGACATCACCATTGTGTTACAAAATCACTTGGAGCGTCCAATTAGCGCTTGGTTTTGAGTTGTGGTTCTGTGATCATGAGAGTACTTACTCCAGACAGCATAGTCATCCTGCAGCAGTTACCTGTGCAGTGCATGCCTGCCCAGGTAAGCTTGAGTCTTCTAAGCCCTGTCAGTCACAAGTCCCACAGGCCTGTTCTTGTGCCACACACGTGCCATCCCTGACCTCCATGTCACTAACCTGTGTCCAGTAAAACCTGCAGTTAGTGCTCTTCTCCGTATTTAGAAACACTCCTCTTTTTCCTGCAGTGCTATGTTGGTGCAGCACCTGAGTCTCTTGCCCTGGAAGGGTGATGCCGCTGTGGAAAGGCGCTTTGGAGTCCCAAGGCTGTGTGTAAAAGGTGCCTGTGGAGCCAGTGTGCCGCAGGGAGAGGGCAGGCGGGCTGAGGGGGCGCTCGGGGTGGCAGCTGGAGCAGCAGCGTGTGCCGGGCTCAGGGCCGCAGAGCCGGGCAGCCCTTGGCTCTCGCCGCCTGCTGCCCAGCCCGGCGATCGATGGAGCCACCGGAGCCCACCAGCAGCCCCTGTGCCGCTGGGATCCTCCCTCCTGCTTCCCCCGTGCGCTCCGCTTCTTCCAGCCACCACAACAATATTTTGAAATTTATGGAAAATTAATTATCGATTACAGATGTGCCCTGGTTCAAGGAAGGTAAAAACGAATGGATGCATTTACGATGAGGGACGTAATCCGCTTTGTGAAACTGATTGTCTTTCGCTCTGCTCCTGCCCTCCCTCTCTTCCCCTTCTCTCTCATCCTGCTCCCTCCCCCTTCCCGTACACCTCGTAAGAGACAGGCCTGATAAAGTGGGAGAAGCAAGATTGGTTTTCTAAGGGCACCAGGCCCTTCATGACCAGGTAAATCATGGGCTGTCTGGAGCTGGGGCTGGGTGATGACCTGCTCCTTGTGCCGCAGCACTGCACCCCCCTGCGGGACGTGATGATGTGCACCCGTGCGGCTGCGGGGGGCTGCAGTGAAGGTGAAACTGTCATATCGATCTTTTTAGCACTAAAATATGAGCCACTTTACTCCACTCCCCGATGCTGTGATGTGAAAAATAATAACTCGGATCCAAATTAAAAATATTGATCTCTGGAAGGTGTTGAAAGTAAATAAACACCTTCCGAAGTTTTCGGGTCAGCCAAGAAATGGTATTCAGCAATAAATGTGTCGGCATGTCAGAATTCAGGGTTCTTGATCTGTTTTTCCTTTCAAATTGATTTTTCATTACTTACTTCCTAAAAGTGTTGGAATTTGGTCCTCTACCATTAAATCTCAGTGTTTGGGCAAATTATTTCTTTGGGGCTTATGAGGTGCTCCTAATCCACTCGGTCATTGATTGATTGATTTTTGACTCAATAAACTTGCATTACCCTTGCTTTATTTAAGGCTTCCATCATAATTTTTTGTACATTTAGGCTTGACTTTTTTATTTCCTTCTAACAGATGAGCTGACATTGGTCTATCAAACATGTGGGAAAACAATTGCCACAAGGTTAATTTTATTGCTAGCTCCATGCATTTTAAGTAGGTGCCAGGTATTTTCCACTCCAGGCTGATAAATTGCAGTTGAACCACTAAAGCATAAGAATGAACAGAAGCACTGTAACAACAACAATAGAAACCCCATAGAAATGCATCACAGAGCATAAGCATTAAATGGATTATTTTTGCTTCATTGGTTTAACTTCATTTTACATCGGAACAGCAATAGGTATGCGGCAGTGTAATGAGCTCTTTAAGTGGGACTTGCTCGGGCCCTGGCGCTGCAGCACTGTGTACTCTAGGGGTGGAGGTATTTAGGTCTTTCTGGTTAGTGGAAAGGATAAAATACAATCACCTGCATTTTCAAAAAGTCATTTTCTCTTCAAAAGTGGCCAGTTGAGTTTTAGATATCAAAATGTTCTGAACAGGTTTATTGATGTTGCTGTTCTCTGGCAGCTGTTGCAGCAATGGCAGAGCGCTGGCTCAGTGCTGAAAGGTGGCAGGAAAGGAGAGCTGCAATTGCCATGGGAGGGGCCTCTTTCATGAGCAGAGAGAGGAGTTTGGTCAGTATTAAAAAAGACCTTTAAGGCGTTGGGTCTGTCCTGCAGAGCCTTCACCGCACCCCAGCTGTCCCCAAGTCACCATACACACCTTCTTGTGTTTTCTTAGCTGCAGCTTCCTGTTTTGCAGTGTTCCTTTCCCAGATCCTGGATCATGTGTTTATTCTGTTTAATTCAAGGAGACATGATCAATTAAGAGGAATAAAACTGGATATCTGTAAATTACTTGTTGGAGCTAATGGCAGTTTTGGTCATTGTTCGCTTCCCTCCATAACTGCATTTCATCAACCAGATTATTCATCAGCCATCGTTAGTGTGCAGGAATTTGATTAAAATTCCTGAGATTCATACTATTTATTTGGTTTTAAGCCTGTATCTGTTTTTTTGGTATCTTGTGACACAGCACGTAAGTGTGCTCCCAGGGCTGTAAGGCTTACACATGAACCACCAGCTCACAGGTGGGGTTCCCCATCTCCTGTGAAATCTGGCAGTGTGTTTCATGTCCTTTCAGATCACTTGTGGTGAGGCAAAAGGAAAAGAAAAAAGAAATTTGATTTTTTACTAATGTGAGTGTTGTAAATGCAGTTTATAAACCTGATATTCTTCTCTTTGTGCATGCTAAATAGCAAAGATCCTGTGTTTATGTTCAGGGACGTTTTTTGACTGCGGATTAATGGATATTCTTAGAGTTTGTTCTTAAAAAGTCCAGTTCAGTAATAAAAAAAATGGGAAGGGAATAAGTCTTTAAGAGTGTAGGCTGAGGAACCAGTAAAAAAAAAAAAAAACCACAGGTTTACCTGCAGTGATGTAGAGATGGAAAGCAAGAAAGAATTCCTAACAGTCTTTAAATGTTCTCTCCCTCCTTCACAGCTTTCCAGTCATTTTCCTCATTGGGCATCTTTGCAGCTGTGTCTAGCACAGCAGCACTAAAACTTTTCTCCTTTCCTATTTAGGAATGTTTCCAAGTGGAAAAGCAATATTAAATTCTGTTTTACTTTGGAAATTAAAGAGAGTCCAGTCCCACTATCTATTTGGGTATTTTTCTCTGTTTTCAAGAATGTTTCTATTTCATTGGCAAAAAGGAGAACTTTGAACCTCATTGTCCTAACACTTGATAATACCAGTGCAGAGGTTAAGAGATCACATGGCAGGAGCATCCTCAGCTACTGCAGCACTGTGGCAGTACCTTGGTCATCTCATGTTGTCCTTAGCAACCTACCCCTGGTTGTGATATTAAAAAAAAGAAGTCAGTAGCTGTTTAGGTCTTGCTGGTTGTGTTTGGTTTGTCCATTTCTGTGAAGATCAGTGTTATGCCCAGATAGTCTTTTAATTCAATCACTTGTCGCTGGACTTTCATAAAGAGTACAAAAAATTTGTAACTGACAGGCTGGCAAAGGTTTGACCAAGTGTATTGTGGTTGGACCACATATCAGGGCAAAAGACAAAAATGATTGATGTTATGGCACCACACGTGGGAAACAAATATTCTGCACAAAATCTATAGGAGCAAACTGAAAATTTGTTAAGCTCTTAAAGAGCTTAAAAGCTTGTTAGCATTTCCTGACAGAAGCCCACTGAAGTAATGAACAGAGAAGGAAAGAGCCAAAGAGTCACAATGGCTGATTCAGAATTCAGATTTGTGGTTCTATTCACCATCCTGCTCCGTACAGGCGCTCAGTCTTGTGCTGGGGCTGCGACCAGGATGTCTCCTGGCACCTGGGAGCCTCCTCACTCCATGGTCTGAGAGTGCCTACAATTGAACAACTGTCACCTGTGTTCAGGGAATTCATCAAGTTCCTTTTTGTCAAACTGTAGAAAAGTCTTAGTAATTTCTTATAAAATGCTGCTGTCCTTTGGTGTTTGGATGGGTTCTGCTGAAGTGGCTGAACTCACAGTGTTTGGGTCTAACATGGCCATCTGCTGCTTCACCAAAAAGGGCTTATTTGGGTTTACTTTGCCCAAGATGGGTGCCTGATGTGAACAGCTTCTTGTGGAGCTGCCAGCATAGGACAAAGACCCTCTGTCACCCAGATGAAGCCCCTCATTACTGCAGATGCTAAATGAACCAAATATGCATAGGAGGAATGAAGATCAAGTTAGATTAATAAATCTGTTAAAGCACTTGATTTTTCTTATCTTCTCACAGGTTAATAAAAACCTAGTGAAAAAATCAGTTCATACTAGATAGAGTATTAAAAGAAAGAGTTGTTTTCAAACAGGACAGTGATGAGGATAAATAAATCTGATGGACTCCCAGTAATATTTGGTTTGTTTCTACTGACCTGTGTTATTTCTTTAAAAGCCTGCCAATGCAATTTGAAAAGCAAAGTGAGGTTGAATATTTATTCTTTCTTCAACAGCAAAGGTATGTTTAATAATTCTGAATGAATCTGTCACTTGGGGTAAATTTTACCTATGCTTCCTTCATTCTCGAGGCACTGAGATCAGTGGTGATTATTAAGCTTTGCAAAGCCAACATGGGTCAACATGTGCATGATAAATGGAGCTATTATTGTACATAGGGAAACAATTAATGTGATGCTCCATGCGGTGGGATGTCCATTAACACGCCCTACTAGTAATGCAAGCCAGAAAAGCTGTAGTAGTGTGTGCCCAGGTTTTAGGTGGGGTACAAAGAAAAATATTGTAATAATCTATTGAGGCACTAATTTGTAAGTTGTATTTTTCTTTCTTTCCTTCTAGCCAGAAGGCAATGAGCTGTGCTCTGAACAGGGAGGTTAGGCAACTGTCCTCATCTGTACCCTTGGTGAGCCATGCTCCGTGCTCTGATGCTTCAGGAGAAGTGCCTTGTTCAATACCCTTAGCACATTACTCCTTTTTAATATATATTCAATGAATTCAACTAGCTAGCTGTAGAATCCATATGTGGACTCGTGTCTGGATTAATTTTTTTGTAGTGAGTAATGGGGGAATATTTCAAGCTGTCAGTGCAGATACTACATAAAATTGTTGGGGTGATAATTTCACTGTGGTTTGAAAACAGTGTTACTTCATATTTCCTAATTTAATTTAAGAAAACTCTCCAAAAGAGTCTGTTTAATTTCCTCTTCCAAGTTTCTTGAAGAAGAGTAACCCCTGCTGAACACATGCATGTTTCCATGCAGTATGGCAGCAGCCAAGTCTTTGGGCCTGTCACTGATGGGAGAAGAGGGAGGGTAAAGCAGAGTTTGAAGGTATTGGGGAATCTCAGAGTAACGGTGACCTCACTCATTTGATGTGCTTTCTAGTCATTTTTTTAAAAGATAGCAGTTTCGTTCTGTTTTGGTGCAGAAGCTTTATAATTTAAACATTTCGTTATCAGAGCAAAATGTAATTAACTGACAGTAGCATTCCTGTAGCCTTCCAGTTTTGAATCTGCAGCTATTCCTGCAGGAGGAAGATCTTTTTTGTTATATCAAATGGCACTTGGGACTTGGGTTTGAACTGTGCCATGGCAGCAGCAGCTGTGTGTAAGGGATGAGGGAGGGAACACCAAGCCTCCTGCACACCACTCCTTGACTTAATTTTAATTTCAGAACTCTGTTTGTGCTAGAGTTAACAAATTTAATTAAAAAATTTAAGCTTGTTTTCAAAACTCAGTTCTTTCTTTCCATTTTCTTCATCATTGTGAAAAATTCTTAATAGGCTTTGGTTACCCTTTCAGGGTTCTTTGTTAGACAGTTCATCTAAGAAAATCTGCGGGTTGATAGATTTTCTGATTAAATACTTGAGACACAGTAGATGTTTTAATTGTCCTGAGATCCATTTTTCGTGAGAGTCTGTGGCAATGTGCAGTCTGCTTTTTAGAAACACTGATTGATGAATTCTGCTGTAATTTAAACTAAAAGTTAATAAGACAGGCCTACATGGATCTGATGCAAGTTATTAGACCTGTAAGGCACTTTAATATATGCCATTTATTATTCAAAGAAGTGAAAGCCAAAAACGTTTCATGTGCACTAATAAAAATTCAATGTAATTATTTCAGAGAACTTCGGGAAATGCAAACGGTCAGATAAACTGAATTTATTAAACAATATCCAGTGACAGGAATGCTGATGGACCTCTCAGGCTGGTGGTACCTTTAAAGTAGTAGGATGATGTTGAAACTTCCTTTGCATAAGAGGTTTTTGATTCTTCCTTACCATTGAGTTAAAACCATGACATTCAGTGTTTCACATTTGCTTTCTGCTTCAAAATATAAAATGTTGATGGCTCTGTCCAGGGTTTTGCCTAAATTGATGTGGATTTCTGTATCCTGAGGTTAAAGATGAGCTCAGGTAACAATAGCTTGACTGCACTGGTCAGGCCTGAAATCCAAACCCACTCCTATGGCTGTCTCATAAAGTTTCGGGTTTTCTGCTATTAAAATCTTCCTTTGAAATAATAAATGACTACATGCTGTCAAGGTAGGGTCTGGAAAGGCCAGCACGTAGAATGGGCTGAGATTTCATCTGAGTGTAGTTGAGTTTTATAGATCTATTTATGAGATCCAATACTGTAATGATGTAATTTTACTTGTCTAATAAATGTAGCTGTACAACGAAGGATAGCAAACATTTCCATTGTGACCAAAATCCTTTAAACTGCAGCCACTTTGATCTTAGAGCTCATGCTATTTAATAAATGCTGGCCATTCTTCTAACAATCACAATTATTTAAAGGGTTTTCAAAAGGGATAGAGCAAATCAAATAAAACAATTACTGTTGTATCTCATTCTGAAGTTAAGTGTATTTTTTATGTGAGTCTTGTTTAGTGTCTCCTCCCAGTTTTCATCCATTATCACAATAATTGAGTTTGTAGCTGGAATTAAATTTATCAAATTGTGTTATCCTCTTTTGAAATTGGATAGGTATCCTGGCAGTGGGAGCTAGAAGTTAATCTGCTTTGCTAAAGCCTCCAGTGGCACAGCGGCAACAGGATTGAGAAGGCTCAAACATTTTCCTGTCACCCTGGACACGATGTAATTTCTCCTCAATCCCTTGTGCAAATAATGACATTTGAATCGAGCATTAACAGGCTTAATTACTTTAAAATTGTCATTTTAATTTACACTGATATAGTATTGATCATACAAGCAGAGATTAAGCTGTTCACTGGAGCAGATGATGGGGAATTAAACATTAAAGGGTCCTCGTGGGGCTGAGAGGCCGCCCAGAGAGTGCCAGGAGAGGAATGATATTTCTCCGTAATGAACTGGCGGCATGCAGGGACATGAATCTTTGGCCTACTGGAAAAAGGGAAATAATGGGGTTTGGGAAGCATTTGCAGGTTATTCATTCGCTGCCATGCACCAATTCTCCAGTGATTCATCCACCTCACCAACATTTATTTATCTAGCAAATTCAGGAGCTCTGACCTTTCTGCTAAGTACATTTAACATAAGACAGAGTGGAATATTTCAGGTGTAACTTTTTACAAATATTAGTTATTGTTTCTTATTTCTGAGTAATATTAAACAGAGTTATTTAATCTGCCATCCATACTTGCACCCATTTGCATGACTCATGATGAGCAGATGGACTTCATAAAGAGATCCAGGTATTGTGGGAGTCGATGAGGTCCTCAAAGTCCTTGACCTCATTTAGTTACAGTCTGATTTTCTTCTTTGGCAAATCTGAATTAAAGTTAATTTAAGGCAAGCTGACATGAGTTTACATGGGTGATTATACAGCGTATAATAGCAAAAATTATGACTAACCCTTGTAAAACCTCCAGCCTAAAAATGCTACCAGTCTGGTAGGGAGCGTGCTTTAAAAGACCAGGCAGATATATAAGGAACGTTTTAAGGCTAAAAATTTCATTTTAGAATTTGGTTTTGTCTAATAATTTATTGAAAAGTTGCTAGGAAACAAGTATTACTATTTTGATAATTTACAGTTTAAAAATTCAAAAATTAAATGTGGATACTAAATTGCACAAAATCGATTTTGTGTTTTTATACATAGCAGCAAAGTTTTTTTTTCCCTGTCCTGAGCTAGTAGGCTAGTTTTCCTTATGCCTTACATTTTATTTTTATCAGGGAAAACCATAATTATACAGGATACTGGGTGAGTCAGGATACTTGCAGCCATCGTAATTCAAAATCAAGTGTCTTCTTTCTGAAAATGGACATTTTTCTTTCTTAAGAGAACAGCAGAGCCAGATCATCCCTATTGACTCCAGGCATTAATGATTTTTTTTAATTTGGTAAATATGTAAATTCCTAAGGAAGCCCATTGAAGTCAATTGCATCTGTGGACTTGTTTGTGTAGCTTCCTTAGGAGGTCATTTCTCTTGCATGTAACCATGGAATTGGTCCCTAAAAGTGAGGATGGTAAAGCAATGTGAAAAACTGAATTTTCTTATGGCTTACATTCTTTTTTGCTTTCACTGGAAAATACTTTGAATAAAACTGTAATCTGTTGCTAGACAGAAAAAGGCATGGGGTTAGGATTCTGAAACATAGCAATGATTTGTGCTTGTATTTTTTAAAAACAACTTAACAACTTCCTTTTGAAAACTAAGGAAATTTGTGTTTACCTGGTTTTGTTTTATCCAAAAGGATGTTCTGATTGGGATTTGGGGGAAGATCTTGGGTTTGGGGCTTTTTTTTAATTACGGACTTAGGAAGATACTTGGTTGCTCTTAGTTCTCTGTGGGTTTGGCTGATTTTATAGGTTTAGTAGTTTTTGCTTAAAAATGTTCCTGTTTTGCATGAAGACTGAACTGCTGAGTCTTGCAGTGCAAGTGAGGAAGGCTGTGCTGTGGTGAAGTGCAGCGTGGCCAGAAGGGCTCAGGCTGCTGAGTGCAAGCCCAGGGAATGGGAAAGAAGGGGCAGCTGTGGCCGAGGTGGAGAAGGAGGATGTGGGGGCACAGAGCTGCCCCAGCATGAGCGGCCAGGCACTCACTCCCTCCAGGGACCCTGGCGAGAGCTCCCCACCTGGCGTGTGTCCTTGTGTCTGCGTGCCCGTGTGCCCGCATGCCCGTGTGTGTCCATGTACCCGTGTCTGTGTGTCAGAGTGTCCATGTGTCTGTGTGTCCACTTGTCCATGTGTCTGTGTGTCCCTGTGTCTGCACATCTGAGTGTCTCTTTGTCCGAGTGTCCACATGTCCCTGTGCCCGTGCATCCGAGTGTCCGTTTGTCCCTATGTCCGAGTGTCCATGTGTCCAACTGTCCGTGCATCCGAGTGTCCCTATGTCCGCGTGTCCATGTGTCCGAGTGTCCGCGTGTCCCTGTGTCCGTTTGTCCGCATGTCCGCGTGTCCCTATGTCTGAGTGTCCGCATGTCCGCGTGTCCCTATGTCCGAGTGTCCGTGTGTCCCTATGTCCGCGTGTCCCTATGTCTGAGCATCCGTGTGTCCTATACTGCTGCATGGCCCAGCTGGGTGGAGCCAGTGCTCGTGTCCTGGAGGGAAGGGTCCATCTCCGGTTTTTCGCAGGCTAATGCATCGCTGCAGACACTGGTATAGACATCTGAAATATAATTAAATGGCAGGAATTCTCTATTTGTCTAAACAAGACAAAGCATGGAATGGGTTCATTTGACTTGAAACATGTAATTAGCATAACCCTTCTGGATGCTTGTTTTATCATTTGCAATATAGTAAATGATTGATTATTGTACTATACCTTTTGAATGTCATTAACAGAATTGTTTTGTCCACTTGATTAATATGTTGCCTCAACAGATTAAACTAGGTTGCCTTGTTCCTTCTGACTTGGAACATTCGTATTTCCGTGCACCATCTTCTCATGAAGGTCCCATGTAGACTGGCTTGGGTGCATTTTGTTAACTCCAATAGTTTCAGGATGCATCCAGATAGGAATCTTTCCTGATGTATGGAATGGGTGTTGCTATAAAAATGTATTTTATAAGTTAGTTCACTACTATCTTCTAAGTTCAGACAGTGATGGGGGTGGAATTGGGATGTTTTCACTTCAGTTCCTGTGACAAATCAAGCATCTGGTGCCCATACATGTTTAGATCTTTCAGATATTTTAGGTATTATTTTACATCAGGGATTTCCAGTTTTGAATGTGTGAACCATAAGACATTAATGGTTTGTTTTACTTTTTGTCTTATTTTCTAAACCAAACCAAATTACACAAAAGCTTGAGCCTTGTTCTTTGCAAGAGTCAGTATTACAGATTTTCAGTTTGTGATAAATCACATTTGTGATCCATAAACTGTTGGCTGCATTAAATTGCTGACATCCCAGCAGCTGAACAGCTTTTGCTGCAGTGATATTATCTGATCTCAGATTAAGGAGTGTTTCTTTTCATTGAACACATGTATTTTAACATATTTAGGCATGAAGGCTGTTTGTCAGATCCTAGTCCTAGATCCAGAAGTGGAAGTGTTTGAGGCTAGGGCCAGTTGCTGCCCAGACTGTGGGTAAGCCTCGTGCTGTGGTGCTTGTGCTGGGAGAACTTGCATCTCCTGAGCTGGGTAAGGGCCAGTGGGGCACAGAGCCTGACCCCAGGAGTGGCCAGCCCCTCTCTGTGTGGAAATGGTGTGCACTGCATGTACAGTGTGTGCACACACACAGGGGCATCAGGAGATGTAAAAACGCATGAAGATTCAACATGCCTTGACAACAAAATGTGAATGAAGCATAAACTTATGCTCCAGGGATTAAGATTTAAGTTTCTGTCTATCTGGGTCAATGTTTGAGGTTACTAAGTGTTTGAGTCATTGAACTTTAAGACTGCATTCATCACAGCTTCTTAGACTAATATAAATTTCTTCCCATTAAGTCAATAAGCGTGGTTACATCAGACAGCAGTTCTGTCTAGAAACTAAGATTAATGTCCATCATAAAAGTGACATGAAGAGACAACTTGTTTGATTTATACAGACTATTTTTATCTTCTCAATTTTAAAATAAAATTCAAGTTATTACTTATATTTATATGGAGGTTTTCTTTCTCACTTCCACTATTACTGAAACATTCCTTTCAGATGGTGGCTGCTTGATAATCCAGGTGTGAGCCTGTAGGACAAAAGCCCTTCTTGTGGGTGTGCTAGCAGCAAAACCGACTGATACCTTGAACTCCTTCGAAAGGGCCCTTTTTTAGGCCTTTTAATTGATCTCTTTTCTGTAAGAAAGCATTTCCAGTTTAAAAGTAGAAATTTGTTTCCATCCAGTTCTGCTCAAATTGATGTGTAAAAGCACAGTAATCCTGGTAGTGCAGCAGCACAGGGTGGGTCTTGAGCCCAGCTGTATTTCCAGGCTGGCTGAGCACGTGCCTCCCTCTTGGTTGGCAAAGCTGTCCCCGAGCCCACGGTGCCCTGCTTGGTGCCATCACTGCTGGTCCCCACAGGAACGCTTGCTTCATCCTGAGCAGGAGCAGATCTGCAGTTCATGCTCTTGGAAACTGTAGTAAAGTCAGGCCTCAGCCGCAAGTTTGGAGGCTTCCAGTCCACATCACCAAAGCTCCCTTTTATCAACTTCCATGTGATCAAGAAGCACATTACAGAGCCATGAGCTTTATTTGTACAGTGGACTTTTTGTTATTGATGGATCAGCTTCACAAAGTATGTTAGAATGCTCTGCTGTTCTTGAAATGCTTAAAATGTGTTTTCTTTACCAGTTTCTAGTTTGAAGCTAGAAAACAATAATAATATGGTGATGCTAGCAAGGCCAAAACCTTGGGTTTGAGCAAGGCAGTGGTGACAGGGCTAGTAAATGAAGTAATTGTAACTCACTTTTCATATAGGCTCTATAGACTATGGTTTTGATTTTGTTTTTCTTTTTGAATTTTTTTTTGTAGAAGTCAGGAATACACATTGAAAGGCTGCCTTAGTAAGCTAGGCCCCTACCTGAAGCTGATAAAGCCTTTGGGCACAATTGTCTTTTTCTAGTTCAACACCTTGAATTCCTTTGTGGCAGTTCAACAGCTGAAGTTCATCTGAGACTTCCAAAGGTAAAGCATTAATGAAAATGATGAATTACAGTTCCAAGCAAAATATGGCAAACATATTTCTAACAGGTTCTTTCTAAACTGTTCATGATATTTCTTTTGTGAAATGAGCTTTTTCAGGGAGGGTGGCATCCTTCCAAGTTCCCATACCACGAAGCTGGATTTCTGCTTCAGGATAAATCTGAGTTGGCGTGCCTGGGCAGCTGGCAGATATGGATGGGCACTTCCATCCTAGTGCCCTGTTCATCTCCAGGCATCTCAGCCTCACAAAATGAGTTCCCTGCACATTACAAGTGAACTCCCTGCAGCTGCAGAATCACTGGAGTTTCTTTTCCTAGCATGATGTCAGGTTTTTTGGGATTTCCACAGTGAGAAGATGCCTTTGCTGGGGACTCAGCCTTTGCTTGCCCCTGCTTCTCATAGCTGGTCCTCTGGGACTTGTCAGACCTCCCCACAGTGAAACAAGGAGGAGGCAGTGGAAACAGTCACAGCAAACTTTTCATTCAGACTTTGTAGGATGTTGAGGCAAAAGAGCATTAAAGAGTCCTGTTTGCTGTATTAGAAATGAGTCAGAGAGTGACAGTTTGTTGTTTGTTTTTTAGCAATTCGGTTGGACTGCCAGAATTTTCAGAGAATAATGTTCTTGTGTGCCATCAGAGCAGTGGAACCTGCCTGTCTGTAACAAACTTCAAGTGAGTGTGCTAAATGCCTTCTAATAGTAATATAGTCAAGAATGAGTTCCTTTAAAATACTCTTAAAGCATTACACCACATAAATTGGGTGTGTGTTCAAGTTGAGATGCAGGCATGGCATGTTAGGGGTACACAAGGTATGTCAGTTTTGCTTTGAGCTTTAAATCTGGGCTCTGCACCATCCAGGATTTTACAGTGGTGGTCTTAGCAGTTCCTCTAATGCTAAAAATCACAGCCCAAGCAAAGTACTTAAGAATGTACAAATTGTACAGTATTATTGAAATTTTAAAAATCAATTAAAGCTTTTTTGTAATTGTCCACAGACATTGCATGCTCTGGTTGAGTGGCAGTAGGTAATTTGTAAACTGGTTAGGTTCATTGTTGGCCATCTCTGAGAATTGATTGTCCTTTAATTAACTTATCTCTATCATGCATGGAATGTGATTCCCAATAAAAATTACAGGATTTTAATTGAAATTGAAAAGTTCTGAAAGGTAGAAGTATAAATGTCTTATATATGTGCATACTCCAACTTGCATGGGCATTCTGAAGAGATGTTAATAACAAGGCAGGTTTTCCATGTGATTTAATTATCAATAGACTTAACTGAGTATTTAGATTAGAAGAGTATAATCTGGTTTATTTCCTCAAGAAAGGCTTTACATCTTTATGTCCCTATCGATTTGCCAATACCATTTAATGAGTTTCAGTTCACAAAAGTTATATGAGTTGAAATATATCTTTGGGATTGGTCCATGTAGCTTTATTTTAGAAATGCAACCAGTTGAAGAAAATGCTGAGCATAATTTAAAGTTAATTACAATAAAATATTGCTCTGAAGTGTACATGAAGAAATGCAAAATGGTAGCATGCATTCAGTTATTCTGCATAATCCAGTTATTCTATATCATTCCAGGAAAATTCGTTTCTTGTCAGTAACCCTGATGTTTTCTTACGTTTGCTAAACCAAACATGCTGCACATATTTTCATTTACGCTTTTATTTTTAGTTTGCATACACTAAATTTCCGTGTATGCAAACTGATGTGAATTTCTGCATACACTGAAAATATTTTTTTTTTTTTAAGATTCTTCATAAGTCAGTTTTCAGTATTTTTACTGAATTGTGACAGAGTAAGCTTGAATTGTTCTACTCTTGCTGCTTTGGTTTATATCACTATTCCTTTATGGAATCAGTGCACTAACTGATGCAAAGGACACAAAGGCTTAAAATACATAATCACATAAATCACATTGCTCTTCATTTCAGTGAAGTGAAGCCTGTTAGGAAATATCAGGTTTGGCTCCTTGTTAGCAATAATAATAATAATAATTTTTAAAAGCATATCATCTGCATCTTTGGCTGAACTGGCAGCATCCAGAGCATGGCAGTGCAGTCGCTGCACTGGGTCAGTTTTGTTTGCTCAGTCACTCCAGTGACACGTTTAACACTAAGTCTCTGTATTAACAGCATCAAATTAAAGACAAAAGCTGGGAGAGAGACTTTCTGGGTTTTACTGTAAAATCTTTTGTATTAGATTGGAAAAGGTCAGTAGAGATTGCTTTCAAATATGGGCAATTCTCACTGTGTTTGTTTCTCACTACGTAATGGTGGTGATGCAAGTAGGCACTGAAAACCTTAGGGTTTGGTGGTGTTTTCAGAGGTTTCAGACTTCTACACGTTGCACAGAAGGCTGAGAGCCCCGGTGTGGGAAGGGTGTTCCAAAGGGGTTACGAGGCGTTCCCTCCGGCACCTTTTGTGTTCAGGGGCTCCGCGTTTCTGCTGTGCGTGTCAGGCCCCTGGTGCTGCTGTCCCCGGCTCGAGCCTGCGGGGCCGGAGCAGCAGGGCCTGGGTGCCGTGCACGGCCTGGAGAAGCCACCCCGGAGAGGTGCGAGCGGGCACATCCCGAGCCTGGCTGGAGCTGGCCCTCAGGGAGCCGCGCAAGGCCAGCCCTGTGCTGCTGGTGTGGCTGTGTCCCCAGAGCCAGCCCTGTGCTGTGGGGCTGTGTCCCCATGGCCGCAGAGCCAGCCCTGTGCTGTGGGGCTTCGTCTGCAGAGCCAGCCCTGTGCTGTGGGGCTGCGTCCGCAGAGCCAGCCCTGTGCTGTGGGGCTGTGACCCCAGAGCCAGCCCTGTGCTGCTGCCGGGCAGTCCCAGCTCCAGCACTGTCACCTGGGCAGCGCCAGGCGGAATCGCAGAATCCCAGAACAGTCTGGGCTGGAAGGGACTGGCCCGTTCCAAGCCCCTGCCACAGGCAGGTTAGTTCAGGTTGCTCAGAGCGGGGACTGAGGTGAGAAAGACGTCTCCAAGGACATCAGCCTTGGAAGGCACATCCGTTCTGAATATGGAAAAGAGTATACTGAAACAGGACTGTGTGCCGGGCAATGTGCTGAGGGGTTTTACTCCACCGCGTGGTTCAGTAAAATAATAACCATGTACAAAAATAGTAGAGTAGAAAAAAATAGCAACCTTGTGGTTATTTTTTCTCAGTGTCGTGTAGGCTTTGTGCTGGATTCTGGCTTTGGCTCATGATGGTCAGTGCTGTCACCAGCAGCATTCCTGTGCAGCAAGCTTGCTGTTGTAGGCACTGGATTTGCAGCTGTGTTACACTTCTGGCTGTGTGGCTGCCCAGGAAGACTGTTGCAGAAGTACCAGGTCAGTGTAACTAAGCCAAAGGCACCAGAGGGGTACAGCTGAAATTATTAATAATTCCGGCTTCTCCAGCAGAGTACCATAGCATTGTGTTTTCCTTCATCTCTGCAAGGAGAAAAGATGATTTCAGTGTCCTCAAGGTTGATGCCCTTGCAAGAAGGTGTTTTGTGCCTTAAACCTGTGACCATCTTTTGAGGCTGCCTTGTTGTTCTGCAGTTCATCTTTGTTATGTTAATTTAAAAATTTAACAGGTTTATTAATCCTGCAGAATTTGTTATAGTCAAACATGAGATATTATTAAGTTGCTATTGTGCAGAGCATTTCCCTTCGCTGTTGGAATGACTTGTCCTCTACACTGGCAGACACAGAAACATTCATTTTGTTTCCTAATTAGGAGAGCTGCAATCAGGAACCATGACAGGGTTCAGCTCCTCAGTGTACAGCATGCCAGGTTCTATAGTGCAGGCTTTATAAAATTCTCTTTAATTCAAGAACAGAATATCATTAACTTTGTAAGTGGATGAATACAATGGACAAGCAATTTAATTAACTTCTAACATTGGATGTTGGACAGGAGACAAAATGAAATTATGCACATATTTCTTATGCAGGCAGTCAACCTTGAAAGGGGCTTGATTGTGATGGGTCAGACAAGGGGACAGCTTTGTCCAATTATTTGATGTTTAGTCCTAGAATATGAAATTTGAAATTTGGTACTTTGTAAATCAATCATCTCTTATTTTGAGGCAGCTACGAAGGTTCTCTGAGAAACAAAACAACCACCAGTGACTGTGGCACGCTAAATACAACCTTTTACCACATGGTACTTTCCTATTTGTAGATGACCTGTATAATGCTAAATGAAATGAGCATTAATGTCTCCTCATCAAATTGAATTTGTCATGGTGAGTGTATTATGTAAGAACATATCAATGAAATACTGTATTGATTAAAAGTTTTCAAAATTAAAATTATTTAGCATCAGCTCAATGTAGTGGAAGTCACAGATCTTTCCAGTTTCTTTTTTTTTTACTAGAAGAGAACCGGTAAAGTGTTGAACATCCATCAGTGTTTCCATCTGCTCGGAACCCACGCAGGCTGGCTCCCCGTTGCAATAGCACTGCTGAGGGCACACCGTGTCCCGTGTGACAGCTGGCAGTGGCAGCACTGCCCTGTGCACAGCACCATGGGCTTTTACTGATCTTTTACTGATGCTGCTCTTCTGCCAGCTGGCTCCAGCTGCAAAAATAAATGTGAAATAGTATGTACAATACAGATGAAAAATAATATTCTGCGCTTGCATATTACCTTCTGCAACCTGAGATTCAAGCTCTGTTTCTTGAAATTCAAGAAGTGTCGCTACTATCCACATGATAAATCTGGATCTTTGGATAATTTTTTGAGCTTGTCAAGAATTTTTAACTTCCTGGGGGATATTTTTGTTCTCCATAAGTTTCAACTCTGAAATAACCATTAGCATTTACCTGTGTATCTTTTGAGGGGAACTTACACTTATCCTCTGCTGTGCTCACAGTTAGAAATTAGACTTCCTTTCTGTCCCTTCCCATCCTGAGGAGCTGGTGAATATTCTGAGCATGGCAGGGTGTTTGGCAGTGGCTCTGAAGCCCTCAGGGCATCTTCAGCAGAGGTTTTGGCTCTCAGAGCACACTCAGCCCTTGCCCTTAAGGTGGCTGGGGCAAATGCAGAATGCAGAGCAGCGCCCCAGGCTCTAGCTCTGAATCCTGAATTCCAACAGCCTCCTTCCTGCACTGGTGCAGAGCCAAGCCGGGTGCCTCTTATGCTGATTGGGGCCTCCAGAGTGCTTGAGTAATAGAAATATTAAATAACAATGTGATTAATGACTTTGTGAAGGCTCTACTTTGCGTTCAGGAATATTGATAAGTGGTGCTTTTTATAAGTGCTCAGCATACATACACTTCCTTTAGCTTGGGCTGGTTCCTTGGTCTGTCACTGATCTTGGTTTTCTTAAAACGAACCTCTGTCTGATTTTTTTTTAATGGAATTGATTTGTAATTAAAATATGAAATCTTTTTGTGAAATATATCAGTGTCGAAAGTGGCATTAAATATTCTTTGTCCATGCCTTAGGTTACATATAGGTGATTCATTTACTCACTGGACATGTTTATATAAAGCTCAGAGATTTTGTTTGTTAATTTTTATCTTCTTAAATTAACTGGTCCCAAATAATGTTTTTAAATTGAATATGATTTTCCATTTGCTGTAACAAAATTATTAAGGGAAGGTGATAGAGGTGGATTATGTTAGCTGAAGTTCCCTCATTTTCCTATTAGTCTTCAGAATAGAAAAATGAAAGCTCCTGAGGCTTTGTTTTTGTTCCAGAAAATGCACCATGCTGGTTGCTGTTAGCAGAGACTTCTTTGAGGTATCTATAATGACCAGGACTGCAAGCAAGTTCTTTTTTATGTTGGTCTCTTGATTAAGGATTTAAATGACTCAGGATTTAGATATCTTCAAATTTTTAAAATAGTTACTCCAGTCTGTTATGTAGACAAGTCTCAATCCTGAATGAAACCTAAACAGATAAACCAGTCTGAATATACCAAAATCTTGTGAAAGAGACTAGAAATAAACAGTATGAGATATAAAGCTATTTATGAACACTTACAGATCAGTTGTTTCCTCAATTGCATTTAATTTGACTATTATAAAAACAAAACAAAATAGATTTTTTTAAAATTTGTATTTTTTTAGTGGTAAATTTGTAGTGTGTATCCCACTTGATTGTTCCACTGTTATTGGTCTCATACTTGAAAGGGCTGCTCTGAAAAAGAGGAAGAGTGAGGAAGCAGTGCTGGATGTTACGGGTACATTTGCTGATGCTTGACAACAACTGCACAGCAAAGATTGTGGCATTCAAATGAGTCAAGGATGTCTGGAAATGACAGTGAGTGTTCTGACAGCTCACAGAAGCTGGGAACACAGGCAACGTGGGGTGACTCACCTGGCACAGACCAGTCCCAGGCAGAACTTCCCAGCCTCGTGCAGATGTACAGCTGAAAGTCGATCTGAAAAATTGGCAGGTCCATGAAATAGATTACAAATAAATTAGAGTTTTTTAAGGCAGAAGAACTTCTAAAGACGAAACCAGTATGCGGATTTTATTTTAGAAATGCAGAAGGATATTTGGAGGTATGGATCTAATCCAGTAATAGTCAAGAAATTCCCAGGATTTAGGCACTCCTAGATCCGGACACCCTTTTTTATCCCCACCAGCTGCATCTGCTGCTTCCAGAAGTCTCTAATACTTCAACAAAATTGACTTAGCTGGGAAGTTGGCACTGGAGACACTGCTAAGATACGGGTGCAGGTGGCTTCTTCACAACATTGCTATTACAAATAAAGCATATGTATTATTTATTTATGGACATTGTATGTTTAGATTATGATGTATAATATTGGCTTAGGTTTTACGGAGTTAAGAGAATCTGCAGTGCTAGTCCTGCCACTGGTTTTACTCCTTCTGAGTGGACAGTTCCATTTGATTTAATGGAAATATCACATGCAACTGAACAGGTGTTTTTAATACAGACTAAGGTCTGTTTCAAGAGAGTTTTTGAAGTTTGTCAGTGAGTATTTGGAGCCCACTCGCTCTGACAGTTTATTAAAGGTGTAATTATTCAAATGCTGTTGAAATGAAGCTGATAGCTGTGTTTGCAATGCAGAGCTGCAGGAGCGGGGTGTAATTGTTTGGAATGGTTGGATCAGGCTCCGTCTGTCTGCGCTTCAGGTGGAGCAGGGCTGTTCAGGCAGTCTCAATGGCACTTTAATTGTATGTGCTTTGGCTGATAAGTCTAATTCAGGAAATGATAAATTGCTGGACACCCAATTTGTTTGCAAATAAGAAATGATAGAGTATTTTATAATGAGTTGATCAGTGTACCCAGCCTGGTTTTTTAACCTTGAATGGGTATTAGACGGTTGGTGTTAATTTGGCTGTAGTGGATTGAGTGTGCACAGAACCACAGGCAAGAACTCCACCATCCCTGTGTGTGTCAGTACTTTGTCATTCACTGTTCAGGTGTGTTGGATCCAGCCTGTACTGCAGCCTGCCCTTCCTTTGTTTTTGGAAAGTGGCAGTTGTGTCAAAACCAACATTTTATGACAAACTAAGGGCAAGTGTTTTCACAAAGTGTTTCCAAACTGCCACAAAAATCCAAGATAGCCATGGCTTGTTTCCCAGCAGAATTTTGAAGCTGTTTTGCTGTGACTGTACCCATGTCAGGGTACTCTGCAGACCAGGTGCTCCAGCAGCTGAGGCCATGCTCAGGTGCCCCTCAGTCCCTGGGGAGCAGGAGGGCACGCACAGCCTGGCAGCCCTGGCTGGGGTGGTGGCTGGCAGCCCCTGGGCACGGGCAGCCATTGTGCTGGTGCAGGCCCCCGTGTTCTCCCAATTTGGGTTTTTCTGCTTGAAGTCTCTTAAATGTCACTGTGCCATAAATGAGCCCAGACTGAGAGTCTCTGCAGTGCCCGTGGCAGTTCCAGTGTGACATTGCTGCCAGCCTGCCTGGGGTGGCAGCAGCCACCAGTGCTGGGCTGGCCCTGAGTGAGAGGTGACCGCTCACAGACTCCATCTCGCTAATGGGAAACTAATGCCTGCTCTTGATGTTGGGGTTTATAAACGTGTGAAATACTTTTATAATTGTTGGTAGCAAAGCAAGTGGACAATCAATAGAGTCAGGCGTGCCAAACTCACTATTGACATTCAGCAGAGCCAAAAAGGCTGGTAGGAGATAAGGGCTTCCTGTCAGCAGTGCTCGTGCTAATTCATATTCAGACATTGTCATGTTCCATGATAAATGAATTCCTTGAACTATATTGATATAGGAGGTTAAACATTGAAAAAGTTGGGCTGAACTTTGACTTTAAATATTCATTAAAGCTAATTATGGATTTTATGACTACATGAATTACAGTTTCTGTGTCATCATTGGCAATTTATTTTAAATATATTTAAAGCAATCTTTATATATTATCTGTCACATTTAGTGAGGTAATGCAGTAAATGTTTACTCTGTACAGTAATTAAACTTTTATTCATCTATTTCCTTTTTGCATTAAATCTCCACAGATGAAATGGTGAACTTGAAAAAGAAAATATGCCAATTAACTGTTTAAAAAAAACCTGTAACTATTAAAATCTTCAAACTATTGTGGAAAAATTCCTTTATAATTAAAGGAATAGTGCTTGTAATAATGCCAGATGTGTAATCCATCAGAACCAATTGTTTCTCTTGCCATCAGCACTAGTTTTCCCAGACAAGTCTTTCTGTATGGAATAATGAAAGAAATCTCTAATACCCTAATGAGTATCATTCTGGAACCTAATTAAATGCAGTGAATGTTCCACTTCAATCTGGTAACAGGGAGAAGATGCCTGGTTTTTTCTCCATAGTGCATTTCTGGGGAGCTGTGATGCTCCTCTAATGAATGTGCTCCCCTCAGGTTAAATGTTGCTCTCTGTGTCTATAGCTGCAGTACAGGTGCACATGCAGATGTGGTAGGAATAGTCAGGTACTTCTGTCAGTCCGGAAAAAGCATTTTGTTAACAGAGATAAAATGCCTGGCCTTTCCCTGAGCTCCTGAGCGTTTCCATAAGGGCCATTCTCACAAAAGCCAGGATGTGTTTGTCTGTGTACTCTGCAGTTAGTGACCATGATATCAAAACAGGTGCTGGGAGTTTACAAAGGAAATTTTCCCTGCTGTACGTACAGGATCTTGGGTGCTGGTCTGACTGATTTTAGAGGTGTTAAAGCTAAACTGTTGGTTATAGTTAACAGGGGACAGCAGAAGAATCTGTTCTACCATCTTGTGTATTTCTTAAGAACTTGGCCAAGCTACAAATGAGTATTGTTCATGACTGTGCCACCTGACTTTCTGTTCTGGCACTGAGTTACTGGCAGTGGCTGTGTGCTGTTTCCTCATGGCTGCAGGTGTTGCTGTGAAGCGTACATGTACTTCTGGGCATAACTGGGCACCTCAGACTCTGGTGAAGTCCCTTCTGTCTTGTCAGCTCTTGACCTTATTAGTAAGGTATAAATCAAGGATTCATAGATTCATGGTTTGGGTTGGAAGGGGCCTCAAAGTCTATCCAATCCCACCCCTGCCATGGCAGGGACACCTTCCACTGTCCCAGGCTGCTCTAAGCCCCAATGTCCAACCTGGCCTTGGGCACTGCCAGGGATCCAGGGGCAGCCACAGCTGCTCTGGGCACCCTGTGCCAGGGCCTGCCCACCCTCCCAGGGAACAATTCCTGCCCAGTTCACCTGGTTGATCAGTCCTGGGAATAATATGTGCTGTCCCTGTTATCCCTGAGGCCAACAGGTTGGGATGGTCTAGAAGCTTCTGGTCGTGCAGAGTACAATGACCTTGTGATACAGTTACAGAGCCAGGGGCTGCCAGGTTGGGCTGATGAGTTGGGAACTTTCTGATCTGAGCCTAACTGTGGGCAAACCATTCATTGCTCTGCCCTGAGGCTGCTGAAATAGAATTCACGGTTGGTCTGTGTTTGCAGACTGCTTGGAAAATCAATCAGAGAAGCCTGTGGCTGCTGCCTGCACTTCATTCCAGTGAGACATGTGGTGCAGCAGTGTGTGCCATCCCCTGGGCATTCCTTGGGGCAGCAGTGCTCCATTCAAGTGACAGGTGTTGCGCTGTGTCTGAGCCCTGACCTTGGAAATGAGGGTGCTCTGGGTGCTGGAGATGAGAGGCTGCAGACTGACCTGCCCAGAGGTGATTGCAGCACTGTCTGGAGGAGCACAGCTGCATCTTCCCTGATGTGTGGGAAGGTCACCCTCAGTGGCCCTCAGTGTTATTTTCCAGGTTTCTGCTCTAGAAAGGCTGTCGTGAAGAGGGCTGCAGTACACTGCAGTATTCCTGGGTCTGCTGTGGTGCAGCCGCTGATGTCCCTGTAACTGAGGAAGGGAGGGACAGTGCACAACATGACTGCTGAGCTTCCATTTGAGTAGCAGCACCTATTTACAGGCGGTGTGGAATTTCTGCTAGCAGCAGAAGTCATCCATCTCAGCAACCTTGCAAGTGGAACAAATAATGGCTTTCTTTCCTTATGTTTAAGATGTTTAAAAGTTAAGATGCTTGGGTGGTTTATAATCTGTAATGTGTTCCTGTGTTGTATCACTTAGATATTGTATGTGCTGCTGCTGCTGTATGCACCAGTACTGCTTTTTCCAAAGGATACTGAAATTGTAAATAAGAAAATAAAGCAAAGCTCTTGGACTTTAAATTAATCTCATTTAACTTTATTGTTAAACTGACATTTTATGACAAATAAATTGAATTAACATAATCGCCTCAATAAAAGGGCCTAGGCAGTAGGCCCTGGAAGGCTTTTTTTATGTATTTCATTGTGTTAGGACAGGGAATTATAAGTGCACTCTATCATTTTTACGAGTTTACATTTATGTACCTAAGCCTGATTAAGTCTGTAATAATGCGGAAGATAGTGATAGCTGTAATTTCCATTCCATTATAGTTTTGATTTTTTTCAGTGGGGTATTTGGAATTGCGTAGCCCAGCCCCGTCTGGATGTTAGTGGTATCAGCTCCTGAAACTTGACAGAGTTAGTTCATCACAGTCACAGATACATTTTGCACAAGTAGTGCCACAAGTGTAGACTATCAAACGAAACTTCTGCTGCATAAGTCTTAAAAATTGGTGTTTAAAAATGAGATTGAAAACTGTGTGAAGTCAAGTAATGAGCAAATCATGACACTCAGAAATGAAGTTGTAGCTTAAGCATGAATGGCAGTACTGTTTTTAATAGAGTTATGACACCTTAAGTGAAACAGGGTTTAGAGCATCTGGTTTTTCTTTGTTTACTTGTTGATATGCTACATAGAGAAGCTTCGGAGTTCACAATTCTGTCACCTAAATTTAAGTGGTCACCTGTTTTTAGCATTATTTGTACCTGATTTGCATCAGCCACTGCTTCCAAATACCTTTTTTTACTTAGTCCTAGATTCCCATCTTAGCTGAGGCATGGGGAATTCCAATGAGAATGAAGGGAAAATTTTACCAAGAAGGTGGTCAGACACAGGAGCAGTAGCTCAGAAGGGAAGGCAGGCTCCACCTCAGGAGAGCTGTGAGTCTCTTGGACACTGCCCTGAGCAGCCTCACTGACAGCCCTGGGTCAGGGGTTGGACTGGAGACCTCAAAGGTCCCTTCAGCATGATTCTGCTGTGCAGCATTGTGGGGAAAAAGGAAGAACTGGCTTTAAAACATCACTTAGATGTTACAGGTAGGCTGGATTGTCATATGGTACTGACATAGCCTAGAATTTCCCATTCCAGAATCCCTTTTTCATTTGCTTTTAAATTTTTCAGACTTGAGGCATTTGGGATGATACTTTCCAGATGCTTGCCAAGGCTCCTTTCTTTTTCTTCTGAAGGCCATGTAAGAAAAAAAAAAAGCTGTATCCTTATATTGAGTTCTTAAAGATGATGATGATGATGATGGTGATGATGATGATGATGATTATTATTATTATTATTATTTAGCAAAATGTTACATTTATATATGTCAGATTTTGCCCTACATGTTGAAGAAGGAGATGGGCCAGATGGGAATATCAGGTGGCAGTGTTTTATATCTTGTACCAGGATTTATTTTTTCCTGGCAATGTGTCCTTGTTGCAGCACACTTAACCTTGAGTCCTTCAGAGGGATGTCTCCTGCAGTTCCTTGTTCACCTCCTCCATGTTATAAAAAAGAAACCCAAAGGCCTGAAGGAATCTGCCTGGGTCACAGGAACATGTACTTATCAATTAAACATGTGGCACTGTTTTCTGTTGGATGGACTGATATGTCAAGGAGATGGGCAGGACCTCATGTTTGTGCCTTTGACAAATCAGCAATTGTCTGATCTCTGGATGTGCAGCCTCTCATAAATAGTGCAGCAGTCACCAAACCAAGCACTGCTGTGCTGGGAGGGACTTCGTTGTTGGAGAGGAAAAGATGCATTGAAACTAAATCATCCTTTTGGTTAATGTGTTGCTTCTTTTATTCCTCTTAGTAAGAGTTTATCCAGTAACAGGCTGGTTTTTTTCTCAGTTTCTGTTGGGTGCATCAGACGTATCTAAAACTCATCAAGTTCTCCTTTTAATATTTTTTTTTAATATTCCACCATAAAATCTATTTGCCCTGGATTTTTTCTTTCATACTTGATTTTCATTTGCTCTCTTCTAATATGTAATTTTGCTCTCATTAACTGGGGGAAAGCAGTAGATGACATGTCTGTGGAGAAGACAAAGCAAGCAGCAAGCCGGCGGTCCCTGTGTGTGTCACCATGGCACAAACGGAGCCAGGGAGGGACTGTGACCCCACGGGTGGGCAGCCATGGAGGGTGACAGGAGAAGGGCCATATGGGGAGGTTCCTGGTGCAGGAAGGCAAAGGGGGCCTCTCCCTGCTGAGATACTGTGTAAGTTTCAGGGTAGGGAAAAAACACATCAGGCCCTGTTGGGAGTTTGTGGAGCCTCTTCTGCAGAGGCTTTGGGTGCAAGATAGAAAACTTCAAAATTGCCCTTGTTTCCTGTACCACATGCTCTCAAAGCTTTGGTTTTACTTTGAAAGTGAAGCAGAAATTGTCATGTATTTATAACAGAATTGAGGGTCTGTTTTTGGGGCTCAGAAAGGCATCTATCTGTGACAGCGATCACATCCATCCGTTTGGTGTTTAAATGTGCACCTGGCAGTGCTCTTTTCATGGTCAGTCAGCTGTTAGAGATCATCTTTATAATGATTGATGAAATTTCAGAGAAGCAACAAAAGAAATTAATATTTTTATAGATCTTAGAAAATGTAAACATCAGTAATTTTATTTATTAGTATTTAATTTCTTGAGTTTGGGTTATTTTTCTAATTGGAAAGCCTGATGCTCTTTTGGGTGTTGTTAGCCAAAGTATATATTTTTATAATTTCATGTTTTACTGGGTTTTTTTACAGGCTCTAGGAAGTTTTTACTTTCTTCATGAATCTTTGAAAAACATCTACCAGTTTGATTTTAAAGGTAAGCAAAGGAATTAAATGTTTTTGATGGTCAATTGGCTTTATACATCAAGGCAGCTTTTCCATCCTCTTTTCTGATGGTGGTACCTGGAAGTGTTTCCATGTTATGCAAACTCCTGTAAAATGCAGGCAAGACCCTTGGTGACAGGTGTTGCTTTTCTTACCTTTTATAGACCTTTTAGAGGAAGTCAATGGACCAGCCACAGGCTGCAAGCCAGAACATTAATCATTCCATGCACATTTAGGTCTGTAGTGACCCCTGAGGATTTCAGAAGGACTCTGAATGGCCACAAGGTTCTTCCATGTAGATCAGATACAGGACCAAGACCTTAACTGTCCAACAGTGATGGTCATTTTGCAAAGCAGCTGAGGTAGATTTATGGCTTAAATTACTTGGGAGCAGAGCAGGTCAGTGGGAGGGTGGCACTGTTTTAACTCACAATGATCCTTCGGGTTGGAGGTCTTGCTGTGTCTCACAAGTTTGAAAGTAATGCTAGGCTATATACATTAAATATTGGAAGTATCATAGAAAATTATTGAATGTTTCCTGAGGTGAATATTAAAACGATTATCTAAAATTTATGTTATTTCAGTTAAGAACTGTATATATTTAATACAAAAATATCCTGAGCTTCATTTAGCTTACTGAGCTGACTCACATTAATGCTACATCTAGCGTCCCATTAATGTGAGGCAGTGTTGAAATGGTAGTGACTATGGACTGAACTAATTGTCGTAGTTATATAGATTAATTATTTTTGTTCTCAGCAGACAGATTCTCTCTGCTCATGTTATTGAGGGTACAGGGTCTCTGCCCTGAAATATTTGAACAGTAGTTCTGTGTATGTACGGTTCAAGACTTAGCCAACATAAGTCCACCTGTTACCACTGGTTTCAGTGCTGAAGGAACATTTTTGCTGTAATATCACAGACAGAGTGATTTTATTTCTGACAAACCATATGGGAACACTCCACAGCGGAGTTGGCACTCCTGAGAGTTTGTACCTGGGCTTTGTCCCTGTCAAGAGCAGTTCTGCAGATGCTCAGAAATGAAGTGTGCACATGATGGGGACACTGGGGGAAGCTGGGGGGCTCCCTGGGTGGGACAGTTTGCTGTCCTCTATGTGGCTGTTAATTCGTTCTGCCGTGCAAATGGCTTTGTGTGCCAATGATATGGGAACTGTCTCAGCACACCTGAGCCCTCAGCTCCATCCCATCAGCACTGGAGGAGCAGCAGCAGTTTCACCCCAAACTCCACCTGAAATGACTCCCAATGGTCACAGAGGGGACATGTCCTGCTCCAGCAATACCTGACAGGGAAATGACAGCTGCTTTAGGAGAACAGGAGCTTTCTGGGTTTATTAGTCCTTTGTTGGCAGCTTATTTCCTACTGTACAGCTTTAGAAAGAATTTTTAAAAAGTGAGAAAATGGGAAAAAAATATAGAGGAAAACAATTACTAGGGAAACAATAAACAGATGCTTGTTCCAGAAAAGAAATGCTTTAAATGGTCACTGCTTTGTTTTGCTTGGCAGAACCTTAGCAGAGCCAACATGTGAACCATGTTCATAAAGATGGGTTTGGCCCAAACATCATTTTGAAGGAAAAAACTCTTAGTAAAAATCCAAGGAAATGGGTGAATTGGTGTTGAAAGTCACATGCTGTTCTTGTAACAGAGCAGAATCCATCTCGCAGCATAGGGTTTGTAAAATATGACCCCAAAGGCTCCCATCTTTCAGTGGAAATGTAAAACTTGCCTCTTCTCTCATGACTATTGACGTTTTCACAGTGTATTAAGCTCTTAAATCAGAAGAAAAATCCAAATGGATACAGACATTCTCTGCACAAAAATCATTATGAAATTCTGGTTCTACTCAAAAGCATGCAAAAAATAGATGTTTATACACAATTCAGTATTCCTGGAACATCACTGTTGCTTTTCAAAATTCACTGCACAGTTGGATGTGACTGAATACAGATTGGAAAAAAAAAGATTGTCGCTGTTTTTCAGATCTCAGGAAGACATCTCTCCATTTTAAAACAGGAACAGATTTTTCCTGCAGCCTCACATATTGTATGCTATAGTGTAGATCTGTTGGGCTGTTTTCACAGCGGTCAGAGGCCCAGAAGTTTACCTACAATTTAAACTAGTGCTAAGCTGTCTGTTCTGAAGGGATGTCCTCTAAGAGAGGGTTTAGGCCAGTTGTCCACTTCTGTTTACAGAAAGAGTCTTGTTCTCTGGTGTGAAGTCAGCAATGGAGCAGACCTGGTGTTAGGCTGTGATGCCCCTGCAGGCTCTGCTCAGCAGTCCTGGCAACGAGCGTCCGGCTGACGCGCGGTGTCGGTGCCCTGTGGGTGATGGAGAGGTGCCTCCCTTTGCCAACTGCTGCCTGTTAGTGAAGTTCTCCCAGCAAATGCCCTCAGTCCTTACAGTTCTGCCAAGTCTTTTCTGTAACTCAAAAGGCATCAGGATCTCTCATCTGAAAGTGTTAAACCTGCTGAAAGAGACGCATCCATCCACGATCTACTTAGAATGATGCCAGATCAGTTTATCAGGGTATTTGTTCAGTTGTCCTGTAGGAGCCAGGCCTCAGAGTGGTTGGTACATAAAGAATGATACCTTTTATTTTCCTGAAGACATAGTGCTGCATTACAGTAAATGCTTCCTCAGATATCCAATAGGACTGAACAGTTTAGAACTCTTGATAATACTTGGAATTTTTCTCTTATACATTCCCAGTTGAAACTGAATCCGGTTGAGTAGGTCCAGCATAATGACAGCTGTACATCAGCTGCCCGAGCTCCTGTGTCAGAGGAGTTAAACTGAGTCAGGTTCTCACTTTAGATATGCCAGTACATTGCTCTCACCAGGTGAGAAACCAAGTATAAAGTGGATCAAGAAGGAGAACCTCTCATTCATGAACTGAGTAGATCCATAGGAGTCTGTTGTTTCTGTCTATGATGAAACTGTTCATTAGAGACTTTGGAAAGCAGTGTCTCTTGTACAAATCCAACACCCATTCCAGCCATTAAAATCCATGCCTCATGTGCTGATGGACAGAAAGGGTTGATCTGAAGGAGGCTGGGGGCTCCAGGGTCTCAGAGCAGCTGAGGTGGAATTTGAGTGCAAGGGGGTACAGAGACCAGGCTCACAATTAGAGCTCCAAGACTTCATAGGGCTCTGCATAGTGGAAATGGCAATACCATAACCGTGTAACTTCAAGGTGTCTGATATAAACAGGGGTGTTTGTTTCCCCCCAGAACACTTTAGTGCTTGCACATTTTTGATAAGATCCTGTTGATTTACCAGCTGTTTTGCAGGTGCTGCTGCTTTGCCAGTAATTGTGAGAAGATGCTCGTAATGAAGTTATGTATATTAATTTTGGTTTATCTCTCTTCCTAGCTAAGAAGTATAAAAAGGTTACTGGGAAAGAAATCTACTCTGACACTTTAGAAAGCACGCCCATGCTGGAAAAAGAGAAGTTTCCACAGGATTATTTCCCTGAGGTACGTACAGAACTGTGAAGCATTCTCAAATACTAGGTTTGATTCTGATTTCCTCTGGCTACTCTTGAGCAGCTCCTCTCAGCGATAAGGGCGGAATGGAATCTTGGAGTTTTGTCTGTCGGTTTCTTGACACCTGTAGTATGTGTTTTAAGTCACGGCACGATGTACCAAAATTCAGTAAGAAATCCTTGTGAAGGGTGAGGACAGTGATGAAAAGACCCATTTGTGCATGTAAACCCCAGGAAATGTGTCAGTGGGCCGTGGCAGGGCTGTCTGAGGAGCCCTGCTCCTGGCAGGTTCTGCAGCCAGGGGTGGATTCTGCCAGCACAGGGAGCTCGCCCTGGTGCAAGGGACACCTGACTCAAACTGATGCTGTCCCTTAAGGCTGCCCTCACACTCCCTTTTGTGCTTGGGGTGCTAGAGGATCAAGATTGATGGTCTTGTCAAAACCAGAAACACAAGCAGAGCTAAGGAGCTTCTTGCACTGCACCTGCAAGTGCAGACTCTCTTTTCTTTGATGTTTCCTTTAATTTTCTCAGTTTTAATTTCTTAAGAACATCTAGAACATGAGTGTTTAATGGTTAATGTTCTCCTCAAACCAAGTGAATAAATTTGCTGAACTCCTGTAACATTTGTGGATCAAACAGGCATGTCACTACTTTAATAAAAGGAAGAACTAAATAAACTCCTAAAATTAATTTAGAATTTGTAAATATGCACACTTAGAGATATTTACACAGTGCTTGGCAGAGCATTGCATAGTTAGGGGATTGATAGGGTGAAGGTTGTTCTTTTTCTTGACTCTGATACTAATTATTTATTTTTATATCTCAGTACTGGAAGGAAAAGTGCCTTTGACATAATTTTGCAAAGCATTTACTTCCTGTGAATAAACATCTCAAATACCTCTTTGAAGTTAAGTGTTCTATCATTTTGAAGATACCTGAGGCGGTTCCTCAGGCATTTGTTTTTCCGTAGCAGCGTGGGTGCCTGGCAGTGGTGTGACCTGCCTGCGGTGCTGCCAGCCCTGCTCAGCACAGGGAGTGCTGCCATTGTGCCTCAGCATCAGGGCAGGCGGTGCGTGGCTCATTGATACCCCGGGAGAATGATTTCCTCCTTTATTTACTTCATTGCTGTTGCTTCATTGTGAGACTGGCAGAGCTGTAACTTGTCAGGTGTTGTTTATTACCCCTCTTGCATCAGCAATTCTTCACAGTCTCTTGTGCAGTGGTCGAATCCTGGGGCTTTCCCACACGGTTTTGTGAAGCAGCAGTGGTGCTCAGGGATCAGATGTTCTGACCTTCATTAGCAGCTGCAGCTCCTCCTCAGCACACCCTCCTGTGCTGCTTTTGGGGCAGGACCATGGGGACTGTGGGGTCTGGAACCCGAGGAGCAGCCTTTGGAGGCTGTGACACCCTCATACTGCTCCCATTGGTTCCAGTGCCTTAAAGGACTGTTCTAAGCAGAAACCCCTGTGCTGTGATCTCACCACAAATATATGCAATTAAGTAATGAACAAATCTCTGAAGCACCTTGAGAGTCTGGTTCTGTTCCTGCCCCCAGCACAGTTTCTGGGAATGCTGTTGCAGCCAGACCCATGGAACAGGCTGGGGCTGTGCTGTTACAGAGCTTTGCACAGAAGGAGAGAAAAGAGGCACAAGGCTCTGCAGTGATGTGGATAACTGCAGCATCTGTACTGCAGCTCTGTACCTTGTGTGATCGCCTGGCCTGCACCCTGCCACGTGCCAACCCAGGATATTTTCATGTCACTTGAAAAGTTAGAAAATTATTGCAGTGATTTTTAGACTACGCTGTTTCTCTTTAGAACTGGAGACCAAAAAGTGTTTCAAACACACAGACATAGCAACAGCAAAAAACAGCAGGGAGATAGTTTTGGTTCTCATATGCATGTTTCTATATATAAAGCTAAAATTAATCTTGATATCACATGTTTGCTCTCTAGAAAAATGTTAGTAATAGCAATAGCAATTAAAAGGCCACAGAATAGTGTATATTTTGGAAATTTGGGGTTACCCAGCAGAAGGCATGAGCAGCATCTTTGCCTGAACATTAGGCTGACATGCTCTTGTGTGTTTTAGCCAGACCTTTCATATCACATCTGCAATTTTTTGTGTGAGAAATGGTTTAAGACTGATTTCTTTTTATTGCAGCTGTTTAAGGATGATCTAAAAGTAATTACAGTGATTGAGGCATAATGCAATTCAAAATAATTACAGCCCACTGCATATAAAACTAACAAAACTTTCTGCCTTGATTTATGAGTCCTCTTGGCAAGGCATAAACCTCAAATGATGCCTCTGGGAGCAACACTCCAGATAATGTTAGGCCATTTAAAAAAAAGCGGATTTGTGTAGTCTATCAGGCCTGAGTAATTTTTTTTTTCTCATAGTGAGAAATTGGTTGTTATCATAGATCACAGATACTGCTCAAAGCTCTTATGAAAGATGAATTAATTTCACTAATGCTTTAATGCAAACCTTTCATGGAGGAGGCTGTATGGTGATAACCTTACTGCGGTCTCTCCTTTCTCAATTATGATTTATGTTGTCTTTTAGTAGATGAAACTGCCTGTATTCACAATCCATCTGCTGGCTAAAGGAATCCTATTAACAGAGGATCTGAGAAGGGACTTAATAATGTAAGGTGAAAGATGTGGTGTCCCCTTTCTGGGACATGAAGTAGGATTTTTTTTTCCTATTTTAAAATGTAGATCATTCTCTGAGAGCATAAGATGACCTGTGTCATCTCCACCTGGTTTTATGCTGCCTTACAGATGGTGTAGCAGCTAGTGACTACTTGTAAAAGTAAAAATAAAGATTGTTGCTTTGAAATCTGCAATAAAAAACCTTTTTTTTTCCTCCTTCCCGAGCTATAACTTTTCTTTACATTCTGTTTCCAAAACTTTCTGAGTTCCAAATGCTTCATTTAGAAATACTAAAGCACATACATGATTCAAAAATATGTAAGGCTTGTTGTTCAGGTGCAGTATGTATCTAAGGCTGAGGATGACTCTTCATATCAGAGCTGTTGAGCTCTAGCTCCTGGGCTGCATCAGGAGGCCTGAAGCCTGCTAATTTTCTGCATTCCTAATGTTAAATAGACAAGTTATTGACAAGTGAATTATTTACTAAGGTTAAAGGAATTGTGTTCAAGTTATTAATAACTGAAGGTAGTTTGCAGGTTGAGGTATATACCAACAAGTGCTATTTTGTAAAATACAAGTGCTATTTTACATTTGTAGTTTACAAGTGCAAAATAGCACTTGTATTTTACAAATACAGAGGCACAGCTGTTCCTTCTTTATTCAGCCTCAGCTGTGTGACCTTTTCCAGTGTGAGCTTAAGCTCCTCCCTGGTCTCCTGTGTTGGCTTCTCTCTGGACCAGGTAAAAGGCCCAAACCCTCCTGGTTCTGTCCACCACTTGTTGCTTTTTGGCAATGACTCAATCTGGAGCATTATGGAACTACTGACTTCAAATAGTTACTGAAGTAACTGATCTAATGGAAGAAAGGAAGTAATTTTGAGGTAGGAACTACATTCTACCTTGTTTTTGTGGCAAGTTGCCATAATATAGCTCTATGTCCTGCCTAGGGAGCAGTGAGCCTGTGGTGAGCACGAGACATGGGCTCCTGTGTCAGGCTCTGAGAAGCAGCAGTTCTCACTATGGCAGGGAAGGTGTGTCAGTGCTGGGTATTGCTCAGTACCTTGCTTGCTTCTGCTGCCAGTATTCAGCTGATTCCTGTTTCAAGTTTCCCTCTGAGCTGTGGTGTTCCTTTAAGGAGCTGCAATTGCACTGCAGTCATCACCACTTTAATATGTCTTTCCTTCATGCCCTGCTTTGTATGGTTAAATAAACCCTTTCTGGGTCACTATTTAATTTGATATGGTCCCCCTCAGTAAAATGATGGAGAAAAGATGAATTAAGGCTCTGTGCTGGTCATTATCAATCATGGTTTGTGTGCATTACTTATTGCTCACAGTGCTTTTTGACATTAGCCCTCTCTAACCTCTCTCTTCATGTTAATGCTGCCTGGAGGTCCTTTCCCCCGTTGCAGAAGGCGTTATTTATGTAGGTGGTGGTTCTGGGGGGTTTTAAAAGGTCAGCACAATCTCCTCAGAGACTCCATTCACAAAGGAAAAGCAGGCAGAATGTAACTACCAGTTTTCAAATTGTGATTTTTAAAACTGTATTTTTTTGGTGAGGACTTCTGATGGTGAGGTGTCAGAGCTCCAGGTACACCTCGCTAAAGAGGCAAAGTGACCTCTCGTACTGCTGCCCTTAAACAAATATTCACATGTGGGTGAGGAAGGCTTTGGTAGGAAATGCTATATTTTATGCTGTCATGAAATACAAATTGTGTTGAAAATACCTTTTTATTGGCTTCTATCAGCATAGGCTTGTGTTAAACAGATCTGTTTGAACAGCAAGGTGAAGATAATCCAGCACTGTGCTTGGATGGCAGAGAAGGCCACCAGCTTCCCAAGTGGGCCAGGTCCCAGGAGGGGACTCCTCCATCTGCTTGGCACTCCAAGGCCACGTCAAATCTCCACGATCTTCTCTGGAATCTGGGCAGGGACAGAAGCAGCAGAGCTGTGGCACCTGTGGGGCTGGGGCAGAGGGTGTGGGAGGGGACAGACAGAGCCTGTCCGTGCCCCGGGAGAGGCAGGGGACAGGCTCCAGGGATAGCTGCCCCTGCGAGTGTGCAGGAGCAGGACCAGGGGCAGCAGGCAGCAGTTGCAGCAAGAGAAAATCTGATTTAATCTGGGAAAAGCTTTTACCATGAGGTTAAACAGCAGGAGACCAGCCCAGACAAGTTGTGGAATCCTTATTCTTGGAGACGCTCAAAACCCAGCTGGATATGACTCTAAGCAACATGATCTGGTTGGGCCTGTTTTGGTGTTGCGGCTTTTGAAGTACCTTTGCCATTTTGTCATAGAGGAAAACAGCAAATGAGAAATGGCAGCTTGATTGAAAACATTATCTTGGACCACATCTTAAGCTTGGACTACAATTTTAAGTTCTGTGTAGTTATTTTTAAGAAGGAAATGACAAAGCTCCCTTTTTTATCAAGATTAAATTTGAGCCAATTTTGAATGCTTTTAGCATTTAACTTTTTTTCATTGGTTTCCTATTGAACAAGTGTTGACATCTCTACTTGTAACTGTGCCCCCATGAGCATCACAGAAGAGACCTTACTGGATTGTGGGATTTGTGATTCAGCCATGGATCCTGTTAGGAAGGATTAGTGTTTGCTTTCCAGCCAACCATCCCCTGAGTGGTTGCTGGATCTGCAGAAGAGGCTAATTTTTCACTACAAAAAAATTGCAATAGAGTAGATTATTATTTGAAATATAATTATTATGGTGGTCTTTCTGGTTGGTCTTGGCTGCAGTCACTGTGCTTGTGCCTAAAGAGAAGGGGTGGGAGAAGGGTCCTTTTTCACTGAGGGGTGGTCAGAAGATGCAGACTAGGTTGGACAGGGCTTGGAGCAACATTGTCTACTGGAATGTGAAGGTCCCTTCCGGCCCAAGCCAGTCTGTGATTCTGTGATTCATTTTAAGACAGCCTGGTTTGGTTTGTTGAGGCCCTTCACTATCTCAGCAGTGTTTAGGACTGTTTGCAGAGAGGAGAATAAATGCACCTGGCCAGTGCCTTGGGAGAGGTTTGGGGGAGTGGTACCTCTGACTGGGGATGCTCTGCTGGGACTGGCAATTTATTCACAATAAGGAGTCACAGTCTTTTGCTACAAAATCATTGGCACCATTATTTAGGTCTGTGTGGTGCAATATTCATTCCCAGAGCACATTAGCCCAGACATATGCCTTGTTAACAGGGAATAAATAGGATGCAGAATCATGTCATTTTATGGGAGGTTGTAGTTCGTGGCAGTGGCTCGGCAGTGGTGCTGGAAAACCCCTTCTTGTATCATAAGTGACATGTATGGGCACGAGCTGAGCTGCAGCTTTCTTGCCAGTGGTGCCATTATGATGAATGGAATCTCTTAGCATTTTTTAAATTATTAACTTTTATAGAAATATTGGGTGGCTTGGCTCAGCAAGAGGAATAGCTTTCTAGCAGATCTCATTATTTTTAATTTGATGTAAATCTCGGATGGCATTTTACCATTCAGGTAAAATTACAAAGAAAACATTTGTGCATAGGCAATAAGAACTTGCTGGTTTAAGCTAAGCATAAATCTGATTGGAAGGCTTTCCTATTTGGGTATCTTTGATCCATAAACAACTGCTAGGGCTTTTATTAATTTTACATGTAAGCTTGTAAGTGCTGCAGGACCAAAAATATAATTAATTCAAGAATTTATAAAAGACACAATATCTGTTTTAAAGGTACCTCAGTTTGTGTTCAGTGCTTCTTGGTTATAATGTATGAATGGGCTCCTCTTCATTTTGTTTTCTGTGTCAGTACATTTCACTTTCACAGTAATCTTTATCTAAAGTGATTGGTTCTTATTCACTTATTTTTCAGTGCAAGTGGTCCAGAAAAGGTTTCATTCGAACAAGATGGTGTATTACTGATTGGTAAGTGGCACCTTTAAGTTGTTTCTGATTAGACTTGTTTTATGTATGTTTGTTAACACCTATTTCCAGGAGGTATTTCCCTGTGTAGATTGGTCTGCTGGTGGAGCGGGTGGGTTCCATGCAGTCAGTGTCTGATCTGTTGAACACGGAGTGCTCAGTGGGTTGTGGTGGTGATGGTCACTCACAGCCCTGGTGTGGCACCGTGCAGGCAGAGGAGGCAGGGTCAGGGCCAGCTCGGTGCCTGTGGGCAGAGCACGGGGCTCAGGCACAGCGTGCAGCTGACATTTCCCCTGCTGCTACCACCACTCCTGGTGCTGCTGGGGCTTGGCAGGGTCTCAGCTGGGTCAGGCACCGCACCTGGCTGTGTGCAGCCCTCACCTCTGGGGCTTCTGCAAAAAGAGTTTGTTCTATGGGCGCTCCTTCAGATTTCTCTAAGCCTACCTGGAAATCTGACCTTGCTTTTTTACCACATAGTCACAGCTTTGGTCTTTACTGCTTACTTACGTTATAGTCACCCACGTGTATGTGAATGTTCAACGCTTTTCCCTTCCTCGTGTGGTTGTTTCATGTCTTATAACTGAAGGCTTGATTTGAAATCTCATGAATGTTCACATAGGCTGACTTTTGAGTACTGAACAGTGTTCTGTCTTTGTTGGCATAAGCATGTTTATTTAATTAAGCAGTCTGTGAAAATGGAAAAGGTACCAGGTTTTTTCCTTTTGTAGACTTCTGACCCAGAAGCTAGGCAGGCAGTTGTGTGATAATGTAGGTTCATGTTGATTTTTCCATATCCATACGCATGGGGTGTGATTCCAGCACTAGATAATTGCAGAAGTGGGTATTAACATCAGATACTAATCTGGCCTTCGCTCTTGTATCATGACTTCCCTAGGTTCTGGCTCTTCTGTCCTCTGGAACTTCCTCTCTGCTGAAAAAACAACATGAATTTATTTTTAGGCCTTTCCAAGAAAAAAAATGTTCTTCAGAGACAGATTTAAATGTAATGTTTTCTTGTGGGGGGATAATGAAAAAGGACAGTCCTTGGCAGCAGTCAATGTTTGGGTGAGTGTCTGTCAAGGGTGTGTTGGGCAGTAAGGATGAGGAACCTCACAGCTTCTCCTAGTCTGTAATGAGCTAAGCCATGGTGATAGTTCTGTCTGGAATAATTTGCAATTATGATTCACATGATCTAACAAGGTCTCAGATGTTTCTAATGGGAAATTGAAGGGGCAAGTTACTATGAACAATTTCTGAAGAATGAAAGTGAAATACTATGAAAAATACAGGGGCTTATAAAATACACCTAAGGAAGTCTGAGTGCATAATGGGACTCTTCAGGGTGTGATGAGTGTTTGCACCCAGTCTCTGTGCATATGAACAAAGTTCTGCACATTTTCATAATCATGAAAACCAATTTTGTAAATCATGGCTTTTGGTCAATGCATTTCTACATTCTAATAGGTCAATAAAAATAGAGCCCAGGCCCTTGTTGTTAGTACTTCTGCCTGAGTCCTTGAACTATTCATTCTTCCTACCTAGGAACACATTATTACAGAATGTACCTCATGCCAAAAACAGAGGGCTCCCAAAAAACCAGAAAAGTGACCCTAACAGACTTCAGAGAACTGCCCTTTTTCCTCCTCTGTGATCAGTGGTCTGCCCCAGTTAGGTTTCTCTGTGAATCCAGATTTTTTACATCCATTATTCTTCATTAGTTTACCTTTAGTGTGGACAAAGAACTAAAGAATCCTGGGGCACTCATGAGTTTTCACATTATGCAAAAATGAAAGAGAACTACATAATTACATGTACTTTCATTTTGTGGTGTTTTTTGTTTCTTAACTGTAAGGAAAAGGTGTTTGTTTCTATTCCAGTAGTTCTCAGTGTTTTAGCAAGTGCAAGATAGTGCACTGAATGCATTAGTCTTAAGTATAGTTTACATACATAGTTGATATTTGCTAGGGAGAATGGAGTAGAGAATGCACTTACAATATTTAGGTAGGCACCAACCTTGGGAATGTTTGCAAGTATATCAGTGGTTAGAATCGGCAACCAGAATCATTTTGATATTTTCAAGGAAGTAGTATTGGAAGATGACAGTCAGGGAAATGCAAAACATTGCACTTTGAGAGGAGAATTTAAAAGCGCAAGTACTATTCTGAGAATAACTGAGTCATTACCCCTGCTGTAGAAAAGGATCAAGGGAGAAGGAATTGACTATGGATCATTATTATCTTTCTGAGATGTGTTAATAGGTAGATCCTGTGAAGGACACGAAGGGAGAAGGCACAGCAATTATTTATGTGAGTGCTGCCAAGGCCTCACATAGAGTGATAGAGTGCTGTGTTTGGCTCTGAGTGCTGTGCTCTAGGTATGTTGGAAAGAGAACAGGAGCGTCAGGAATGGTGGAAGTGTTTGGATAGGGGGTGAGAAACTTCGGCTGACCACAGCAGGGAAGCTGGTTACTGTCAGCCTGCAGAAGTGGCAGAAATCAGTTTAAATTGCAGGAATATAGGTAATATGATGAACATCTGAGTTTGAAGACAAGGAAGTTGCAGATGGAAACGCTTTCATCAGTAAATTTGAAGAGCAAATATGTTTTAGACACGTGGGGCGTGGGTTATAGATAGCTTTACTCATCAGGTGAGCTGGTGACATGGGGTACATGTCCTACAGGGATTCTTTCTGTTCTTCTCGCAGATGGGACTGCGTATCTCAAGCTGTCATGTTTTGTAGTTCTGTGATTATTCTCTCTTTATAAGAAGGTTAATGGGACTGCTCCCCACAAGTTCATTGGACAGAATGTGCTGTTCCCTGGAGCCAGATTTTCACCAGGATCTCTGGCAGAGCCCTTTGTGCTGTGTGACCTGTGTCTGACCGTGCTCTCACTGTTCTCACTGCCATTATTGGTGTGTCCAGGTCCATTCCCAACTCTGCCGTGGTCTGGGAATAGCTGAGCATAGCTTGGGGTTTCTGCTTGATGTCTGTCTCAGCCAGAGCCTGTCCATGTGCTTGCTGGCAGGCTGGAGGTAGGCTTAGGGGGCTTTTCTGGCCTAAAGAAACCTGTGGTTCTGTGGTCTCACAGGCATGGCCCAAGGGAAGCAGCAGGTGTCCTCTTCTCAACTGGAAGTGGTTTGTGTATTGACTGCTGCTGTCTCAGCATTCTCTGCACAGGGACAGAGAAGGAGGCACAGTGATGTGATTTAGTCCTTAATTTAGTCAGTAACATTCTCCTCTCAGTAGCTTTTCCTGTTGTTTATTGCAAACAGTTCTACTCGACACTTAGCTGCAGCTTTGAAACTGGAAGTTGTTTGTTTACACTTTCAATTTTTAAAAAAATATTTTGGTGAGAGGGTACTGCCTGATTTCTGGAATTGTAACTGACAAATAGCTTTTCATTTTCATGTCATACATCCTTTTTGTAAAAGGCTTGATGGAGTCCTACCTGTGGATGAGCTGTAAGCTTGATGGCAGTCTGACAATTTTCTGATTATGATAGCTTAATCTGCACAGTTCTTGTGAGTAAATTTTAAGGTAACATAAGAGTGAATACAGTAAGTGCTGTGTTGAATGCTTTGCTGATGCAACAAATGTGGGGTTTTTTCTTTTATCCTGAATCATTTTATTTTTTTTCCTTTTTTGTCATAGTGCCTTTGACTTGGTAAACATTCATCTTTTCCATGATGCTTCCAATTTAATTGCTTGGGAAACAAGCCCATCGGTTTACTCAGGAATACGGCATAAGGCTCTTGGCTATGTACTTGATAGGTATGTATTAGCCTTTCCTGGCCTCTTTCAATCTCTCTGTTCATAAGCAGCATATGAAAGATGTTTCAAATGGCACACTTAGAAATGTAGAGAGTTTTATTCTGTCTCCTGAAAGTGGTTACTGCTCACCAGAGTTTTCTAGACAGTGCTGATTATTTTCTGGGCCAGTGCCTTGCTGGCTGAGGAGAGGGGAGCATGTACCTGGCCTCATGGGGAACCACTGCCCAAAACACTCTGCTGTGCCTCTGCTGCCTGGCATCTGCTCACAGCCTCCCTGTGCATGATGGCAGAGGTGCAAGGCATCCCTGTCCACAAGCAGCTATCAACTCTTCTGGCTCTCTCTGGCAGCAGCCTGGAAGTTACAGACCCTCCTAACAATGCAGTTTATGTGTTAGAAAATGTCTCATTGCCGTTTTTCCCTAGGTAGCTTTTCCCTGGAAAAGGTTCTGAGATGCTGCAGTGGGGTGTAAATGCCTTTCCAGTCAGTTTCTTTCTCAAGTTTCCTTCCTCTCTGTGGGTTTTCTGTCCTGTAAGGGGGGGTAGGTGGGATAGTACAGAGACTGCCTTTCCCCCAGCAGGGGGCTGAGCAGGAATTTCTCCAAGCAGGAATTTACCATCACCTTTGGGATGATCCAAGGGTGAACAGGAAAAAGCCCGTATTGGCTTTCTCTTGTATCACTTGCAAAACCTGCTCCATCCATTTGAAAATGCTGGAGGCACTTGGAAGGTTTGCATAGGTAGCATATATATAAATATATAAAGGATCCCTGATTTACAGAACAGACTCAGGAAGATCAGGATCTGTTCTCAATGCAGTCGGGGTGCATATTCTTAGGTTCTTTTTCATAGAGCAATATGGGATTTTTATTTCATTTTTTTTCTTGGCTCCATTGGTCTCCTCTCCTTTTCTAATGCTTTGCGTGAGGGAAACCTGTGCAAACCTTTTGCATTGTTTATTTCACACTTGTTTGCAGCATACAGTGTGCTTCATTAGCTAATTTTGGCTGTGGACCTCCCACGATGCCCTGGCGAGGGTAAGGTAATAAGACTGTAGTATTAGTGTCAGCTCTGGGTCAGGGATGTCACGATGGTATATCATTAAAATGTGACACTGCCAAAAACTGCCCCAACTCCGCCGTCCTTAGAAAAGGAGCCCTTCGATTTGGGGTTGCACAGTGCCATGGCAGGCTCGCCTGGATGAATTGTTCATTTTGAGGGAGCAGCCAGCCGCAGATCCGGACCTCCACAGTGCAGTGATGGGCTGGCGGGCACAAAGGGGGAGTTCTGTAGCGCAGTGAATAATGGGAAGCCCCTTTCATCGGCAGGACTAACCTTTTGGCAGCCACCAGCACACTCTATTCTGATCTGCTGATTGGGGAGGACAATACACTGAAGCTTACTTTGAATGAATGCTGCCACCAACAGTGTCCCCATTCAGGGGCTTTGGGAACCATCTTTGGCCATTGTCCCCCAGGACTCCCTCAGACAGCAGGAAAAGGGAAAGTGAGAGCAGCTATAGGGGGAAAAGTACTTCTTTTCTTGGCTTTAATCTCTCTTTAAAGCTTCATAGATTTACATTTCCAGCTGAGCTACTGGAACTATGCAGTGTCAGATAAATGCAGAAGAGAGAGGTTTCAAGCTGAGCTTTCAAATCCCCTTATCTGCATGAACTAATAATGCAGATTTAGTGCTGTTAAAAACAGGGACTGATAAGTCTTTTCCTTTAAAGCCTTTAAACTGCTAAAGAGCATTTAACAGCGATGCAGTTCAAACCCAATGAACAATGCTGAGAAGGAAAACAGTTTAATGAGCTAAACCTTCAGTGAATGAAACAGAAACACCTTCTCACAGTTGATTTAGATCACTGTGGGAGTCAGTGAAAGCTCAGTTGTTTTCACGCGGCATCTTCATAAACATGAGTTATGTACAGCCTTTTATCGGGCAACAGCTACCACAGGAGTTTGGGATGCAAACCAGAAGAGGGTTTGCAAATAAAGCTCATATGGGTCAGTTTAACTGTTCAGATTGCCAGGGAAGTTGCTATCTCCAAAATTATTTTAGCCACAAAGTTTTAATGCATAAGAAAAAAGCTGTACATCGTCACAGCATTGGTGGGCGGGGTGAGGTTGGGGGAAAACCAAGGAAAAAAGCATTGAGCAAATGATACGAAGTTGTGCTGAAAGTTTTCTCCTGGGGAAGTCTGTTAGTAATCCTAATCACATGTTTGAGGAGTAGAAAGCTTTGTTCTTTTAGCTTTAATAAAGCTTCTGCTTTAATAAAGTTAATCCTGAAGTGATTTAGCTTTAATAGTGTTAAAATGAATTCAATAGAAAGAAGAACACTTTTAAAGGCAGCTCACTGGTATGTGCTGAGCCAGACTGCATTTAAGATTTGCCATTTAGCAAGGGAGAAGATGTGGTGTGGGATTGTTGCTTTAAAGACCAAGAGGATTAGAATCACGGTCTTGTTAAACAAATATTTGCTTGTATCTTTACAAATACATACACAGTGTATATATAGAAAATTGAGGTGTGTAGTGAGTCTCTGACAGCACCAGTGCAAACCCAAACCAGGCCCCCAGAAGTCAGTTACATTGTTCCAGGTAGACAAAGGTCTACAGTCAAAACCGAATTTGCTTTAAAATGAGATAAGAACATCTGCTTTATATTTTGTGGGGAAAAAAAAAATTCTTCAAAGACCATTTTGGATAATTCCCATGTACAGTTAGCCCTATTTGCATAACACTTTATTTTTTTTTTTCCTGAGGTTGGAGGGTATAAGTTGTAGGTAAGAGTAAGAGAGAAAAATAGTTTACATTTTGAATTAATTTTCATGCATCTGTTGTAACTAATGCTTGTACTTATTTCATATTAATTAACCATATTGGCATATTAGTCATGCCCTGTAGCCACTTGATGGGGGAAAGTGTATGAATGCAATACCGAGGCTAGGGAATGAGGAAAAAGCTGCAGGATGGGCCCTTCAAGAGTGGAAGGGAGAGTTTGGAAAGGACAGGACGTGAGGTGTTAGCCTGATCTCTGGCTCTTGGTGTGCCAGCCATCTAAACTTCCTGAAATTATCTCGAGCATTGAGATACATAAAATGAGTGTGTTTTTTTTTAATGAAAGTGACAGTGCTCTTCTGTTTTCCTATTGAAATGTTCCCTGGCCTAGTTCAACAGAAACATTTTTACATTACAACTGTGAAATCTTGGCATAAAGCTCCCCTTTGTGCCCTTCATTATTTTCTCACAAATACAGTCCATTGTCACATAGCTGAAGTTAATTTGATCAACATTGGGACATTTAACTTTTATGTCCGGTCAAAGGAGCTGTTTCATGCTGATTTTGAGTATTGAAAAGAAATGATTGCCAGAAAAATAATGTTACTATTAACAATTCAGAGCAATTAGTTTCCCAGGGAGAGGCGATGTGATGCACCGGCTCCACACAACCATTCTTTGTCATTTTATGGATGCTCATCAGTCAACTGTCACCTCTTCTCAAAGACCCCTCCAATCTAAATGTTTCTCTTTGGGCTTTTCCCAGAACTAGCAGCTGAATGAGCAAAAGAAAAGCCACTTAGTTTCTAGGCAAAGGAAAACTTTGCTCTAAAGATCTGGGTCATTTGGGAAGATCCCCAAAGCAGCTCGCTTTAGAAGGGCTGGGATTTTTTTTTTTTTGTTTGTTTTGATTTAATTTTTACTTTATTTGTTTTTTGCCACAGTGATTTTAACATGAGCCTTCAAATGAGTAGTGAAATTTCTGTGTATTCAGATAGAAAGCACTCTCGGGGCAAATAAACCTTCCAGCCAAATGTCTTCTAACAAAGGTTTAAACCCCTGGATCACATTCAAATCGACAGCTTTTCATTAAACGCCTGAAGCTCAGCTCATTAATATTCAGTCATTCTCCCCCTTAAAGGAAGGTTAAGTGCTCTCAAAATTATCGTGTTTGGATAATATGCTCTTTAAAGAGTAAATCCAGCAAAATTGTCTTGTTACTTTCAGCCTGTCAAATACAGGCCAAGTCACTTTTTCTGGCTCCTTGTTTTTCTGCTGGCTTGAGCTTTGGCATCTTTGATGCAGTTGTCAAAAATTCTATTTGTGTGTCCTTCCTCTCTGCACAGACACGTTATGAATTTTACTTAGGTTATAATTTTTAGCGGGGAAGTATTTTTTGTACTGGGATGCATTGTAATGGAAAACATACACTAGTATAATTTTAAGGACACAATAAATGCAGTTCCATATTAAGTGACTGATAATTTTTGGTCATCCTAGTCAGTAATTTTGCCTTTATTTTTGTTAATTTCAGCATTTGGAGCTATCTTTTTTTTTTTCCTCCTCCTTCTTCTTCTTCTTTTCTTTTTGTCATTATAAACTGAACAGGTTGTAATAAATTTTCAGTATTCATTATTCAAATGGTAAATATCTGATTCTTCTCTTATGATAAATCCATGTGAACAGTACCAGGTTTGGAAGTGAAGATCTGAAATCCAAAATCCTTGCAGGTATCACAGGGAAAGGTGTCATTTAAAGAAAAAATAGAATAGTTGCACTAAGCCAGTTTTTGCTGTACCTGGCCAGTGTGGATAAAACTGGGGCTCTTTCAGAAGAAATGCTGCACGTAAAGCTCTAAGGATTCCTGGAGAGGTTTTAGCCGGTTGTTTGCCCACACAGTCCCTGTCCAGCAGTGTGGATGTGGATCACGGCAGTCTTGCGACACTCGGAGCCTCCATCTCCACTAAGGGCCTTACTCCTTTTTGCCTGTTTTCCATTAACAGGATCTCCTGGAACTGCCCTGATGGCTGCTGTGTCTTTCTAGTCAACTGTGAGTGCTGTAAGCACAGGCAGGGTTGGGTTTGCTGTAACAGTCCCACTCCCAGGAGAGCCTGTGTAATTAAACATATAAAGCAAGGAAAGAGAATGCCTCTCAAAAATGAAACGACTGCAACTAACTTGTTGCCTGCTTGACTTTGCTCAGAAAGTGGTTTTATGTGAGAATGTGCCTCACATTCTCCTTGGGGTATATTTCTCCATTTACTGTAATTTGTTCCTTAGAGAGCCTGGAGCTGGACGAAGATAAGTCATTAGTGTCCAGCTAAAGGTGACACTGACATCAACATCCATTGTTGTCTGTGCCTTTTCAAATCTCAACGATTCAATTAAGAAGAATCTATATGGGCTGTTGATCCAATTCTTATTCATTTGCAGAGAAATGAAAATAAATTGCTATTGTGATTTTATTTGCTGGCTGTGAGCTGATGCTGTGAGCTGATAGTTATAAAATGGAGAATGGTTGAAAGAGCCCCATTCTGCTCCCGTTGGAGCCTGTGGGCACCAGGCCAGAGATTTTGACTCCCATAAGGTGGGAGCACTGTGGGAGGTGGTTGTGGACTCTGCATCCTGTGTTCCATGTCCTGGAAAGATTTGGATCATCCCTAACAAGGAAATACTTAGGTGGGAGGGACATCACTTCCAGCCACTGTCTGCCTCTGCAAGAGCTGGAGAGGTGGTTGGCTGGGCAGACACTGCTCAGGGCTGGATAGGTCACTCAGGTGGCTGCCTCACCTGTTGTGGATTCTTTATCTTCATTCCATCAGTGCTGGGTTTAAGATGCAACCAAGATGAGTCAGTTTCTCACTCCAACAAGGAAGTGGGTCCTGCTGCTTTTTACTAGAATTTTCATTGTTCAAACTTAATGTTGACAGCTCTTAACTTTTTTGATCACCGTGCTCTTTGGAAAGAGGGTTCTTCCCTTCTCTTTAGCACTTCAAACGTTTCTGTCCTCACCCCTTTTTTGTTCCCTCTCTTAGCTCTCAGTACTCCACTGTAGTGTGATTTTCAAAGGGATAATGTAAAATTGGTTGCTCATGAGCTTTTCTCAGCATCGAGCATTGTTTAGTCCTTTGTTAGTGAATTCTCTCTGGGTCTGAGCCATTTGCATTGCCCTTTTCTAGAAACATCTAGGTTTATTTTTAATTCAGGGTTGCCCTGAGTCCAGCTGTTACCCAGGCCCGATGGGGGGAGCCTGCAGGTCCCCATCACTGGCAGCTCTCTGTGGACGATGTGGCACGGCACAGTGTTGTCCTGTGTCCTGTCACCATCTGCTGCCTGTACAGCCATCACAGGAGATGGAGCTGGAAAAGATGCTTGTTGTAGGCCCGGCAAGACCCAAACCTGTCAAAATTCCTTAATCATTGCACCGCTGTTCCTGTGGATGAGCTATTTAGGACAGACAGTGTCTCTAGTCTGAGTTTCTCTAGATAAGTCTTAGCAATGGGTTGGTATCCTACTGCCACATATCCTGGTTGTTTCTGTCTCACTGTTTTTGCTTTTAACACTAAAGTGACCACAGGATTTTGGCTTTCCTCCCCACATTTAAACTCTGTGGAACAAAAAGCAAGAATTGGGATGCCCTGGGCTTCATGCAGAAAGATAGGGCAGTTACCTGCTGTCTGCTGGGCACCAAGTGTCACCAGCACTGAAGAGCTCAGAACAATGTGGAAGGGTGGTAATATTCCATGATAAAGCAAAGGTTCAAAAAGACGTACAGTTTCTCTGGTTTCTTCTTGTAGTTTTCTCTTATATCAGCTGAAGAGCATGAAAATGTCTTTGTATGATAACGCCGATGCTGTAGTGCTGTATTGTCCTGTCGCAGAATTGACAAGTCCTTACATCATTATCCAGGGCTGCTATTTCATTAGGCGAATGTCAGTGTCAGGTAAGATCATGGGTTTGTCAATATAATGAAAATACCAGTCAAGTGAGGAAAAAGTCACAATTTTCCAGCTCTAGAAATTGATTTTTATTGCTCTTCTTGTAATCCTTTCTTTGGATTAAGTATTTATTATTGATGTGGTCTTTCTTTTAATCTTAATAGCTGCTGACATGGTAATTAATTAAAAAATACAACATTTTTTGCCCAAATGGCACTATATTGAAATTAAAAGTGAACATCACATATTAGTTAAACAGCCCTGGCAAATGTCTTGAGTGCTAAGATGATTGCCTAAGCTTCTTGACAATTCCCTTCATCTTGCTGTATGGTGCTTGACCTTTTGAGATATTTTAGTGTTACTAATAGGTTTTAGCCATTATATCAGAAAGAACAAGGCACAAAAATATTATAAACTTTTTTTTTTGATGACAGCACTGTACCACCTTGGGCATGCCAATGAAGGCACTTCCATTATGGTTTTTGAGGCACACTTAAACTATCAGTCACCAGGTAACTTGCACTCAGAATTGATGGGAATTTTTCTGGAATTTGTCTCCAGACATGTATTTGAAATTGCAGAAGGGTGCGAGCTGCAGAAGGGGATGGTACAGAGGAGAGGACAGGGGTCTCTTTCAAAGCTGTCTCTGAAACCTCTGCTGGAAGGCACCGGTTTTCAAGGTGCAGGTGTTTGAGCTGATCTCTGAGTAAAGCTTAAAAAAGAAAAAGCAATGCAGTTAGGAACAGCAGAAATCCAAATGGTCTGGGTTGGTGTAAGCCTAAACCTTCGTCTTGATGTTCAGTTCCTTGACGTGGCTGTAGCAGGAGACAGGTTTCAGTGTTGTCATTCCATAGCTTTCCACCAGAAGTCACTGCAGGAGCTGTTACCACCTCTGGCAGAATAGATCCGTCGAGAAGATGTGTATGACCTCGTTATCCGTAGGTCACCTGCCACCTCCCAACCAACTCTTGGCTTCTGCCAACAGGATGGCCAAGTCACTTTTCTAAACATTCCCTGTTGGGGTGAGATCCTGACTGGACAGGAGAGGTGAGTGGATCGTGTCTTTGGCGCAGTGACTCCTGCCATGGACAGGGACGAGGGTCCGGGTGCTGTGCTGGCACAGCCAGTGCCCCACGGCTTCCCTGAACACTTCACCCTGTATGAGAGAGGATTTTCACACCCTGTGGGGACAGAGCCCAGCGCTGCTGCTGCTGTGCCAGCTCCAAACAGGACCTGTGGCTCCAAGGTCTGCACAGCTCAGCAGTAAATAAAGTGAGCAGTTTGTCCTGAGAAATGATGGTCATACTGGGACTGAACTGATCCTCTTGTCTCAGTGTGTTAGTTGTGATCTTCATGTTCCTTCATTTAGGAGAGGTCATTTTATACAGGCAGTCATATGTTAGGGTCCCTTCCAACCCAAACCATTCTTCGATTCTCTGTCCTTTGTAAAAGCTTTTGTGTCTGTAACTCCCATGTGTGAATAATGCACAGAAATAAGTAGGTTGTGGAGAGATAGTATCTTACCTCAGAAGTTGTGCTCATATTAGCTGGTATTTATCTTAGACACATTTAGTTATTATAAAAATTTGCTCACTGAATAAAATATGGCTTGACCTTTGGATTGTTTCTTCCCAAGAAATGTGACAGTGTCCCTCCTTCTCCCGCATTCAGCCTGCTTGGCAGAGCTGCACGGTTTTTGTTTTGTTTTGTTATGTTATTGTTGTGTTAAAAAAAAACCAAAACCCTCAAGCCCCTCTTTTCAGCACTGTCAAGTTAGGATGAATTGGCCAGGGAGGCATGTTTATAGACTGTGTGAAGAACTTTGTCTTTGTGTGGGAATGCTGGTGACACTGGTATGGCTTGCCTGAATGAACTGCGATGACGCGGCTAATAAGGTGTCCTGCTGAGCGTCACTGCAGCCTTTCTCAGACCTCCCACCTAATGCCATTCAGCTCCAGCTCAGTGTAGCTAATTTTTCCCATTCCCTCAATTCTTTAGGCCTCCTTACAAACAGAAAAGTCAACTTTCACACCGAGGAGAAGATAAGTGCTTTAGGAAATAATCGTGTAAACAGAATGTTACCTTCTGACCTGATGTTGATACCTTGGTCTGGGACAAAACCCAGCTGGCTATTGCATTCGACATGGCTATTAAAGGAATAATGCTGCTGATCCTCCTTACAAAGTGTCCTGAGAAATGGTTTAGCCAAATCACAGTGCCTCTTGTCACACTGAATCATGTTCAGCTGCTCTCTTCCATGACCAAATTGCTGATATTTAACTGCTTCCTTGTCTACTCCATTCTGTGAAGTGGGGACAGTATAGGAGGGGGGAAAATATGAAAGCAAAGGGAAGTTGATCCCGTAATTTTCTGGCTGAATTTCATTGCTTTGAAGTGTGTATACAGTGCTCCATACAGCATTTATTAAAAAAATGCATTTCATCAAGTAACTTTATTTTTAGCTAGTACAGTGAGTACTTTAAAATAAATTGCAAAAGGATTTCAGTGATTGAAATAACACAGAATTGTTCATTTTAGGACTGCACTGAACCCTGCTCTGTGTAGCAACCAAAATTAATAAAAAGGCCCAGATTTCCAGTAGTATTGAGAAGATGAACCTCTGCCTCTTCCTTGCTTTAGTTGATAGGGATCTGACATTTCCTAAGTGGCTTTGAGAAAACTTTGCCTTCACAGTCAGCATAGCTGGCACTGCCACCCAAGCTGAGAGGTCTGTCCCTAGGGCAGAGGAACTGCAGGTACCCAGGCTCCCAGAGCAGCCCCTGAGCACAGGCTCCTGCTGTGGCACTGGGGTGACCTCTCCATGGACCGCCCGTGCTCGCTCCGGCCCCGCTCCCATCCCAGCCAGGCTGGTCAGCCCAGCTGAAGCTGTTCACAGCACAGCTCAGGGAGGTCAGAGGTTCCTCATAATTCACCTGATGCCCTCAGAATAACAGATGGTTTTGTCACGGGACAGTGTGTCAGGCTCTGCTGAGGGAATGAGGTTTGCTGGAAGCGTGACTGACACAGCAGAGCAAGGGTGTCTCCAGTGCAACACGGTCGCTTCTTTCTGGGCCTGTAAAGCTCTTGCTGATACCCAGAGTGAGCCAAATTGCAGTTGTTAGACCAAAATAAGGATTATATGTATTTATTTTGCAGCAAAGAAATTGCAGTAGTAATTTAGCATTAATTTGCAGTGACAGTTTACTCCTTAAAAAAAGTAAAAATCGTGGATTTAACTCATCAAAACGTTTCAGCATGGGGATAACTTGGACTGTAAACTCTACTTGAAAGTAACAATTGCTTGAGTGTTTCCTTCTCTTCCTGCCCTGTCATGGCTAAAAAGCTCATTCAACTTGTCTGCCACTTCTTAAAATACAAGATGTGAAGACAAACAGACACTAACCCATTCAGTGCAGAAAACTTTCAGGGTAGTGCCATCAATTAAAAATGTAGAATTAGTTTGAAACTGGCAAATAATTAAGGTAATGCGTTCCAGGCGTGAAGAATCTGTTATCAAGGACTCGCTGTGCAATTACAAGTTCTGTGTTTTTGGAACTGGTAGAGGAGAAATCGTCTGTGGTGTTTATAGTTGTGTGCTCTGAAGTTTACCGGGGACAGCAGTAAGGCCAGACAGGAGCATGCTTTTTTTCCCAGTGCAGCTGATTTGCCTGTTTGTTATATTGATTGATTTGCCAATTTGTTATATTGATTTCCAAAATGTACAGAAGTGAAGATCTTGCTTTGCTGTTTTAAAACATGTTAAAAAATTCTTTTCCCATAAGTGATTCCTTCTGGAGCAAGAGCAAAACAAGAGAAGGGTGAATGTGTTCTTCCACACTTTTCAGAATTAAGATTTCTCTTTCTGGAAAGGAAGGGCTGTTGGAAAAGTTTTCTGTTTCATTTGCATTTGAGTTTTGGATCCATTCTGAACCCCTGTCCCCTCCTGCTGGCCTTGCACGGGTCACAACAAGCAGCATGGCCAGCAAAGGCTTTGATGGACCTGTGTGTGCTGGCATGTAGAATTGTGAAAGGGAAATATCTGTGCCTTCTGTACAGTCATGAAATCTTTAACTGAGTCACCTGCCTTGTCATAAGCTGTCTAAAGTTGTGCAGGAATAGAGGTTTTGGGTGTGCTGAAATCCTTTGGGATGACCTGGTAAAAGTTGTTAAAGGAAATGGCACTAGGTCCTCCCACTAAAACCATAGGATTTATACTGTGACATGGGCTGGCTGCTTTCTTTTTCTTTGGTTCAGATTTATCACTTCATTGTGTGATTCATGGTGGCTTTTTTAAAGGACTATTTGATTTGTGATTAAAGGAAAGATATTTTTTAGAAACAAAAAGCAAAAGAGATTGACACAGATTTGGAAGCCTTCCTGTTTTTTTATGCAAGCATTCATTCTTTTTTAAAGAGTCTTCTGAATTCTCAGTTGCCTGTGCACATGTTGAATTGTCCATATTTATGGCTTAGAACATGGAAACGCAAGGAACAGAAGACTTTTTTAAGCTCTCACCACGGTCCTGACACCTTCCCTGTGTCCCTGGCCAGGCTGGCTGTGTTTGCAGTGCCCCATTTCTGTCCCAGTGCCCTCAGTGACAGGCAGCTTTTCTGCACATTCCCAGGGGAGGGGACATTGCTGTACTCTTTGTTATTGCCATCTCCTTTGCAGACCTGGGGTCTGACTCTGAAAGCACAGTCAGGAAAACTGGTTCTTGTGCCATTGGTTGAGGGCAGGTTTAGGTACCAGGAAGTGTTTCGGCACAGAGCTATCAGAGTTCCAAACTGCTGAAGGAGATCTAAGATTGGGGAACTCTCGAACTAATGGTAAGTAATGGCAAGGACAGTAGGTTACATACATGTATTAAGTTGAGTCACTTAAAAGAATTTTCATTGTTAGTGTTTACATCACTTAGTAAGTACATAAATGTGTGCATCCTTTGCTGTACCACTGTTGGGAATTTTCTTGTACACCTGAATTACTTTCACCATCTGTGAAAAGAGATGTGTCAGAAGCCACTTGGAGCGTCATTCTGGAGAAGTAACATTTGGACTCTTACTTTAGTCTGTCATGAGACACTCTCTAAAATGTCTGACAAGACAAGCTACAAGGGGAGAAACTGTACAAAAATATCAGCTGTAGAGCTGGGATTGATTTGTATGCAAATCATGTTTAAATCAGGTAATGTGCAGGACTATGGCTGAGTTTTAATTAATTGATCAGAAGCAGACTAATCAGCTGGGTCAGTCATCAGTTTGGAGACATTTTCACAGACTATTTTTGGAATAGTCTGTTTATTTGGAAAATCTGTCTTTGCATAATTCAATCACAGGCATGGTTCTCATAATTCCAATTTGTTTCACGAGGCCTTCAATGGACCTTGATGTCATTCCTGCAATATCTGTCATTCCTCTGTCAGCACTAAATGGCAACGAGCAGAGCCAAAGCTGATCCTTGAATCAGGGCAGTTGGCAAAGCAAAGTCTGTTGTTCTGATGTAGAAGATGCAGATCCGATTTTGCTATGATAGTGTTAGCAAACTGTGGCAATGTGAATGGTTTAACTTTTAAGTTCTCATTTTCCTTTAGTTTTCTGTGAGGGCACTAATCAAACTAATGTTTTGTGCAGGTCAGGAGTGACAGGTTTTTCTCAGGGCTCGCTGGGAGCTGACAGTGGGCAGTATTTATTAACAGTGCCTGCAATAATCTGTCAGTTAAATGGAGGACTGGAGATTTTCATAGTGGAAACAGATAAGGCTGTGCAAGAGATTTTCTTCAAATGATCAGTGTCTTAGGCCCAATGCACATATTTTTTTTCTATAGAATAATATTCCTTATATAATAGATTACTGTTGACAAAAGCTGTGAGATGTTTTCAGAGGAGAAGCAGTATCTCATTACAGATCCAATGTGACATCTTTCCTTATAGCTTTGAGAATAAATTGATGTCATGCATTAGAACTTGTAAAGCCATCTACAACAATTGTCTCCTAATAGGGCAGCAGTGCCTCCTGGCCAGTACTATTATACCTGGCAGTGCTTTACTTGTCCGTGTGGGCCCTGCCCCAGGCTCACCTGAGTTTCTGACAGTGCAGTGCTTACATGGTGATGTATTCCCAGAATGTTCACAGCCTATTGTCTGCACTCGTTCCTTGCACACTCAGGGGGGTTCTGTGCATTCTGTCTGTATAAATTCTTCGTGGCTGTGGCAGTCAAGTTTTGAGTGTTTCATACCTTCCTCAGCCACTGATAGGAGATGAATTATATTGATTCCTGGTTTGAAAATAAGGATGACTTGCTGGATTTCTAAATGCCAGGATCTCTAGAAGGTGTAAAATTGTGTATTGTTGAGAGTACCTTGCAGCTGTTATTAATAATAGATTGGCTAATAATATAATGACAGTTTTTAATAATACAGGATTCGAAAGTTGGATAGTAATGCCATATCTCCTTGGGTAGGACTGAGCAAAAGCTTGAGGATAAAGTCAATCTTCACAGCTGGAGCAATTACTTGTTAGGTGTTAGCTACAGCCTCAGCAAAAATCTGCTGTGAACACAGAGAGCTGTCTTGAGAGAACTGCAAGCAGTCTGGGAACCTCAGGGATGCTCAGTCTGTCAGATGGAATGATTGCTGTCTAGCCCTACCATGTCACTTCTCATGTGGTTCACAAAGTACCCAAAAATACTGGTAACATTGCTTATATATCAGTAAACATTCTCTGAACTCACTGCTACTTCAGCATTCCTAATTCTTACCTGCCCAGCCCAAAGCCATATCCTTAAACTTTCCAAGGTGTGAAGGAACTCCATGATACCCTCAGAATTTCCATGGTCCCCAAATGCCACTTCTGCAAGATTTGTATGAGCTGCTGCAAATACACTTTCCCCCAGCTTGCTCTGTCAGCCAGGCATGGGAATTCAGATGCACTGTTGTACAGGGCTGGAGATAGAATTGCCTAAGCAAAGAAAATTAGCTGAAAAATAATGTTAATATATTGGTCCAGTATAAAATGGTAGTTTTGATGGTTTCAGTAATTATTTCTGAGACTGTGCTTAAGGATAACATGTGTGTCTTTGTACATTTTTGCACCTATGTAAAGCTAAATGACAGATTTGTTCTGTTTTCGCTTTTTTCCAGAATTATAGATCAGCGGTTTGAGAAAGTTTCGTATTTTGTCTTTGGAGATTTCAACTTTAGACTGGATGCCAAAGCAGTAGTAGAGGTAGGCGTTCTGTTTTTCTTCTGTTGTAGACGCCACCAGGTTTTCTTTTTTCTTTTTTTTTTTCTTTTTTTTTTTTTTCCTGTAGAAAACCTAAAAGGGATTTAACAAAGTAATGTTCATATTGACATCAGACATGGCCAAGACTACTTCTAAAAGGAACATCCAACAAGTAACTAACATTGTGTAGTTGTGATTTTTGCCATCTCCTTATAACTCACAGTGAATCAGAATAATGTCCTGCAAACAAAGAATGTGCTGCATTACCTTCCTACTCTGAGGAAAAACAAGAGGCATTTCCTAAATATCTGTGATAGAACTCCACGGTTTAACAGTACAGGCAGTCATCAGTACAGACCTTTGTGCCAGTAGCATCTTGATGTGGAAGGGTGACTGGGAGATTTGTATAAAGCCAAAAGAATGTACTAAACCTTTTTCATTATGAGTTAAGATAACCAGCAAAAAGGTGTGCAAAACCAGCACACCTTGACTTGAATGCTGAAGCTCCAGGTAAGGTGGTGTCAGAAATATACCCAGATTGAAAACCAGTTTAATCTTACAATTTTCCCACTTTAATTCTCTGAGGTAATATTATGCCTTTTTGGTGTCCTTGAGGGTAGGCATGTATCTTTTGAGTCAAAAGTTTTTATTTTGTAAATCAAACTGTGGGAAATGTCCTGTGTGCCAAGGACTGGCTTCTCCCCATTCAGGTGTAGTGCTGTTCTCCTTCCTTATGTGATGAGTAATCCATCTGTTGAAGAACAGGAGTTTGATGTGACAACATTGCATATGGAACTAATAACTTCTTTTCTGTAGTGCAGTCACTTAGCTGAGCACCTCAAAGCATGATTAAAATGAAAGTCAAGTCACTAATTCAGAATATGCAGCTTCATACTGCATGTGATAAGGGTTAAAACCTGCTCTGCTACCCTGCGGCTGCCATAGTTATCATCAGTGTTCAGAGATCACTTGACAGTGACCACTTCAAAGAAATGTTATGCCTTTTTTCTTCAATAGAGGTGTGATAGTATTATTGAGGATGTTGCTGTCTGAGAACCCCTGTCAGTCACACTGCAGCAGAGTTACCTTCTGTACTCAGCACTGATGAAGGGTGCTCCAAGTTTTTCCTGACTGACATACTGCCAGCAATCTGCAGGACTGAAACTGCAGAGGGTGTTTGTTTGCTTTAGTACCAATAGATTAAGACTTCTACGTTTATGTCTGTGATTTTCAAAATCATCCCGATCAAACTAAAATAGTGTCACTAACCCCAAATGATGGAAACTGAGTGAGCTGCAGAGCAAGTAGGGTGAACCCAGGGGGTTCTGAGCCTGACGCAGTACTCTCTTATCTTGCTGCATGTGAGCACAAAAGGTGTAATTGGAAGATGAATCAAATTCATTTTCTCATTCTTCCCACCTAAGATGCCAACCTGGGCGAATGTACAAAGCACTAGAATAACACAGATTTTCTTTTGGTTTTTTGGGGGGGTTGTGTGTTTTTTGTTTGTTTGTTTGTTTTTTTTGAGAAGTAGCATAGCCCAGTAATCATAGCTTCACCCAGCTACTCTGCAATGTTAATTCAGCATAATTGAAGTTGATTCAGAAACTTCCACTTACGGTTTATACGTGGACAGCTAAAGTCACAGTAAGTTTGTTTTGTAGTGTTCTGTACTTGGTGCAATTTATAAATCTCTATGTCAGCAGACCCCAAAGCTGTAAGAAACAGTTGTGTGATGTGTCTCAGACTGCCTGTAGGCACAGGGACAGGCCTGAGGGAGTTAATAGCATACAGCACTGGCAGTAAAGCCTGGCTCCTAGGTTACAGATCAGTTCCTACAGTATCATTTGGAAGGACAGAGCTATAGGCCACCTCTAGAGGGAATTGTACTAGATAGGACTTGGTTGTCTGATTGTGTTTAAGATCCAGGCCCAAATCACTTCACAAAGTAGCTTGTAAAGGCTGTGACTCAAATGTGCTGTTTCCAGGAGCTGGCCGAGTGCTATGACCACAGCTGTGCACAGCTGGCAGTGGCAGAACAGCAACAAGAGCAGCCTGAGGTGCTTGTGTCCCAAACACTCGGTGCCAGCCCCAGGGTGAGCCTGTGCTCAGCTGGGAACCTCCCACTCCAAAGGCTGTCCCAGTCCCTTGTGGTATTTAAACGTGTGCCCATGCAAATGGGAATTAACCAGTCTTTGGACTATTCAGCAGTGGAGTTAATACTGGGAATTGTAAGGGTTAATCCATTGACCTGTCATCTTTGTGTATGTTACTAAATTTATCTCTGCTTTTCTTGCTGACCTTTCGAGTTCCCTCTTGAGACCACAGCTGCTGAATGCTTGAACACTGAGATGCTACGAGCAATACTTGAGTTGTGTAAATGCAACTGTGCTTATATCAAACATAAAGAATGAAGTGTGTTTGTAAATAATTTCCCAATTAAGCCATTTAAAGGAAGAATCTGAGAACTGTTCAGAATGTGGAGTCCAGACCCTGATGTGCGGTGTCCTAAATCAGATGCAAAAAAATGTTGTGTGTATTAATTAATAATTTATAGACTATAAATCATTAATATATAACTTATTGAACACTTACAGGAGCCCCCATCTAAAGTCACATTGATTTCCTTGCTAGGAGAATCTGTTTTCCTGTTATTGGAGTCATGCAGGGGGAGGTTGTTCGTGGCACATGGGCAGTGCGAGGTGCTGAGGTAGCACCAGGTGTGTTTGCTGGTCAGGTCCTGACCTGCCTGGGCAGATCACTGGGGCAAGATCCCAGCACATCCCAGTGGGACTGGGCAGCCCAGCTGGGGGCCAGGATCTCTCTTTAAGGAAGGTGACTGCCAGTGCTTTATCATTGTAAAGCATCCAGAGAATCTGCCATTAGAGTCCACCCTCTTGGAGGACACCACCCTGCTCCAGCCAGCAAAAATAACCCTTTTAGTTACAAAGTGTATTTAGTAAGGCGGTAACTGCAGAAGAAGGATCTACATTTCCTCGGGTTTTGGTCACTTTAAGGGGCGCTGTAAGACCTGAATCTTCTGTCTCCCAGCCAGGTAAATTCACTTATCCTAGATTGGCAAAGGTGGCTGAGGATTTGCTGCTCTTTAAATTCAAAGTTTTGTCTACTGATTTTTTTTTTTAAATGCTAGACTTTTGAGTGTAACAGCATTCTGATTATTTGCCCCTTGCTTTCAGGTACCTTCCAGCACCTCTATTCCCAGCACATACAAAAGTGTTTGCAACATATGAAAAATGATACAAACTTTTATATTGGTTCACCTGTGAATTCTGGTCTATATCTATAGCTTCTCTGCAGTGTCTCTAGTACAAGTGTTGTCACAGCATTTCACAGAAACATGATTTTGTAATGTTTCTTCATGCAGGAGACATCTTTCCTGTAATTTTTCCAGAAGTTCTGCTCTCCCCTTTCAAAGCTAACACAGGTCACTGTAATCTTTGCACTTACCCAAAGTACACTGCAAATTTATCGTTGCATGTATGACAAAGGTACTTTTTCTGTTTTTGGAAAATTATCTTCTAAAATTCAGTAGAAAGGAGACTTGATGAGGTAACTTCAAAGAAGTCTGCAGAGGCAGGGAGGCATACTGTAGGCTGAACTTGAAGAATATTCCAGAAATTTAATCATTATTATGAGTTAGTGTTTTAGTTCTTTAAAAGGTAATACATTACATGCTTGAAAGTTCTGAAATAAGACAACTTGGATGTCACCTGAATAAAACCAGGATACTAAAATCTCTGAATACATTAAGAGTAAGAAGGGAACAGGAGGTTGTGGGGGGATAAATGAGGGGCTTTATTACCAAGAACGAAGGAGGTCAGATTATTCTTGTTTGAGGTGAGAAATTAGAGAAATTAAGTGAGTGACCACATAGAAGAAGTTTATTCTCTACACTGTGGTGGCTGCTGCAGAGCTTGTGGGGTTTCATGCTGTGACAGGTCCAAGGCCATTCTGATCTCCACTTTTACCTCTTTTTTTAATGTAAACAACTTACTAGCATCTATTATTTTGTGTAAACTGCACAAACACTTGCTGGTGTAAGTGTGGAAGCAGAAGTGGTCCCGTGTGTCTCCGTGGCAGTGTGTCTGTGGCTGCTCCCATCCCATGTGTGAGGCTGGCACAGACTGGCACCTGGGACTGCAGGGTGCCCTTGCCTCATCTTTGTTAGAGAAGCTGCTAAAAAAAGAGAGATTTCCCATTCCAGCTGGCTCAGGCACTGTGCTGGATCTTGGAGCTGCTTTTCTCCTGTACCCTGCCCCAGCCCAAAGCATCTCTGCTCCCAGCTCTGGCTGTGCTTATCCAGAGGAGTATTTCTCCTTCTGTCTCAGTGAGCCACTTTACCACTCTTGCTCTGTTGTAGTCACCATTCAAGTGTTTTAGATGGGTTTACACCAAGGAAGAGTATTTTCTTCAGTCAGCTGGAAATCTGAGAATTACTTTATTTTAATATTTAAAGAAGTTATTTATTGAAACTCTAAACTATAAGTCTTCCTCGTCCAATACATCTGTTTTAGGAAAGCATAAACAGGCTTAAGAAACTGGGCTTATTTTGACTGTTTGGGAGTAAAACACTCTTTCTGAGGCTGCTGATTCAGGAGTCTCTTAGAAAAGTACCTTGTACTTCTAATAATAATAATAGTAATAATAATAATGATAATAATAATAATAATGATGATGATGATGATGATGCCCCTCAGTCCCAAGAACAGCAGCTCAGTAACAAGTTCAGTTTATCAGGCTTTAGGAGAAGGTCACATTAATGACAAAATCCATTTGCTTAAGGTAAATCATAGACCTGCCTTGTATCTAGGAAAAAACAGGTTTTATTTTTCCCTCACAAAAGCACATTTTGTTAGGGTTGGTGGTAGCTTGGTAAGCTGGAGAGGGATTAAGTGTATCATATATGAAAATTTATAAAGGTAGCAACAGAAGTGGTGTTTCAGGATTCCTGACATTTTGGCCTACAAAAATCTGTCAAACTCTACCTGCAGAAAAGTAAGTAATGTCCTCATCTTAAAACTCAGAATTAACCTTGTCAACCCACCGTGTCTGCTCCATGGGTTACAGTCAACAGGAATATTGCCTTTCTAGACTTCTGCCAAGCAGCCCTTCGATAAGCCAGGACTGGAATTGCTGATTAAATGTTTTTTAAAAGGTAATAACTGCTCATAAGAATTTACATGTCTGGCTCCATCATTCACTTGCACTATGCCCCTCTGCCACCTCTGACCATGTGATTTTATATTATCTGATAAAATAGGAACGACTTCATTCTGGCATGACTTTTTAGCTGCCACTGTATTGCTGATGCTGCAGTGAATCACATCATTTCCATTTGGTCTCACCATCCTGGCACAGTGTGGTCTTTCATTCTGAACAGGCCAGTAGGGGTGTGGAATCCCTTTATCCAGCGTGCTTGTGCCAGCAGGACTGGGAGGAGTACTCCTGGCACTGCCACAGTGTGTGCCTGTGAATTGGGGACCTCTTTCGAGCAAACATCTCTTGCTCAAAACAAAAGCTGATGAACAGCTTTTCACATCTGAATAATTGATTTAGATTTTACTCAAATCTGAAGAAATATTTTAAATTGAACTTGTTCCATCCCATGCATTGGACACTAACAAGGATCCTTGCAAAGTCCAGCCAACAAGTGATCCATTAGTAATTGTCATGAAAAAGATTAATAGTTAATTAGACAATTATCACTGAAAAGCTGATTCAAGTGAGGTAGTGAGGTGATGGATGGATGTGGAGACTTAATTATCTCCTCCTCAGTACAGATGTTCTTCCCTGGACAAAAACAGGTCACCTGTCAGGATGAGGTTCTTGCTGTTCTTGTGCATTCAGGAAACACCACCAGCCACCTGGCTGTCTTGTCAGGTGCCAATATTTGTGTGTTTATGTATTTTTTTTAATCCAAGTAATAGTTGCAGAAGATGCTTTGAATGCATCAGGAAAAGGGCACGAAAGAATTGCACATTATTGTTACAAACACAGCTTTTTTTTTTTTTTTTTTTTTTTTTTTTTTTTTTTTTTTTTTTTTTTTTGTTAATTCTGACTAATTTTCCTTTGCGAAACCAGTAAAATTCCATTGCATTAAAAATACTGACATGACATAAAAAGCAAGTGTGTGTAGTTGTGGGTGTGCTCACTTGTGCCTCCCTATTCCAAACCAAACCAGACTGTTAACTTTCCTGGGCAGTGATGATGTGTAGGTGTGCACACATCCATTTGGGATATCAGGTGCAACCATTTAACCACGGCCAAGTGATGAGTTCCAGCCGGTCCTGCTCCATAGTGGCTGGTAGTTTAAAACTGTAACAGGGTTCCCTTCCTCCTGCAGTAAAGTGATACTAAACCATTCCTGTAAGTGAAAAAACACATTGCTTTATTTCTGAGATAAACCAGCACATCATGGAATAAATCAATAGCTTACAAGTTTCAGATCATGTTTTCATTCTAGTTAGGAAAGAATGTAAAATCCTGGATTGGTTTTATAATCTCAAACAGTTCACTGTAAATACCTTCCTCTCATAAAGATTTTAACATTCTGTACTAGCTCAAATGTTTCTAGGAAATGCTGGAAACAGCATCATTTGTAAGATGAAAGTATAATAAAGATTTGTTAAATTAAAATGCATACAATTTCAGGTCTAATAAGGAGAGCTTTATTAATGTAGGAAAATTGCAGCAACACATCTGAGGCACCTGCTAAACGTTCATTATAAATTACTCCCACAGACATTGTGATGAGTTTTATATTGTAGTCAGGCTTATAAAAGCATGCAGACTGCTTCCCCAAGGGACTGGATATATTTACTTAACAGTGTAGTTAATTGCAATTATTTATTTTCCAGTGATTGCAAATGGCCTCTGCGTTTAAAATGCATGTGGCTACTAAGAATTATTCAATTACCTCTGTTCTTAGTAGTCTAAGGCAAACCAAGCTCAGATTCCCAGAGGCCAGACAGCAGTGTATTAACTCAATCTGCTCCTCAGCTTTCTGTTGGGGCCAGGTTCTGTAGCCATGAGTCCTCTCAGCAGAGCAAGCTTGAGAAATGCTCATTACCCTGCAGCTCATTTTTTGACATCTTTCATTCCATACTGATGCTGTCACACGTATTGGCAAGATTCATAGGAGGTTAATTAAATCCATCTTCAAAACAACGAGGGGCCAATGAGCCATATCCCCTTTGCAATAGTAAATGAAATGATGCAATTGTTTCTACTTCCATCATAGATAAGGGGAGAGATGAGTGAATGGATTGTTCTCTGGCTGCCTCCTCTGGGGCCCCAGAGGGTCTCGAAACGTGTGGTCATAAACCTGCTTTTAATTTGTGGCTGCAGGAAGGGATGACACTGCTATCAGCAGGCAGAGGTCCCGCACGGCGTCACCGTGTGAAGGATGACACTGTAAAAACGGGGCCGAGCAGCTCCTGCAGCTTCGAATGCAAATTAACACAAACGCGGTGACAAAGCAGAACGGAAAAGATGATAATTCATCAAGCTTGGCACTGCCTGCTCCCTAATTAAAACGTACACAAATTAAATGCAATTATCTCGTGCCTTCTGATAGGGCTGGGCGTCATGAAGCTAATGAATCCCGCGGTCTGTGGCTGTGCCCCGCGGTGTTGCAGCGTGTGCCCGCTGGCAGCTGTGCCCTCAGCTGGCAGTGACGGCGGGTGACAGCGGTGCCAGCAGCGCCGTCCCCAGCCCTCACACCTGCCATCCATCACCTGCTGACAGCGAGGGGCGGCTGGCACGGGCATCCTGCGGGTGCCGCGCTCCCCAGGGCACCCAGGGCACGGAGCTGCTGCCGCGGGGACCGGGGCGCTCCGGGCAGAGTTACCTGCGGGGCCCCGGCAGCTCTCCTGGGTTGGCAGCTCCTCGTGCACGTGGAAAAGCGGCCTCAGCAAGGGCTGGCAGTTGGGACAATCCTAATGCCAGGTCCAGGTACCTGCTGCAGCCTGCCCAGGGTGCCGCGGTGCCTGTCTGTCTGCAGGAGCAGCTCGCTGTCTGCTGCAGGACAGACCGACGCATGTTTGCTCAACTTTTCGATGTGCCCAGGGTTTTGCCCCTGCAAGTGGGGAGTGCTGGAGTCAGAACGTGGGAAGCAGCTCATCCCTTGATCACCTGCAATGGCACTCAGCCATTGTCAGGCATGGCAAGGGGCTCAGTGTGCAGCAGGGTCTGTGGCTAGAAAAACACACATATAACCAACCAGTAATAATATCTGGACTTTAAAGTTATTTTTATTTAAGCAGGTGTAGTTTGAATAATTTAATGGAGTATTGTAACACATAATGCAAATCTGTAATAAGTAATAAAACCGGGTCTTTTGCTTGTTTCTAGGATAGAAACTTACCAGCTCGAATGGGGCTGATATCATCTGGGTAGAGGCTACAAAATCCCTTTTATAAAATAATTTTTTCATTTTAGGAGGAATAGATGTACCAACAACAACAACAAAAAAGCATTCTTTTTTACATTTCCGTTTATTCCTGGGTGTTACATCAATATAAAATTTTTAAATCTATGTATTAATCATGCACTACTATTTGAAAGGCACCCACTGATGATCTAAAACAAAAGGCAGGGGGAGGGAAAGACACGCTGCATGTTTGCATTGTATCAAAAGCTTGTGTATACCTATTTTCATTGTCATAAATAGAAGCCTAGAGGGAGTTTTGTTCCAAAAAATCACAGTGTGTATTAAAGAATGATATTTTGCTTGCTTATCAGAAACAAAAGTGGGCAGAAAGAATTTGGTATTTATATGAAAATCGAGGAACAGGATCGTATTTGCCTCTATGATCACCAACTACTGTTGCAATGGCAAATTTTATTCTTGAGTTGGAGTCAGAAATACAGTGCGAGTTGATGAACTGTATACACAAAATCTCTGGATGTGTGTGCAGCTATGCTAAAACATTAAAAATTTTATTTTACCTGAAAACAGTAAGTCTCAAAAGCTGTAGAAAAGAGCATTACAAAACCAAGCTGGATATTTTGTTAAAAAAGAAAATCTTTATTTTTATTTAGATTTGACCAGAGGTTGATCTGTTCAGCCTCAGGGAGAATGAACAAACAGTGATGCCTAAAGTATGTAAAGCTGATTTGTGGTAGGATATTGTATGGGCTGGGCAGGATGGTGGTGAGAGACACCAGTTGCTCTTGCATTAAATCCTTTGGCTTGTAACTGAAATCTTGATCACATCTGTTTCCATTGCAGTTAAAGCCACCTTACCCAAGCTGTGCTGGCAGAGAAAGCCCCTCAGACTCGGGCTTTGTTCCTGTCACAGAGGTACAGGAGCCTCCTGACTGGGACAGCACTGTGTGTCCTTCCCCAAGGCACAGGGGGGCCAGCGCTTCTCTGTGGCGTCTCTGCCCTGAGGCTGTCAGGATAAAGGTGTTCAGAATATTGTTGGATTGTACCTTACAGTGCAGGCATATGTGTATATAAATGTATTACTCTTTGGCAGACAGATTTTCTATTTGTTTCTCTTTCTTCCAGCTTCTCCAGTCCTCTCTGCACTAACACAGGCAAATAGACCTGGTCCTTCTTTCACTGAAATTAGCATAGGCATCCGTGTTAATTTTAAGAAAGTTCAGGAAACTGAACTCTGAATGGCTTAGCACCACGGATTAAGCACTTGCAGCAAGTTACCTTTCTCTCTTTCATGGTTCTTGCTCTCAGAGTTCTGTAGCACAGAGGTAAGAAACAGGACAGCAGCTTCTGTTCCTTAGTCCCTCTGAGGAGGACTCACACAGTGGTAATTTTGAAAAAAATTGTATTGGATGCAGGTCTCCACTGTGTTTTATCACTTGCATTATTAAAGGAAGCTTTGACTTTCTAATCTACATGATGTGTCCACAGATCTACCTTTATTAGTATTGATAATTCAGACAGCAATTTTACCTTTGTCAGAATAGGATTTCCCATAATGTGTCATTTATTCCAGGTCCCAATCTGAGATGAGAATTTGACATTTCGAAGAAAATATGCAAAGTGACAATATAGGAATCTCAAATCAGCTGTAGTAATTGCTGTAACATTTAGGTTGCTCCTTCTCCAAGGAAAGCAAGATAAAGCTTCCTGGCCCTTTATGAGGTCATGCAGCAATGGGTCACCTTTGCCTGGTGCCACATGGCAAGAGAGGTTCTCCATGTCCTGCACTGAGTGAAATACTTCTTCAATCTGCAGCCTTACCAGGGAGATCAAACTCGTTTCTTCTGACACACAGGCCAAAAGAGTGGGAAGGGAGCAGGATGCAAGTTCTAGCAGTGACTGAGACATTACCTCCTGTGAAAATTTTATCATCCTATCTTCACCTGATTAAAATCTAATCTCGCATTACTGCTTACAAAAGAAGTGCATTAGGATGTAATTTACAGCTCTTTCAAGCTTTCACAAGGGTCATTAATGTGTAATATTTTAATAGCTGTTAAGGGGTTAAAACCAATCGTATGAAAAGAGATTATAGGATCTTTATCACATGTTGTTTATCTGATCAACAGTTAACAATTTAAGACAGTATTATCCTAGTAAAAAGAAGATTTGTTTCAGATACTGACATAAACATCCCCTCATAATAGTGGCTTTTCATTTACTGCGTTGCAATGTACCATAAGCTTAAAGGCACAACAGCTTCTTTGTGTGTCTCAATAATGCCTGTCCAGAGTGATGTCAGTCAATTTTTGACCTATGCAGTCTGATGTTATTCTCAACGATCCTGGAATAGATTTTTTTCTTTTTTATGAGTGAAGAGTATGCCAATAAAATCCTTGAAAATTATCATATTTCTTCATGGCATCTTCCTGTGGAAGAGCAAGGTGTGTTACTATGTGGAACTTTCTGTAAAGTCACGTTTCCTCGGATTTCTGATGGTTTTTGTTGGTTTTTTTTTTTGTAGCTGACTTTTCACACTTTCGCGTAACTTGCGCTTTCAGTGGGACAAATAAACACCAACAATTAAATAACACTTTCTGGTAGAGGTAGGAAAAGAAACAGTATATATGAAACAGCTCCCTGGTAGGAGCAGATTCTGAGTTCAGCCTCTGTAATGGTACTCCTGGGGTGTCATATAAAAAGTGTTTGATGGGTCAGCTCCCTTGAGCTCCTTGGAAACTGTCCCTGCAAGGAGGGAAGAAAGGCTGTGGAGTGCGCCAGGGTTCATTTAGGGTGCACAGAATGCCTCGGGGGGGTTCCCCCTCCTGGCACAGCTGTGGGGGTACTCCCCATCCCCAGCCGAGGCGGTGGGAAGAGGCAGCCCACTGACCCAATACCACAGAAGGATATGCTCAGCCTCTGCTGCTTTCCTGTCATGAAAGTGAGGAAATCAGCTTCCTGGGGAGAAAGCATCTTCCCGAGCTCTTAGTGAAGCACATCTGCTCAGCCCTTGCCAGGCAGGAGCACAGCAGGAACACAGACTGAGGCCCCTGCACTCGGTTCTGCCAGGTGGTTCGGTGCAGGGGGGCTGTTCAGTAGCTATAGATGATTCCCATCATCTCCTGTCCAGCTCTGAGCACAGCAGAGAGCTCTCTGACAGGCAAAGCCTGCTCCCCAGCCTCAGGAAGTCTGGGATGGATTAGGGTGCGCTGCTCCCTTAGAGACAGGAAAGCAATGCATATACTGGCAGAACTCCTTATGGACATCACATTGTGCTTCTAAAATGCTACTTCTAGATTATTTTCATTCAAATAACCCTAATGGTTCCCTGAAAATTAAACCAGATGTAATTTTTTGTTTGTTTTCAGCTGAATGCAGTGTAACTGTAGTACTGTTAAGCTTGCAGAACACAAACATAACCTGAATTGAGCTGGACTTTAGTGTGGATCCTGTGTTTTCCCCTCAATGTCATTTGGGGCTTTTTTAGTTGTGGAGTCTGCAGTGCAGCCCCTGAGCTGCTCTTGGAGAAGCATCTCCAGATTTCAGCTGCACTGCTGTCTGTCTCTTCCCTTCAGTGGGAACGTGGGAGTATCACAGGAGGTGGCACTGCCCTTCCCCATCATCACCAGCTCCGGAGGAGAGTCAGGTGCGTGCTAAATGCTTGAGCGACAACAGCTGAACTTAAGCAAGCCAAAGGTCCCGAGTATACAAGAGATTTAAATTAAGATTGCCAGAGTGGGATGGAAATTTGTTTTTATTCTGTCTGCTGAGTATTTTACATTATATAAAATGAATACTAGATGATAATTGCCAGTATGGAATCTTGTATTGATTTAATTCAATAAGCAACTTCACCTCCACCTTTTGAATGCACTTGCCTTAAAATATATGCATTATGAAGGCAGTGATTCAGAGTCTTTAGGAAATCAATACCCAGACAGGATTCTGTTCTTCAAATATTGACAGCAGAATAACTCTAAGAAACAATGACAAACAATAAAAGCAGGTTTAGACAAAATGAAGGCTGCAATTCTTCAGTTGTTAGGCTGTGCAAAGGGCTCAAACTGCTGCCTGATGCTGCATATTAAATGTGCGTCAGCAAACAGCTGACGTTGGCTCTTTGCTGTCAGTATTTCTGGTGAAACCTGTGACCACTGAAATGAAGGCAGTTTCTGCCAATGATTCCTATACGGATGGCTGTTTCACCTGATATTTTGCCAGGTGAAACTGGCAAAAAATAACTTGCACAGATTTCTTTCAGCCATGTGTGTGCACTGGGAAGATACAGAGGGGTATATATAGACTGTTAACATTAAGACTGTTCCCACCTTTGATCATTTCTCGAGAACTAAAATGGAACTTGCAGTGAAGCTGGTGAATTACAGATTTTTAACTGATCAGATCTGTGTACTAGTTTATCGTGGATTTGTAGTGGTAATTTTAAAATCCTTTAATATGGGCAGCTCAATTTCCTGCACACTGAGTATAGTTCTCAGAAGTTAAAGTATGTCCCTTATGGAGTAAAACATGTCACAGTGCAAACTGCACTGGTTGCTTCGTGGATGGCAGTTCTGAAATGACAGTGTTGTGGATAGTTAAGCACTGCACTACAAGTAATACTACATTATTAGCACTTATGCAGAAAAAGCATTCTTTCAATGCCATTCAAAACAATAGTCTGTTTTGGTTGTCTCACTCTGAAATATCTGAAGACAGTCCAAAAATTCAGATGGATAGAAATTCTCTTTCCCTTTGGTGTGGAAGGCTTATGGAGGGTAGCTCTTTGCAGCATTGCCTCACTTGTAAATGTCATTGAGGGAGGCAGCAAGACTTATTTTTTGTTTCTATCTTTTATTTTTGCAATTTTAACAAGTGCTGAATTTCACGAAGATGTCACTATTGTAGCCATAAAAGGTTCAAGAGCTCTGTTCACATCTGGAAGTAGAAAAATCATTAAGCTTTTCCCTGAATGTATTGGAAATCTCCTAAACTTGACATATTGGTGTATAATTTAAAAACTAAGGAAAGCTTTGAGCCACCTGTGCCTGAGTGATGTTTCTTGACAGATCAGTCAGGAGAAGGAATTTAAAGAGTAGGAATGGCCGATTGTAATTGCCCATCTGTAACCAACAGGCTTGAAAGTTGGTTTAGAACAAATTGGTGCACCTGGGACATTACAGAATTTTAGAAGAAGAATAAATTTGTTCCTGTAGTTAAGGGGGAAGAAAGGAGGGAAACACTGAGCAAGGTTCTCAATAGATGAAGGCTCATTAGCTTGACATTCATTTCAGGCAACCTAATGCAAGAGTTGGTAATGAGAAGAAAATTGAGAGAGGGAATGCAGTCACAAAACATGCTTGAACAAGGCAATTTATTCTGAGATTAACAACTTGGATGAAGGTGTTGAAATTAAATCAAGTGATCCTATGGGAAGATGAGTTTGTTGAAAACATCAGTGTTTAACTTTGCATTTGGCTGTGTTGCACATGCAGGAGCACGAAGGGGTCAATGGCAGAGCGGTGGGAGACACCAAAGCAAACAGCTGAATCTCAGCTCCCACAGCGATGCCATGGCATAATCATTCAGGTATCTGGAGGTACATTTGTTGTAATTGTGTATTTGACTTCACATGTGGCTGCTGAGCCTGTGTGTTGAAATCCACTGCACACCTCCACTCCGTGTATTGCAAAGTCATGGTTTGGTGTGAGGGGAGAGCAAGGCCCTCTATCCCCTGACCCAGACACTGGGCCAGATCTGAGTGCCAGGGAGGAGTTGTTTTCAGAGCCTGTAGGGCCAGCTTTGCTGAGCCGGGCTTCCTTAGAGGACCACTCCATCTAACTCAGACCACCCCTGCCAGTAGGTCAGAGGGGTTCCCAGGAGTTTGCAGTCAGAGGGCTGTGGTTTCGTATTTTGCTGTGTTCACAGCAATGTCCCCCTTTCTTTTGTGTCTAAGTGATGTTTAGAAGCTGCTAACAGACAATTTAAAATGAAAAATCAGATGTGGGAAATTAGCCACAAGAGTGATCAGTAAATGGTTCTGTTCCTGGAGTGGCTGCCAGAGGAACTGGTGAGTTTCCTGTGTGTTACCAAGATGTCATGCCTTCCTGAAAATTTGTTTTAGCCAAAGAGCTGCCATTTGCTTCAGTTGAGGATGAAATCAGTGCCGTGTAGGATCTGGTATGTATGATTAGACTAGACAAATGCACAGTCACTTCTGGGTGGAGTTTTGACCTGTAATATCTTTTGACCTGTAATATCCTGAACAGACTTAGATACCTTCAGTCTCAGCTTTGTTTGTCATTAAAATAATTCCTACTGAGTTTGATGCTGGTGGAAAAACATCCCACTTCTTTATTTCTTTACTGTGTGAGTCTCATTGATGCTAATAACTATCAAGTTAAATTTACACCTGACCACAAGCAGCTGATGGAACATTCCTTTTAGCCATCCACTGTATCCCTGATAGAGACAATCAAAAGGTAAAATCTATGCAAATGAGTGGAGTTCAAGTGAGGGCTACCCTAAACAGGACTTAAGCTATGCACCCGCCTTTGTGCCAAATTTTTCAGGGTTTTTTCTCCTGTAATGAATACATGTATTTTGTGCATTGGAGCATGGCACAGGGCCTTTTGGATGGCAGGCTCTTCAAGAGAGAGGAAGAGAGTTTTAATCACAAAAGCAGAAACTTCAGTCAGAGGAATGATTCCACACTTTGTTTCATTTGTAAATGCTGCGTTTTGGCTTTTGTGAAACAGAACCCAAGTCCAATTCAGGACAGCGCTTTAGGGATTCTTTCCATGGGGCTTTTTGAGTCTGAAATAGTGCACATGAAAAGAACAGGAGATTGAACATAATTTGTTCCAACAGCTAGTCTAAGATTTTTTCCAATCAAGATTCTTTCAGCATATTCCTCTTTGTTGAGCTGTAAGCAGCTTTTAAAATAATGGCATTAGCCTATATTTCAGGGCTTTGCTGGGTGTTTCCAGCTCTGGTGATTAGTTACAAGAAATAGAAATGCCTGTATTGTAACCTTTTAATGGCTATGGGAGACTTGTAAACGAAGTTGAGATTTAAGCAATTTGTAGATTTCAAAATGAGCTGCAGAGTTCATTGAGAAAGAAAAATGCATCATTGAAATTCATGGTGCCACTTTGGTTTTCTTAGCTGAGATTTATCAGTGAAAGCCATATTGCTTTCCCTTTGCCTTTATTTTAAAGCTCTTGAATACATTGTTTTTAAGGTCCATTTCTTTTACAAGCTTTCCCTTTCAGCTTGCTCAGGGTATTGGGTCCTATGAACATCTGTTTGTGCCTAAAATCAGCCAGGACCTGGACTGTACCCTGCCTCCCTCCTCCCTTTTGTTTCCAGAGGCTATTGTTTCCGATTTCATGCTATCAGAGGGGCTGCATGTTTTCCTGTGTGAAGTTGTCAAAGAGATAAAAGCACAGGAGCAGGGTCACATTTCGAGGGATGGGCATGAAAAATTGGTAAAATGTATCTTGAGGGCCACCCACAAGACTTGCCTGAAGAAATTCAGAAATAGAGAGTAGAATTCTAATTTTAAAAGAATGCAAATTCCGGGGTGGAGTAAGTAGTGATGAAGTAAGTATTTAACTGGCAGAAATCTCTTCGTCAGATTTACACTTGGTTGACTTATTCCTGTTAGGTAGCTTGAGAATCTCTAGTTGGACTTTGTTACAAAGAAAATACCATCATCTTCATTGTGGTGCCTGCCATGTCCATTCAGTGTGACAGTGAGAGGCCAGAAGATTTAAAGCCAGTGTGTTTGTTACACCTTTCAGCCGTCAGAGTGCACTGGGGACGTGAGAAGCAGTACTGGAGATTTCTGCCTGTCCAGAATTTCCAGTACAGAATCATTAGCTTATGTGATACAAGACCTGCGAGGAGTACAATAAGGATGATGATGGTGGCAGAAAGACAAATAGTGCCTCTTAATTAACCTAACGAAACCCTGCTTCCAGTAAGGAAGTAAACTATCCTGGTTTATAATGCTGCAAACCATGGTCAGCCAAAACACACTTAGCCTTTTGTCTGACATGAGTTCCAGAAGTGGCACCCTGGTTTGGAAAAATGCAGTGTGGTTCATATGGTGGCAGGAGGGCAGAACAGCTGCAGTCACACACAGCTGAGGAGCCTCTTCCCACCTGCAGGAACACAGCAGGAAGAGCTTGCAGGTGCCTTACGGATGCTCCTCTGAAAGGACTCGGCAGCAAGGAAAGAGTTGTGCCTGTCCCTAGCTGAGTGTCAGTGCCTTGATAGTTTGTTTGGTTTATAGTTTTAAATCTTCCACTTAGGCCTCTACCAGGTGTGAAATGAAGAAAATGGTTTAACAGTACTGGTTTAGGTCAGGGATTCACTAAGATGGTTACTTTTGAAGTTTGTAATGAAGATTTTTTAAAAGCACATGATGAGAAAATAAATGAAATGTGTAAGTTGTATTTTTTCCAAGGCAACTGATAGATAAGAGATGCCAAGCAAGGTGTTATCTTGCTTCCATATGGCTTCTGAATTACTAAATGGTATATGTGATATAAATTGGCCCAATACTGGAATTTTAAGGAGATTATTTTTCTATAGTTTTTTTTTTCCAAAGAGAAGTTAATTATTTTTTCTTAAATGCATAAATTATTTGCAATTTAATATGACAAAGTAAATATACAATCTGAGTTTTATTGAATTTAGCAGAATTTTTTGGCTATGGAAATTCAGCAGGGGAACACTAACATGCAGACTTTTTTCTGTTTTGCTAATATAGCAGAAAAAATTACTAAATATGCTTTGGTTATTGTTGAATTTATATCCTTTATGGTAGTACTTTTTGATATTAATTTGTTCATAAATAGAAATAGAAGAAAGCAGCAACAGTGCAAAGTGTGTAACAGTTTTGTAGGTGAGTTTAAAGATGATCACTCTAATAAGTGAGTATTTTTCACTTACTAGCACTCGTATTTTAGCTTGCAGTGACTTTGCTGGGGTTCTGGGTCCCCCAGCAGCAGTGGCTGTGGAGGTGACATCCCCTGCTGGCACATGTCCGATGGCACAGGGGGCCCTGCCCTCTGAGGGTGCTGAGAGGTTCCTGTGTGGGCAGGCTCACCTGAGGGTCCTGCCAGCCCCAGGTGCCCTGTCTGTGTGCCCCTGTTCAGGAGGGCAGAGAGCACACACATCCCAGACCAGCTGTGAGGAGACTTCTGGGCAGCAAGTCCCACAGGCACGATTCCAGTTTGGAGGGGAAAAGGATAATCTGTTGTTTTCTCAGCACCCTGACCACCATGTTTTCATGTCTTTCACCAGTTCAAGTTCTACTTGAAGAAATTAAACACTGCTGATAGCATCCATTGCTGGTCTTAATGGGTCTAAATTCTTTTTAAAATCACAACTTTCTTATACCAGCAGTTTTCTTTGGCATACCTCTCTAATTTTGGATGGATTTAAGGAATTTACTTTGTTTAGCTTTGTCTCAGAAGGAAAAAGAACAAATGCTAGAGTAAAAATTAATAGCACATCTTAAAATCTGTTACAACATCTCCTTTTTTTCTGACTAAAAGTGAGTGAAAAAGGACTCTCTAGAGGAAATAAAGAAGTTATTACAACTTCTACTTTCTTGTAGAGTATGAAAAAGCTTTCTGTATGTTAAACAGTCTTGTGGACATCTGGCATGATTGGTTTTAATCTGCTGACTAAAAAGTCAGGATTAAATCTTGCTTTACACCTCTTTGTATTGCGGTCAGTAAAGTGACAGAGCTGCCCTGAAACAATGGCACTACTTATTCCACCCAATATGCCATGTGGTAGATCACCCCCTTTTTCAGCACCACTTCTCTGCAAAGACAATGAAGCATCTGGTGGGGTTTTCCTGCGTCCAGGATATTTTTTGTCAGTAATTTCACTCAGCCGCTCTGCTTAGCTCTCCCTCAGTGCTACTTTTTGAGATGGGGTTTGCCAAATCCAGTGGCAAGAGGTCAGGAGGCCAAAGTGATGAATTTTTATGTGCCTGTTCCTTGTGTTTCTGCTCAGTCATGATTCTTTGCGCGCTGTGCTGCCTCTGAAAGGGAGCCACAGTGAGCAATTTGTCCTCCCAGGCTGGGGAGAATGGGGAGGCAGATGAGTTAGAGTAGCGTGTATGACTGCGGACAGAGCTGCGCACAAATGTTTTCTGATGGCAGAACAGAATCCTCCTGTCACTATTCAGCGCGAGAGGGGCTTGGGAGATTTGTAGCCTGTTGGCTTTCCATCAAGTGACAAATGAATTTAACAGCACTTAAAGATACAGCGGAAAGAATAGCACTTGACAAGCCCGCCCCAGCTGCGAGCCCTAAAATGATGCTGCATTAACACTTCCGTACTCGTGTGTCTCGCATATTTGAATCTTGGTTTGCCTAACGAAAAGAATTTCATCTCTGTTTCAGAAACTGTAGAATGGACTTTCTGATTGTTTGGGCCAGTCAGGTCCCATCCCCTCTGGGGGAGTCTTTGGTTGTTTACAAGCAGGAGGACCCTGGTTGCCTCATTTCTTGTAGAGCTTTCTGTCCTCACTCAGTGGTGTCCTCAGTGGTGGGGTCGAAGGAGCCAGGGATCAGCATTCATTGTGGGGTTAAATCCCTTTGAATCCCCAGTCAGTGCTGTGAAGTTGCTGTTCCTCCAAGTCATTCTGTGATCAGCTGTGCCCCTAGTTGGCTGAGGGCTGTTGGTCCTGTCAGTGGAGACCGTGAGGTCCTGAACATTGCTGTGCTGCACAGCGCTTGGCTCTCACACCATCACAAACCACACCAGAAGGAACTCAGAGCTGCATTACCAGGGTGGTGAATAGAGGCAGTACATAGAACATGCCACCCTGTTTGCTGTCTCCATGCTGACTGTTTGACCCCAGAGCTGTTTTTATGTGATGCCAGTCTTTGTTGGGTGTGGGGTGTGTACACATGCTGACCTGTCAATCCGTCTTAGTGTTCATCAAGGGGAATATAGCAAACGTTGGGTACCCACCTTGCACATTATTTACATATATATACAAAGAGATCCTTCATTCATTTCATCCTTCATTCATTCCTTCATTCATTTCAAAAGTATTTCCTTTAATGTGTGAATAGGGGCTCCTGGAGATGGGTGAACTCCATGATGGCCTGTTCTTGTTGAAGAAGCATTAGCCTGCTCATGGGCAGTGTGCCTGGGGACAGCCCAGCAGCTCGGCTGTGGCCAGGGTGCTGCACAGCCAGCTGGCACCTGCACCACCACAGGAACAGTTCAGCAATCCCCCTTCATGGCTCTCAGAGCTGTTTGAACATAACTAGCTGTAAAGGATTATTTGAACTTACAGGCTGCTGGACTCATATTCCATTTCAGAAGTGAGTAAAGCAGCAAATGATGGGGAACCAGACAGGGAATATGTCAATGAGAAATGAATCAGATATGGCAGATAAAAAGGAGTTGAGTCAAAGAGGCTGGACAAACAAAACTACAGAGGAAAAAATACAGTAAAGAAATGGTTCACAGGCTGCATCAGGAAGATAGGTCAGCAAAGTTTTAGTCTCACCATAACACCATGCAGCATGTTTCAGTTATCAACACAGTGAATTTTGCATTCCCAACTTGTTCAGGTCTGGAAACTAGAAGCAGTGACCTGAAAATTATTTTCCTGTTACATTTGTTTCCTTAAAAAATACAGTTAACTTGGAGGAGGGTTTTTTTTTTCCCAATGAGAGAAAACAGTGAAAGAACATGGAGCTCTCTTCCACTTTGCTGTACATGCTCGTGACCACTGTATAAGCTGGAGGGCATTCATCCATTCTGGGGAGCACATGTCCATCCTGGAGGGCACCCATCCATCCCACCATTGTGGTTAGGCTTAGCAAGAGTCCAAGCCTGAGCTGCTGGCAGCACAACACCCTTGCACCTCATGCAAGTCACTTACCTGTTCCATCTCTCAAATCCCATCTTTGTTAAGGAACTAAGGACTTTTTTGTCGTTTTGCATAATAATAAGAAGAAAAAAGTTTTTTATTTCTTTATTATTTCTAATTTTGTCATAGAAAGTATTCAGTGCCTGCTTCAGGACATCTAGATTTTAGGTACATATATCATTTGGTTTCAGAATTGCCCAACAATACATGTTTTAAAAGTCAGCTCCCAATTATATCTGCCACTGAGAGTCTACTATGTGAGAGCCAAAGGGTCACACTCTCCAAAGGTTAAGCCTTGAACTTGAGCTGTGTCACACCACTGATCTTGTAAAAACCTCCCCATTATTTTAAAGGGCAAACTCCTGAATTTACTCTGTTTGGCAGTGCTGCTTAGAGTGTTTCTGGGCTCGCTGTCGGTTCTGAGGTCAGGAGGGAGCGTGGGGCACTTGGCAGCAGCCGTGGGGCCGGCCGTGCCACGCCGCACCGAGCCACGTGCGTGCTCCCCGCAAGGCTTCGGGAGAGCGAAGCCGGCAGACTCCAGTGACTGCAGAGCCCAGTGCTGCAAGGGAGTCAAGAAGCACCAAATAATTTTTTTAGGTGTTGGCTTAATTTTTTTCTGCTTGGTGTTACTGCTCCCATATTTCGTTTCTTAGGGCTGTAAGAAACCATGAAGTTTGGAGGCAGCAGAAACACGAACACCATCAGTGCAAACACAAGCAAATGTTACCACTCAAAACAAAGGCAATTGCAAGGCACATGGGAGCAGATGGGGTTCACAGGCTGTTTTGCTTTTAAGATGAAAACAAATAGAGGTTCTTAGTCTGCAAGTGAGATAAAAGCAAGCTTAGCTATAAGGAAAGAAGCTGCCTCTTATTCCATTCCTCCTGAATTCAAGAGAGATGGGGATTTTATGTTTCTCTACAGAAACAGATTTACATCACAGATTCTATGTGCTTCATCAAAGTCTTTGCTGAACAGAAACAATATACCCAGTTCTCTGCTTGATCAGCTGGAGTGGAAGAGTGTAAGTGCTCTGAAGGTTTCCAACAAGGAGTTTCTCAAGCTGGCATTACTGCACGGCCAAAGCAGAAAAAATAATGGAAGATGAGTAACCAAACATCTGAGTAGATCTGAAGAGGATCACACTTTATGGGACAAGATATATATTATATATGTAGTATTTATGCAGAGAATTTCCTTAGGAACAGTTGTACTGTCCTAGTTTCTGTAATTATGGAAAAGCAAATATTTCTCTTTGAATACTCCCTCTGGACAACTTGACATCAAATAGTACAAAATTATTTAGAAGGACGGACAGGACGAGGGAAGGGATTTGTCTGGCAGATTGCTTCCGAGTTCTAGATCTTGCAGTGCAATCGGTTTATCTGGATCTGATCAAAGTTCTGAATGCATATTATTGATGTCTGATGTCAGCAAGTGAATTTAAACGGAGGCCTTAAAAAGTGAGCAGGGGAGCCCTTTGTCCACAGAGACCCTGCACAGTTCACACAGGTGCCATACAGCTCCAGGTAAATTGTTCGTGAATCACCATGTGGATGCTTTGCTGAACTCAGGCTTGAGATCATAGTCAGGAAAATGAAATGGGAGAATACAAAAAAGGTGTGCAACCTGACCAGAGAGACACAGAGAGAAAATAAGAAGGTAATCAGCATGCAGGGGAATATGAAAAAGGTGTTGTACCCTAATCTGTAATCTTGGATAATCTGAGAGCCAGAGGCCTTTTCGAATTAATTCAGATTCTTTTCTGAAGAAGAGAACTAAAAAGAGAGCCATCATTGCCACCAGCTGTTGGCACAGAGCAAAGCTGCTGAGGCCAGAGGCCACGGTCAGGGATCTCAGGGCTCCCTCCAGACCCGGAGAAAGGCAGGCCGTGCCACCGGCACACGGCACCGAGCCGCCACGGGCCAGCTGTTCCAGATGTGAGCTGGCCACTCCCGTGCCCGTCCCGCCCGGGCCGGGCTCTACGGCAGCAGCGTGCCGCGGGGAGCCCGGCCCCTCCTCCCGAGCGAACACCGAGGAACCGCAGCCAGCTCTGCCGGGGACGACGCCGTAAGGGCCGGGTGCCGCTTTGGGCTCCCGGAGCAGGGCAGCGAGCCCGTGCCCCGAGACCCCCGCACTCTCAAGTCACTCAGCACAGTGCCCGGAAGGTAAACGGGAACGGTTTGGCATTGCCCGGTGACACACCGTGTCATGAATTATCTCTGTTTCTGGACAAGAAAAGGCATCTTACAATTAACCTAGTGCTGCTGTGAAATTGAGACCGAGGGAAGGCAAGGGATCCAGCAGGGATCATCTGTTTTAGGGAGGCAGGAGAGCTTTAGGACAATGGGAGCATGAGGATAGTGTTTTGGTGCTAAGACTTTTTAGTCAAGACACCACCCAAAGAAGCATTTTAAACTATCCCAGAATATCCATGTGCCACAGTTCAGCGGATGGGCTGCACAGAGGGGACCAGGGCAGCTCCCGCGCCAGTCTCTCACAGGGGTGGGATCGGTGCTTCTTTAATCTGCCTGTGGGGTTAAAAGAGTCCTGACACGGGTACAGGCAGCAGGGTCATGCTAGTGGTAGCGGTGTGCCCTCAGAAGAGAGGCCGTACACAGGGCAGTGCCCCGAGGCAGGAGCAGGGCAGGGCTCTCGTTCTGCTGCCGCCTGGCTCCTCCACCACTGACTCCTCTGGGAACATCCAAAGAGAAAGTAGTTTTATTGGTACTTTAAGTGGATTCTCATTAATACTTGTTTGTGTTTGTTCTTTATTGAGCTAACACTTTTATCACTGCTGAGTTCAATTCCTGCTGCTGGAAAGTTTAGTAGCTGTTCTGGGATATCATTGCTATTTGCACACAGTTATAACACAAGGTATTATATAGTCTAAAGGATTTTTTTTTTTTAGTAGAAGTGTATGTCCTCTCAGATAGGGTTTGGTTGCTGTACCCTGGAGATTGAGCCCTGGGATGCCCTTGATTTTTGCAGCAGCTCCGAAGGCAAAAACCTCTGTGGCTGTGAGAAATTGGCTATAATAAGCCTCCATTTCAATGGCAAGGTAGAGTTTAAAAATAAGCACAAGGTTACCTGCCTTGCACCTAAATGCACAACTCTCATTGACTCAGAAAGTTACGTGTAACTTTGTTTTCCTCACTTGCAAATTTTATTTCTCTGGTGTCATGTGACTTGGGGAATTGCTGTTGTTGTATTCCCAATATCCAGGAAATCGTGTCATCTCCTCAGAGGTAAGGAGGAGCCCAAACAAGACAGATGTTCTTGTTATTCCCAAAGTAGCAAATTTTTTACTTCGCTGATTATTTCAAATACAATTTACATCCAGATAATAATAATAATAATTTTAAACTATTATTATCCTAATTTAATAAATATCAGGTAGATTTTGGGTCTTGATCAGCATTTCAGAAGTATTTCACTTTCATAATTAGATGACATATATATGTCTGTCTTTTCTGTCCTTCAAGAATCCACAGAGTATGTAACTGGAAAAAACCCGTAAATATCTTAAGTGTAATTGATTTGGTTGCTCATGTGTTCAAGACCTTATTTCATTTGGCTCCTGTTAGGAGTCTTCAGACTCTGGACTTCTCTCCTAGCACTCACAGCCACGAGCACATCTGTGTGAATCTGTGCAGCTTACTGCAAATTCCGCCGGCAACTATTGCTGAACTTTTTTAATTGTAAAGGAGCAATGCATATATTCTCTCTTCTGTGTTCTAAGAAGAATTCAAGGTAATAATAAGTCCTAAGAAGAGTATTCAAATAATAGAGATCACTAGTACACATCTTTACCATCAGTGGACAGATGCAGTAGGACAGGATGAGTCTGTAGGTGCTTGAATACCACGTTTTGGGGGGTTTCCCTCCCAGCCCCCAAAATTTATTGAGGGACTTACAAGCATGTAACAGCTCACAACACATCAGGAGGTAGACTCAGAGTCTAACTGATGTTCAGAAAGCAGGAGTGTGGAATCAATGAAAAATCAGCTGCAGCTTTCAGCCAAGCAGGAAGCAGCAGTGCAGTCCACAGCTGTTCACAGTGTTCCCATATAAAAACGATTTAAAGTGTATGTTGTAGACTGTTGTGTGTTTTATGTGTATAACAATTGTTTTAATGCCTGTATCCCTATGTATGCAGAAATTCATTCTTAAACAGTTTGATTTGTGTGTATATGGGGGAGCAGATGTATTTTGAAGGTGTGTTACGCTGTAAATCGACAGCATAATTCTGAGAATTACCAAGTTTAGAAGAAGTTCCAGATTTGTCTTTTGTAAATATAAAAAAGATTGCCTCCTAGCTTTGTGTAACAGAACGTTGTTATTACATTCCAAGGCCATTTTCAGGAAAGCTGTTACTATGTTTTACAATTCAATACACATTAATTATCATAAAGGGTTATTTCAAAAGTGCTACAAAGCATCTACCTGTGTAGAGTATGGGAAAACAGGAATGAGATATGGCTGTGTTTGCTAGGGAAAGGCTGGCTAGTGAGCTCCCTTTCAGCTCTGAATACAGCTCTCCTGCAAGCTTTTTAACCAAATCTTTTTTCCAAAGAAAAAATTTTAAAAAAAATGTTTTGTAGAGTTTTGATATCTGGTTTCCCCTCTTCTGCCCTTGTAAAGATATACGTTTGAGGGAATACCCAGCAAGGAACAGTGAGTTTTCGTAGCATTTTGGTTTTCTTTGCTAGCAACAAAAAATCCCTTCATAAGCAGACTTGCCTAAAAAGGCACATGGTCCCGAAAGTTTTCTGCTTGGGTGACTACGACTGTGCAGAAATTGAAAGGAGGAGGAAAAAAGGAGTGCCTCCAGCTTGTATAAGAAATGAACCTTTGCCCAATCACTTTTGTCTGTGAATAAGGTAAGTGTTTGTGTGTGTGAAATTTGAAAGCAATAAGGTATGTGGGTCCTTTCTCCGTATCGGTTCTCAAGAGTCGATCGCAGCGTTTTTCTTTTGGAGCTGGCCTGACGTTGTGAGATAAAGCAGCTCAGGGAAAAAAATGTTCTCAAGCAGATGCCTTTAAGAGACAGAAATCATGAATTTGTTGAATTGCAACCACTCTGGGGGTGGCTACAATGACTTTTTGACAGTGACAGTAACTCTGCCGTGTCTTTTCGAGCCCTTCTTTGGCCCATTCACTCTGGAAAGCTGCTTAAGCGCACTTAAGCGCATTAGCATTTGGATGCTCGGGGACCGTATTGACCCTCATTTGGAAAGTTTAAATGAGTGAAAGATGGAGCGATTTGTTAGGGCTTTAGAAACCAGCTTTAGAGAGCTGCGGGTTTTCCGCTCTGGTTTGTTCGGGTGCTTGTTCTAATCTGGTGTGCTGTTTGAAGGGACCAGACTGATTTGTGACACATGAGCCCAAAGCCTCTTTTTTTGGGCTTGACCCGATTATCTGATCTGTGCTCTGAATTTCAATCACCCGTGTGGAGGGAGCGAGGTTGGGAATGGCTCGCTGCTGGATTACCTCACTAGCTCCGTATGGACACAGATGGCAAAACAGCCACTGTGTGTCCGAGCAGACAAAGGGATTGTCCCCCTGCCTTGGGTGCGAGGGAACAGGTAGGAGGTCTGTGCTTAGAGTAAGAGGTCCTGGAGGTGCAGCTCTCACACCAGTCCAGCATGCTGATCCTCCTGCCACGCAGGGTGGCCTTTAACCAGCGTATTCCCACTTTTCTCCCAAGCCTTCAAAAAACCACCCTGAAGTCCTGCAGAGCAGATGAAATTCTCACAGAACAGTCCATGCCTGGGCCCGTGGGGCCAGCGCTCCGTCTACCAGCGAAACCTGTGACTGCACCGACACCTGCAGCTGTTCTGGTGCCACGGGTGTGCCAAGTGTTTTAGGGTAAACCCGGAGTCAGATGGACATGGCACTGCTTTTGGGGAGGGAGGAAATAGTCAGGGAAAGTTTGTCAGAAATGGACATAATTTGTTCAGTGAGATGAGGAATTAACAGCTGTTTCATTCACAAACTTGTAAAAAAACCCCAGATTTGTGGGTTTTACCAAATCCCATTCAAGTTAATTGTTAGAAATTAAAGCGCTCAACTCACTGGTTTTTATTTGTACTGTTCCAATAGGCGAGGGCTTTTATTAAGAAACAAATTTTATCAAATGGGAGCAAAATGTCCATTGACAGATTGTTCCCATTCTGGCACTGGGATCCTCGGCTGAGATATTAAGTATTTGGAAGCAGATGGATTTTTGTTTAACTACGTGTTTGGCATGTATTTCTGCCTTCAGGAGAAGGTCAGAAAGAGGAAAGGAAAAGTGAGCTGTAGTTCATGGTGTTGTGTCTGGTAGACACTCTACCTCTGATAATGAATCCAAATGGAAGCATTTCTGTCTGTGAGAGACAGAAGCACATAGTAGGATGTGAAAGAGCATATTTGTCTTACAAATTAGTTTTTATGCAAAATGCAAACCTTTTCTCTGGTTATTATGAAAAGGAATGGGGTGAGCAGAGCAGAGAAGTCACCTCTTTGCCTCTCCTTGACTCAGTTATTTTCTTTAAAAAACTGCTTTCTTAAGATCCTCTAGCAAAATCAGGTTTTATTCAGAAGCATGATCTTTGCCAGTATCCATGTCCAGGGCTGTGCACAGATCCTGGCAGCAGCGTGTGCCTCGGCAGCAGCCACGGATGCTGAGTTACCTCCCAGGCGTGGGGACACATCTGTGTCTTTGAACAATGCCCAGTTTGAACAATTTCCTCAATTCTGCTTTCTGACTTTTTCCTTGTGGTTCTCAGCAGCCAGGCAGAGGGGCACGGGTGCTATGCACCACATTGAGCAGCCTTGCCCAGGCAGGGAGGCTGCAGAGCACTTAGTGAAATGTGCCCAGCTGGCAGTTCAGATGGAGATCCTTGCGTTTCAAAGCACTTAACATTCTTAAAGCTTCGCTAACTGCTTTGGTAAAAGCTCTAGATTTTCACCTGCTGCCATGCGGTGGAGCCAGCCCTTTGAGCAGCCCATTTCATGTTATTCCCCACTACCTGTGGAACTGAGTCCCAGCCAAGCCAGTGGCCAATGGATCAAGGCCCAACACTTACATGGAAATTCATACCTCCGTGCCTAATAAAATGTTGGTTCATAATATGTTTGAGGCACCCAGTCCTCAGAATACCTAGAGATGTGATATCTCTTATTTAAAAGAGGAAATTTGCTATGCGAAGTAAACTGTGAAAATTGCTGTTAGACTGTGTAAGCATTTCTTGCTTGGACTTGCAAAGTGTAACATGAATTTACAGGGCAGATGTTTTTGCAAACAAGGGTTAACTCACAGAGCTGTAATGTCAATGTAGTTATCAGCTGTTAAGAACCTGCACAAAACCTGGTCATTATCTGTAAGCAGTGTTTTGGAGGATGTTTGCAAGTAATGTGTGATACAGCATTCGGTGATACCTGTGAAAGAACCTGTGTGCATAGTACAAGCTGAATGACTATTTGCCTTTCCTGATTGATATTTTCTTAATATTCCCTGTTTCTCTCCAAGTGGTAATTCAGTTTATTGTTTCAAGTCCATCATGAGTGGAAGTCACTTAAATTAGCAATGCTTTGTATTTTGATCTGCAGCAAATTATGTTTAATGGGAGGCATTGAAGATACAACTATTGGTAATGTTCAGTTAAATCTGGTCTTCTCTTGTGTATAAGCTTGTTTCTCTTTCTCCCCTTATGTTTTTCTTAGACACTATGTGCAAAGGCCACGATGCAGACCATCCGGGCAGCTGACACAAATGAAGTAGTCAAGCTAATATTTCGTGAATCTGATAATGACCGAAAGGTAAACAACTTAATGCCCTTGGCACCCCTGTGTAAATAGAAACAGTGTTGAATGTTCACTTTCTTTTCTACAAAGCATGAATATAGTTGTTCCAAACTGATAATGTAAAGGGAGGGGAGGATACAGATTGTCACACCTAATGCTCAGTTAATTGGATCTGTTTAAGTGATTGCCAGCCAAGCAAGTGGGCAAGCTGACAAGGGGCTTTGGACATGTGGAAATGTGTGGTTTTAAAGGGTTGTGTGTCTCTGAAAGGGTCACTGCCAGCAGCTGGGTGTTGAGTCGTTGAGTCCAAGAGCTTTGCTGACCTTTCTCCCTATTTTTTTTATTTAGGTTATGCTGCAATTAGAAAAGAAGCTCTTTGACTATTTTAATCAAGACGTATTTAGAGACAACAATGGCACTGCGGTAAGTTCATTGCTAAACCCTTTGAAAGGAGTAAGTTGGGAACTCACATACAAATTGCATTTCTCTAACCAGCCCTTTATCAGCCCTCCTGTCTGCAGAATGAGAAGAGATAATTCAGCCAACACAATAACTGCTCCAGGTTTCCTCATCACTTAGCCTGTTATATTGTGTACAGATTCTTAACTTTGGCGTGTTCACCTTCTTTTTTATAGAAAAATATTGTAAATTAAATGTACACAATTCACTTTTCTCATCTGTCCTCTAGTCTGCATTTCCTCAAGCATCCTGTTTTTCTTCCTAGCTCCTCATTGTACATCACACCATAACTTAGGAAAAGCTCTTAAATGCAAAGCCATTCTGAAAATACCTGGCTCTTCTAAATGTACAAAAATACACTAGAAACACAAGAGTAAGTAGAGTAGCAATCTCGAGTTCTGCAGCAGACTGTCACTGTTCGGACAAGCATACATGGCTTCCCAAGAAGATTAAGCAGACAGGGGACACCAACACTCTGATTTGTTGTAAGGACTCTGAGGTTTCTGTGGAGAGGGGCATCGTATTTTCTTTTATGTGACTTTGTTTCAAATGGTAGCCACTTCCTTTTGGAAAAGCTGTGTATCACTGCTTGCATCTTTCTCCATTTCATGCAGGGTTCCTAGGAGTTATGTATCCAAGGGAATACACAGAGGGCCCTCATCCCCACCTCCCAGTTTAGCTGCAGTCTGTATCAGTCATGCAGTGTGCCCGCTCACAGGGCACATTGCTGCTTTGTGCCCAGGGATAGGCTGTACACAGGATCCATGGCTCTCCACCTCTCTGCTCTTCTGTTCTGCCTACAGCCCATTCTCTCACTGCTCAGCAGAGAGCCAGCCTCTTGGAGGGCTGTCTGCAGGGCTCTAGGACACGGAGGGCAGCTGAAGCTCTGCTGCCCTCTCTAATTTTAAGTTGGCTTCCCGTGGGAGATTGATTCCATGTGGGAATCTGAGATTTCACTCATTTGTTGCAGTCAGAAGAGTTTGATGAGTAAGACTCATGAGGGGTGAAGATCTGATTCCCCTCCTAGTCCTTGCTGCTGTCCCACAGCGTGGCACTCCTGTGTGCTCGCTGTGAGAGGTGCCTCTGCGGGCAACGTACCTTCAAATGCACTGACTGTCAGATCACTTTGGGCTTGTTTGGTTTAGATTTACTAGGTGACTGCATCCTTGGGAAATACCTAGCATTTCTTTCACTGATGTTTTGCAATTTCTTTTTCCATATTAATCACATTCCTGTCCCAGATTTTTCCACTACGTGTATTATTATAATAGCTTTTCCAGGTTTTTTAAAAACAACTCAACTATTTGTCATTTTGTTTTTCCCCAGTGCTGTCCTGAAGCTGTGTTAAACTGTTCTTGATGCTTGTTTGCTATGTCCTAGTGGTATTTTGGGTGGCTGCTGCTTGATTTGCATACAGGGCTGTGGACTGTGAAGGTGCAGGCAGAATCCCACTGGAACACATTCCATTTCAAAATCAGTAGTCATTTCTTTCATGCATGAAGAAGTGGGAAATCTTCCAGATCAAACATGGAAGAAAGAGATAAACGATATAATGAGCCATTGGAGATAATCTAATCTTCATGGTCTAGTTAAACACACAGCACCATGATCACTAAAAACAAACTACCTATCTAAAACGATAAATGTCTCTATGCCGAATTCAACCCAAAAAATCCATCGCATCCTTCATCAACCGCCGGTCTTGTACCAGCCTGACAGAAATTTAATTCAAGCTGGCTCCTGAAAATAATTATTGTATTTTAAGAGTAGTAATCATTGGTCGGGACATGATTGAATATGTCCATGCCTATTGACTTTTTCTATGATTTATAGCTTTGTGTAGTCGATATTCCCATCGAAATTGTATAATTAATTATAAGTGGGGCTGTCAGGTCTGCAGGATGGAGTGCCCTGATGAGTATTTGGGAAGATTAAATTTTCCTTAGCTGTACCAATACAAGGCTTGGGAATTTTCACAGCACCAGGGCTGTTGGATAAAGATGTTTTCTGTGTGTTTAGCAACTGCTTTAGCTCAAAATCCATTGATTTTTCAGAGGGTATTTTTTTATCAGTGCCGTGTCTCTTCAGTAACATTGGAATGTGTACGGATGTGACAAGACCTGACAAATATTTATTATCAACAGGCTACTTTATCATTGTCCGTACACAGTGATTCCTTCCTTTTTACGTTGTAATCAACAAAAATAACCTTAATATATATTTATAAAAATGATTATTTTTTATGAAAAATCTGACATAGATACAAATCACCTGTTTAACAGAAATTCAGTTTGAAATGCATACTGTAGTCTGTCGGGTCTAATTTTTCCAAACTAATCTGTAGCTTATTCAGACATATCTGTATTCCAAAGTTAGCTTAGGAATTACCTATATTGATTACCTCAGAGTGCAATGACCATTCTGTATCATTGTATTTCTGAAAGGAACACCCAGATTTACCCAGTTCTGTGGTGATAGGAAAAAAGATAAAGCCTATTTGAAAACAGCTGTTACAATAATGCAAAACTGTTTTATTATTTAATTCCTGTGTTCTGAATTGTATGTCAGAGTTGTGGTCCATCAGACAGACCAGGGTGTGAGTCCAAAACCACCCAGAATTGTCCTGTGTGGATATGTGGGGAGGCTGTTACAGAGGAGCACAGAGAGAGGTGGACAGGAGGAAGTGCAGCATGCAGAGTTCCACGCTGGCAGCAGACAGCTCACAACAGTGTCAGTTGTTTCTTTTCAATTAGCTAAAGCTCAGCATTTCTGACCTGGATGGTCAGACACAGCCAGGCTGTGCTGATTGTTCTGTGGTGTGATCCTGCTCTGGGGGCTTTCCCAGGAGGGGTGGAAAAGTGCAATTGAGGCTTCTCACACTTCCCAGAGGCAACAGCCCCTGACTGGGAGCCACCACCATGCCCCCATCTCCCCTCTGTGGTCCTGCTTCTCTTCTGCCCAGCAGGTGCAGGGAGTGCCCTGGGCCCCTCCATGGATTTCCTGATGGAGCTGCAGTGCTGCCCATACTGCTGAGCTCACACTGACTCACCAGCATGTCACTCACACAAAACACGCTTGTACCTTTGGATTTCCAGCCCTTAAGTGATAAAAATCAGCATGCCAGTGCTTCCAGGAGAGGGGCAGGGGCTTCTTGAATAAACCTACACTTTTACCAGGTATTTGCAGATTCCTTAATTGTTTGTGATAGATCAGGCTGTAAGTTGAGGGTTTTTTTCAAAAGAAATTCCCTGGTAATTTCAAAACAATCAAAAGAAAAGCAAGGCAAGGGTAATTATATAGTGAAAAAAAAAATCAGATTATTGACTTGTGCCAAAGGACCACAGGGTAAATTGTATTTCTTCAGTAGTCAATTAAATAAATATATAGTAAGAATGTAAAAACCTGTAATGACTACAGAGGAATGATTTAATCATCAGGAATCATTTTATAATCTTCAACCACAATTAGAAATGAGGAATGGTACCTACATTCCTGTCTTTCCTATGATCTGTATTAAAGAATCAATCCAGGTGGAAGCTAATGCACTGTTCTTAGGATTTTGACCACAACTGTGTAGTAAAAATGATCAGTGTCTTAATTGTCTTAAGAGTGGAACCTGATGATATTCCTGCTAAAATCACGATCTCTTTTTTCTATTGATATTTGTGGAAGCCGGTGTCTACTAGTGAAGCTGTGCTTGCGCTGGTGGTCCTGCATCCTGCTGTCCCTGCTGGTCCTGGGTCCTGCTGCCCCAGCCCCCACAGACCCACAGAGCCCCTGTCCATCCGAGGGCTGGGCTGCTCGGGGGCAGAAGGATTAGCCCAAGGGTGCTGCTGCCCCCAGCTCCAGGATCACCAGAGGGTTCAGAGGGCACTGGTGGTGTACCAGCATTCATTCCAAACCAGATCCAAGAATGTTAGGCTGAAAAGTCCAGTGATTCCCAGGCTGGATTTTCATGGAATGGAAGTGGTTCTATTTCTTCCTTCATTTGTGCAGCAGCTCTCTTGGTGCAGAGGACAAACAGTGAACTCTTATGGAGAGTGTGTTCTGACTCAGTTTCCCTTCACAGAATAAATTCCCTTTATTCTGTGTGTGTTCAGCTTCAACTGATATGGTATGAAAAGAAAATGATAATGTGCTGTAAGAACAGATTGAGTTAAAGATCTTGTTTTCCCTCTGAGAAGTAGTGATTTAAAGCGATCCGTTATCATTCTAGTAACTTGGGGATGTTATTGCAAACAGTTCAGGCAAACATACTTCTAAATTTTAAGCAGTTTATTAGGGAAGAGGTGTATTCCCAGGAAATCCTGAAATAATACGCAAATTGAGCAGAAAGATATAGTCTGCAAGGGACCTCTATTAAGATTTTTGTGAGAATATGTATGCTTATGAAGATTAAGAATCTGGCGTCACTGAAAATGTATTAATCAACAGACAAGATGTAGCACAATGCACTCTTCCCAATGGCCTTGGCTCTGACCCTTTTAAAGATAATGGGAATACTGTCCACTAGGAACTAGATTAGGACGATCAAGTGCATTTCATCAGGGTATGACTTGAACCATGATCCCAGAGGTGAAAAGGCAGAGGTTTATCCACTGAGCCAACCAGCCCCTGTCCAGATAAAATCTTGAATATGATGTATAAGGGCAAATTAGGGTAGAGAAAGGAAATTGATTGCTTAGGACCATTGCTACCTCAGACTGATCAGAAGGAAATCCTGCCTATCCTGAAACTGCTTGTTTTATTTAAGATAGTGTTCTGAGATGCCTGATTTTCATGAAGTATTAATAGGATAATGGCTTCATGCTCTGTGTCTTTATTCAGAAACAGCAGTCCTCTGTTTAGAATTGCATTTGCTTAAATTAGCGATTAATTGATATGCCACTGGATAAACTGCAAAATGGGAAATGACAGAGATAGGAAATATTACCAATAAATTGTTCTCACTAGCAAAACATAAATGTAAATCTAGATTGCACAAACAAGTCAATCAAGATGCGTTGGGTTAGCTGTACTGCAGACTTCAAATAGATGAATTATTCTGGTGTAAAATTTGTCCATAGCACAAAGTTACAAATATTATTTCATTACCTTTTCCCCCATCCTGTGTTCTGTATAGCTGCTGTATGGCGTAAGGATAATTCAGGTGCAGTGTGATATATTTATTTTTTTAGGCATTGGTTCTTCTTTAATTCTAGCCTGAAGAGTAGGTTCAGCATCTGTATTTGCACTCTGTAATCCAGCCTGTGGTATGATCTAACGTGCTTTGGCCCTTTTTAACCTGTGTGACATGGAAGAAATGTCCAGGGAGGCAATGTTTGCACCTGCATTCCAGTCCCCAAGTTTATGGATCTCACCATCATCCCTTACAGTCAATATTTGTGCACACAGGTGCCACACCAAAGCTTCCACATCTTGCCCGAAGTCTGTGGCAAGCCAAATAAAAATAGAAAGGTGCTTGATTGTTTTCACCATCTCCATGCAGTAGCTCAATCCTCTTGTGCTCTCCAGGTACCCCTGATAACCTCCCAGGTGGATGCCTGCATGCACAAATGATTGCACTGAGAAAAGCAAATACTAAGTTTAACTTGCAAAGTTATACTTGAGGACATTTTCATACAAAAGGCACAGCTAGAGGTGAGAGTGGGGTACCCAGTTGCAAGGATGGAGAGATGGGTGCTGGTCCCTGGTGTGTGTATTTTTTTTACACAGGTGTGGGAAACACGGGCTGCAGTGTCTCTCTCTCTCTGCTCCAGGAGCAGCCCTCAGTGCTAGCGGTGTCACCTGCAGAGCCCAGCTGGACAGGAGCCCTGTCCTGCCCTGCTCCCCACCACCCTCCTGGCAGCCCACACAGAGAGGGCAGGAATTAGAATCCCTGCTGGAAGAGCAGCACCTCAGTGTTGGGTGTCTGGAAGTTGCCAGTGACCTTGCAAGGTGCCTGACTGTCTGTGAGGGCAGCACAGAGAATGACCAGAGCTCCCCACACCCCTCGGGAGCACACCCAGCACTGATACCCCTCTGTGGTCCTGCCTGCTCCCCAAAACACTCATGCCAGCCAAGCCTGGGGCAATCTTCAACCCGCAGTGGGAGTTTTGCCCAAGTAAGAAACATTTCATAGGTGTTCCTCAAGAAAATACCATTTTTAACCACTCTATAATTAATACTAAAACTGTATTCTCCATATTTCGCGGTTTTCCATGAAATTGCAGCTCACAAGTAACAGGATAGTGTGTGATGGTTTGGACTTCCAAGTGGGACAAACTAATGTTTCACAGTAACAGATATATAAAGTTTAATGGAATAATCCGTTGAGTATGTCATATTTGCAAGCAGGATATTGCTAATTAAAGTCTTTTGGTTTTAAAGACAGCATCTGCTCAGTCCTTCCTGACATTTTGAAGGAGCTTTGTCTCAAGGTATTGTGTGCAGTGTATGAATTATTACAATAATATTTAGTGTCTGTCGCAGCAAAGTTGTGAAAACAGCAATTTGCAGTCAATTTTCCTTTAATTTGAGGTAAGCACTGGAATCCCAGGAGAGTGAGCAGCAGAGTCCATTTTTCCCATCAGAGTGGAAAGCACGTGTTCAGCTGTGACCAGCTGGTAGTCCCAGGGCACAGCCCATGGGCCACCCTGCCCTCACACCAGGCTGGTGTACTGGGGACGAGCTGCTGGGCTGCAGCACAGGTGATGTAGTCACCTGTGGTACCTGTAGTCTCTGGTACTTCTGGGGTGCTCCAGGCTCTGCTGGCACAGGGCACCTGAGGGATGGGGTGCAATTCACTGCTGCAGGGCAGCGTCTGGGCAAGGAGCCCTTGGGGTGTGGAAGGAGCTTCTGTGGTCAGCAGGAAGTTCACTGCTGCTGCACGAGTGGATGCCCAGGCTTAATCTGTTCTGTCCTTTTGGCTTTTGAACTAGTTTATCCTTTACATATACTTCAGTCTTCTCATTGAGAACTAATTTCCTAAGTAGTACAACAGGTTCTGATTTCTGATTTTTTTTCAAGTAACAGAAGCCTCACAGGATAAGATCTGGATTCTCTGCTGCATGTTGCAGAGCAGAGGGGTGGCTGAACCCTTGGAACCGTTAGCAGGGTGTTTGACTGACAGCTTATCCATACCAGTGGTGTCAGCCCTCAGTGCTGCTAGCTGTGCATTCCTGTGCCTCACCCCCCTAATGCTGAGAGCAACCTCTTTGGTGTCATTTCTCTGTGTGCCATAGATCCACATTTATGTGGGTGCTTGTGATTTGACAACACTGCCATTCAGGATATATAGGTATGTGCAGAAATATAATATTATACAAAAACAACATAAGTGGTACATTTATATTCAATGATTTGGGGTTTTTTTTCTGTGAAACATGATTTTAAAGATTGGCAATGAGAGAAAGAAGATTAAGATTCAAAGTATATAGAATGGATCATTTTACATAGTCATTGTTAGAGAAAGAATAGCTTTAAAATCAGGCAGAGTTGTGTGCGACATTTTCATGGATAAGTGGGAGGGATCAGCATTTCCACAGGCCTTTACTCGAAGTCAGTAGACTGCTGAATCAGTTTCTACATAATTTGCTGTGACTGGAAAGACAGATAAAATTACTGTCTTTCCAAAGTCTCTTGGAAAAAAAGGTGCTCCACAAGACTGGCAAAGGAGGTTACGGTGACCAGGGCCCACATGTTTTAATTCTCTGAGGTCATTTCTTTATGCCCATCTCCTCTTTTTGGTCTGAAACTTCATTTCCCTTTCACAGCTGTGAATTCTCTTGTGGGCCCTGCAGATGGATTTGATAAATGCTGCTAATATCACCTCCTGGTCTACCAGTGCTCTGACTTTGGTCTGTAGGTCTTGATGAGTAATTGCCATTGTTCTACTCCAATGACTGAATTAAGTTGCCCTATTTGGAGGGGTTCATAAGTGTATGATTTTAGCCAAGGTGGTCTATTGCAGTGTACCCAATAGATGCTGACCCTTTACCAGTGCCTCATTGCTTTAAATTGAAGCAAGCAGAACCTCTGTTTCTGCAATTGCCTAAATTCTCTTAAAATCCTTTGATTACTGTCAAGCTGCATAATGTAGAAATTTGGAATTTTGTGCATTGCTTTCTTCTCCACCCTGGTACATAAATGCATGTTGCAGCACTGCCAAGGAAAAGCAAAAAGTGAGACTCCTTTCAGCAGGTTTTACAGAATACACAGCGCCCTAGAAAACCAGCAGTTTTGGTAATTCCCTTAGGAGGTGATGGGCACTGCAGCTGACACAGCCATCAGTCCCGAAGGCTTCAGGTGTTCATCAAACATTCCTGGTGGGCTGGTCACTGGACATTATAGAGCAAACATCTTGATGTAATATCATCAACTCGGTGTTGGAGCAGATAAAACATAGACCCTGCATCATCTTCACTCTCATTTAGGTGTAAATACATTGGTGAAACTGAGTTTGGAGAAAAAAAGTCTTCTGAAAACTGCCTATGGCATATAATTCTGGAACGATCTGCCAGGCACAGCATTTTAAAATCTCTGTGTAATTGTTCAAATTACCACAGCGTATCATGTAACACCTTAAAGATTTGGTTCTTAAGGATGATCTTATTATGAGTAAATTAAATAGAACATTATATTGATTTTTAGCATTTGAACTTAATTTTTTAGCATTTTTAAGGCATTTAGAGTGACAGACATACTCATGTTTCCTGTTCCAGCAATGACATTATTCATGGTGCTGATTGCTGTACAGTGTAAAAATGAGTGAGCAGTTTGTGGTGAAATTGCCATGAAAGGAGTATGTTCCAGGTGAGGTTTTTTAAAGACAATGTTATATGCTTTAAAAGTAAAAACATTACTCTGTGAAATTCTGATTGCTCCTCAGTATCATCTTGCCCATGTTAATTTTCATTCATTTTCTGTCGTGCCAGGTTGCTCCAGGCAGCCATGTACCTGTCTTAAAGCAGATAGAATTGACTGATACCTGTGTCAGGCTCTGTGCCTTCTCTTACTAAAGCTGCTTTTAGGGCAAATGACATTTTTAATTGTTTGTGACAAGACCTAGTGAACACCTTGCGTTCGCATGAAAAATCTTGCCTTTTGAGATTACAGGCTTAAATGAGAATACAAAATTCTCATTTTGCATCCACACCAAAAAATAATAGTTAAAACGTGGTCCTCTACTGAAAAGAATAACTGCAGCTTTCTCAAAATGCACAGTTCAGGTTTTCATCATCTCTGTTCCTCTCCTCACTGCCTGCAGTGCTGCCAGGTAAACACAGAGTGGCTGTAGGGGGGTTCCCACTGCTCAGCCCAGAGCACACAGATAGCCTGTCCTTGCCCTCCCAAGAGCCAGCAAGTGTCTGTGTGCACACTGGGTGGACGTGTTTGGACAGAAGGTTACAGGTACTGTAACACAGTCACTTAATAACTAGTAAAAATAATTTCCCAAAGTGTATAATTACTCAATATACAGCAGAAGTAAAAGCTTTTGCAAATAATCGAGTAAAAATATTTGGCTGTTTTACATGGCAGGATGAATTCTTCACCATGAGCATTCCCTAGATCCTTCCAGGCAGCTAGTTGAGCTTTGGCTTTAGTTTGAAGCTGTCCCTTTACCTGGGGAAACTTGGGAAACTGACAGCACAGTACACAATGCTGTCTTGTTTCTATTATCTGTCACCAGTGTCAGCAGCTCATCTGCATAGCACAGACATTACATACACAACTGCAGCAAACAAGCACAGCAGAAACTTCTGTGGATAATAAAGTGCATCCAAATGCTTAGTCCTCTAAACCCCGGACCTCACTGAGTTTGCAAATCTCATCATAGCAAGAACAATCTGAATGTATAAAATTTTGAAAATGTGAATTGGTGTGAGAAGACAATGCATCTATTGAACCTTGCCAACGCTTGGGATGCCCATGAGTAATTTATACCATTGTGTTCTGTGGAGCATTGTTCTTTCATTCAGTCCTCGCAGTTTAACACTTCAGAAACAGCCTTTCTCCTGACACTTCCCCTTTCCTACTCTGAGCTGTTTACTTGGAACAGTAGGAAACATGTAGAGACACGCATTTCAGTTAATAGTTTTAATAGGGATGACAACTTGTTTTCCTATCCTAGATTCACCTAGGGCAGTTGATACCTTTAAGGTGGAGACATGGAGCAGGAAAGGGGTGGTAACATTTGTTTTCATAGCCACTGTGTGTGTATTCTGGCTACCAATCTGTTCTGCTTACTGAAATACAGAATCACAGCCTGGAAACACTCACGGTGATGGAAACATCCATTTATTCTTCAAGAACGTTGAGACTGCTTCAGTCCAGATTGCTGGAGCAGCCCAACACTTTTAGGATTGAGTATATTCTTAGATACATACTGTAAGCTTCCACACAGATACTTCAAAATATTTATCCAAATGTATTGAATTCTCAGGCTTTCAATCAGATGTTAAAACAAGCACAAATTATCACAGTTGTTGGTATTGCAGAATCTTTTCCAGCATACTGTGACAGAGTTTGGTGTCAAATGAACTAAAGCAGGGAAAGCTGCCCATCACCTGGCATCTTCATGTGAAGGTACCTACATGTGGCAGCAAGGAGAGAGAGGCTGGAGAGAGGTGGGTGAGCCATGGAGAGGGAGCTAATCAGCAGTGCAGGTGGTTCAGGTAGCTGCTTTTCACACAGATAATTAATGTGTACAAGTAGCTGCTAATTGCACATTTCAGGAATGATTTATGAGGTGACAGAGGGGAAAGGGGGATGCGATCTAATTTCTTTGGGAACCTCTGCCATTCATACAATGGTATCAGCACAGCTGTGAGATGGGACATGATTAATGAAGAGTGGGCAAACACGGCCGTGGCGAGGACCCTGGTCAGAACAGCAAGAGGCCCTCAGAGCCAGGGCCACACCATGGGGATGGTGAGCTTTTGTCTATGGCCTGCAGCTCCCTGTGACAGCAGGCTGCACCCCAGCCAGGGGCTGGAGGAAGATCATTTGTGTCCATCAGAACAGTTAGGGGTTTAATGGGGACAATTATTACTGAGTAGTTGGGAGTGGGTTTGTGTTTATGAACAAAGACCGAATATTTATTCTCTCTGTAGAGGTACAGGGGGAAACAGATGTGGCTGGGACTAATATTTATACAGGACGTTAAATCTATACTTATGAACATCTCTGTTAAACACCTGCTTCTGGAGCTCTGTCTTGTCTGCTGCCTGGGAGCACTCTTTACCTACTGTCACGTGTCCCTCTGTCAGTGGTCTGCCATGCAGCATCCAGGACAGATGTACAGGAACTCCACTCAAGTTTGCTTGGGAAGGGAGATGTGCACATCCTTGTGATTGTTGTACCTGCTTATCTGCACTAAAGATAATACAGAGTAATGTGGTGCATTTCACTGACATTCTCATGGGCTGGTTAGCATATAATTTTGCTGTTCTTTTTTAATGCTAGTCTGGTTTATCTCTGAAAAGATTGCTAATGAAATGTCAAGAAATATAGCCTTCTTGTGGTATAAGTGCACTTACAGGTCAGTGCTGTGAAGAGCCAGTGCTATGACTTCCACTGAGGAAAATGAATGTTTTCAACACTTTTCTCAAGGCACTGTTTATGTATCAAAATAGTCCAGATGGTTTTGCACTGTGTTATAAAAACTATTCTATGAGGGCTATACCTCAAGCTGTGTCTTTTTATTTCCTTTTTTGTAGTGTAGTATTTTTAAATTGCTGCAGTTCAACATTAAAGAGTGAATGTATTTATTTCTGTCTTTTATAGCTTTTAGAATTTGACAGAGAGCTGTCAGTCTTTAAAGACAGATTGTATGAACTGGACATCTCATTTCCTCCCAGGTAAGATTCATATGTAATGCATTTATTTAACTAGCTACAACATAATTGTTACTTGCACTGTTGGTAAAACGTGAATGTTCCCATATTTATTGCAGAAATTATCATGATCTCTGTTTCTTTCATGATTGTTTATTCTCCCCACATCCCCTCCATCATCAATAAACCACATGCCAGTAGTGCTCTGTAGCTCATTCCAGTTCCACTGATCCTGTCTTTTATAGCTGCTCTTAAAACAGACCTGGTAGGATTGTGTGCTCAGAGATTTGGAAGGGCTTTTAAGCACTGGGCCCAGACCACCTGTTAAATCACATTATTGCAACCATAAAGAGAGTCTTTGCCTCAAGCTGTTTGATGACTGTGAGCAGTGGCACCCAGCAGGAGTGCAGTCAGCTGGGGGTGGAGCCTACTGCTACCATTAAGGGAAATCCAAGAGGGGGATCAGGAAAGAGGGCAGGAACTTAGATTCTGCTTTTTCAGTTTCAGTAAACATCATGTAAGTACTTAAGATTGTTAGAATAAATTGGCTGGCTTATTACATATGCATGATTTTAGTGGTGATATCCCTGAGGTGTTTTAGCTATGAATGGACAAATACTGCTATCATACAAAACTGAGCTTTTTGCAAATGGCAGTTCAATTCAGGAGAAATCTGTGGAAGATTTGGTGCCATTTTATACATGTTTGGTACCTTTCCAGGAGTAAGGAAGTAAAATCTCACAGTTGCTTTCAAGGGAAAGAAATACTCCATTCACAAAGAAAATGTTCAAAAAATAGTAGAAAAAGGCAGATAAAACTATGCTTTTTTTATACTTTTTTGTTAATAGATATGTTTAAATACTGCTATTTTATGCTTCATGGACAGATAGAAAAGTATGATGTTTTGGCATACACTAAGAAAAAATTTGGGAAGCCTGCCTTTTGTGATCATAATCTCATTACTTCTCACCAGCCAGCTGTGATACTGATTTGTATTGATCCCCTGGGACACTGGGAGTATGCACGGAGTTACCACCACTCTAAATTGTCCTTATTGGTTATGATAACAGTAGACCAGCAGGGTGGGTACATGCTTGCGTGTATCTCACTCCTCATGTATTTGGTCAGGGTCGATGAAGGTGAAGGGAAGTGATACAATTTTTATACCATACATACTCTTCTACTTCGTTTCTCCAACAGTAGTGCTTTCAGCCAGAGCAAGGCTTGCCAAAAATACGTTGTTCCATGAATAGTTTTCAGCTTCTTCAGACCACTTTGTAAGAGCTTTTTGGTGTCGTGCTCCCCTCAAGCAGAGATCAGAAATTAGGTGTGAGTAGTCCCTGTATGTTTTAGCTCCACTCACTCTGTTTCCTTCTTAACAACTAGATAATAGTAATAATAATAAATGGTAAAAATATATATATATACTGAAAGATGGCATGTAGATATAAAGAGCAAACTGGCTTTACATTAGGATGCTTTTTTCACCCATCCATCCTTGTTTTCTTTGTCATGAGGCAAGGACATCCCATTGCCCATCCCATGGTCCTTGCACAGCCACAGGCTCAGTGATGTATTTTTAACAGAAATACGTTACTATTTTTAATCATACATAATTTTTGGTAGGTATAAATGGTTACTTATATAATACTTCTATGAAATTTATAGTCACAAATTGAATTTGTATCTATGAATGGAATTGTATTAAGGCAGCGCAGCAAATTAATGTTCCTGGATATGCAAAGGAGTTTCCACAGGGTCTTGACAGAGTCTGTGTTACTGCACATTAGCTTCAGGACTTTTTAGTTAACTTTGAATGTGGGAAGGATTGGAGAGCCACTTCTGAGCTCTCCTACAGCCACATCTAAAAATAGCATCTCTGCAGGCATACTTAGGGAACTCAAAACTGGTCTATTGTTCTTCCCTAGTGCAATACTGTCATTTAAGACCAAATGTCTGCTTGATCTGCTGTGAATTCTTCCTCCTGCCGTAGGTGACCATCCTGCTGCGGAGCAGAGGGAGGGATGCTCAGTCACCCCTTAGAACCATCTAGAACAAAACCTTGACTGAGTTTAAGAGTTCCTCCAACCCAAACCATTCCTTTATTCTGTGATTTTGTAGCACTGACAGCATCTGCAGGCCTGTCAGTTATCCCCTCTCTGTTCAGCAGCCCTAAAGCATTTTCTAAACTCCTGTCCAATTCTTGAGTTCCTTTTAATTCTTTAGTGTATATACCTAAGCCATATCAGCTCACCACCCTGTATGCCTGTGCCCAGAGGAGCATGCCAGGGACGCAGTGCATGATCTTCCAAGGAAAAGAGGCTTATCCCACCTGTTCTGGCTCCAGATGTGCTGATGCTTAGTCCACGGGGCCTCCCAGCACGTTCTGCCCAGGGTCCTTGGAGCCTGCAGGGCAGTGGCAGGAGGACAGCCTGGGTCAGGCATTCCTCTGGCCCTGTGCAGAGCCCACCCTTCCCTCACAACCCCTCCCTCTGTCCTGCTGGGATATGCCAAAGGTGAGGGCAGCCTGAGAGGGAAGCCACAGTTTAACAGGAAACCATGGGCAGGTCTGCTATGTTAGGTGCCCTGTAAAAAGTCTTTCCCATGGAGTATTCTTCAGACATTATTCACCCACTCCTATATTCCTGTATTTTGAAGTCTTTTATTTTACATAGTGAATATTCATGTTTTCATCTTGTTACCCTCTGTGATCTAGTGTAGCCCGTAGCAACCCAAGCCACTGGAGACTAAATACCATTTAGAATTTTAAACTCTGTAAGCTCTGTCACTCACAGGCTGAACAGCCTGGCCATGAGCAAACAGCCCAGTATGAGGCTGCAAAGGGCTTCATGGTAGTCAACAATCACTGCAAAAGGCAGGAGGTGTGAAAAAAATAAGTAAAGACATTGTGATCTGTCAATATACAGGTGGGCAATTGTTACCTTTATCACTGCTCTCCATTAATTATTATAATTATTCTTCTAGCTGTTGTACAGCAGAGATAGGAGCTGACTTTAGCAAGAGTTCACACCCACATACAAGGTTTGCTCTCAGATAAGGCTGCATGCACAGCAATCTCATGTATTAATCATTCTCTTTAAGTGACCTATTCTTGTTTGTTGTTGAATTAGGCTGTCATGTAATTTACTGGTTGGACATATGTTTGTGTCTTAGATACCCTCTGTGTGATATTTGTCTCAAGCAGACCCTCTGCACTGGGAGTGTCTTGGCTTTTGATGCCTCTGAGCAGGAGACAAGCTGAATCTTATTTACTCCCAGCAGAGTGTTCCTCCTTTGGAATGCTCTCTAGCACTGGTTCATTATTCTGCAAAAAATCTTATTTTGTCTGTAAAACATTTTTTCCCTACTTTGTGTTTTGTCCCATCTCTGTTCTAGAAGTGAAATGTGAAATATAGAAAAAGAATTTCACGTGAAATGTGAAATATAGAAAAAGAAATGTATTTTTCTGGTCTGATTTGCAGTTGGTCAGCAGCCTGCTCTGCGTGAAGGAAAGCCCAGGGCGCTTCCTTGTTCTTTCCTTTCTGCAGAGACAATTCAGAGCAGAACCTCTGGGTGCCATTGCACAGAGCCCCAAGGTCACCCTTGAGTGTGAAATGGAAGGACAAGATGATGGTTTAGGTGTCAACAGGCTGCCCTTCCTTTCCAGTGTTCTCACTGCCTCTCTGCATGTTCTCAGATCGTACAGACTGCCTGCTGACAGGGTAGGGCAGCACTCCTGAAGCAAACGGGGTTCTCATTTCCTAGAACATCTCCTCAGCAATGCTGCTGGGTCCTGTTGTCTCACAAAAGAGGAGTTAGGCACTCAGATGAAACAGCCCTGGGTTATTTTTATGCTTGCATTACCAGTTACTTTTGTAACATGAATTCTTTTTTTGCCAATTAAGAAGTATTTTCCACCGAACAGAAATACTGCAGACTGACTCATGCACTGTAAAACACCTTCCAGATATTAGTCAGGTATCTGAAATCACCCATGGATCTCTCAGCCCCCAAGGAACAAATTCCCACCTGATGTGATGCAGTTGCCTGAGTGCTTCCAGCATCTAAGGCTGAAGCACAGAAACAGCTTCTCAGCTGGAAGCAGAGAGACAGCTCTCATTTCATCCCAAACAATTGGAATTTAATCATTACAATGGCTTTTCAGACAGATCTTTCCTCCATGTTTCTACTCATATTAAACCAGTGCCACTCTCACCAATTCTCAATTTTCAAATTGAAATAGGGTGTTTCTTTATTTTGTGAGGAACTGGAGAGCATTACCCAAGGTTTGGTTTAAGGACTTGTGGCAAAAGGGAAAAGAAAGGAAAACCAATTTACCAAAGTAAAAAAGTTTCAAGAAATTACTCTACACTGTGTGTAAGGTAAGGACTATGGACCTTGCTGCAAGCAGAAAATGAAACATATTTTAAAGAGCTTATGGTCCTTGCTGCCAGCCAGGCTGTCCTGTCTGAATGCACTGCTGAAAAGCCCAGTAGTTTTGAGCCTTAACCCTGACACATTTCTTGCCTCATGTTCCCAGGGTTTTTTTTCCAATGTAAGACTGTAAATTTTAGCCTCAAAGTAATGTACTTTTGGGAAGTACAGGTAGACATATTCTCAGAAAAGACATCAAGCTCAGTCACAGTCATATATAGTAACATCAGCCTGTTCTGGTGCAACAAGTCAGCACTGGGTCCTTCCCAACAAGCCAACATTATTTATAATTCCATGTATCCACTGTAATAGTAGCAGTATTGCATACATTGCATGGGGTACAGCATTCCTGTTATTAAAACACTAGAGTGCATCACTCATTGTTCACTTGCTGGGGCACCGGTATTGCTGAATAATCCATTTTAGTATTGCCAAATAATCCATTTTTGGCAGCTGGGCCTCCCCAGGGCTCTGGGGTGAAGGAGCAGAGCACAGTGTGCCCGTTGCCATGTGCCACCCTCTGGTCCCAGGCAGGTCCTGGTGCTGCAGTGAGCACCAGCGTGTGGCTCCTTAGCACCAGGGTTTGGCACTGAGGGGTTTTCAGCAGCCAGGGGAGATCTTTAGTATGGACAGCATTCTGGGTGGATGTTCTTCACAGAAGGTGAAGGGTCGCATTATGCTCTCTGGAAAAAGAATTAGGTTCTGGGTTTATTTTGTTTTGTAACTGAAAAAGGTCCTGTGACACTGGTGTTACAGGAATGCTCACTTTGAAGCATGTTAAAGACCAGTATTTTCCAAAGAAGAGTGTTCAGCCAAAAACCAGTATGTCCAGCATAAATATATTAAAAGTATTCTGATAAAAATACCATGTCATTAACTCTCCTGTTCTATGTTGTGCCTAGGCTCAGGGCTTGAGTCTTGTTTACCCATCCTGCCCTTTGCTGCTGGTTTGCCTGGGTGACCACCTGTCCCATTGTCACCTTTGACTCTAATTGTTGGTACTATCACCATGGTGTTAGTGTAGCCTGTGCAAGTAGCAGCTGTTTTAACACATTGCTCTATAACTACTGTGTTTGCAGGGCTCTGTTTGCCCTCCTGATTTGGCTGAAGTGAGACACATATTGTGGCCAGTTGGCTCACAGAGCATCACCAAGGCTTATTAGTGTTTTGGTACCTATGAAGCAGATAATCTAATTCAAACAGCAATGTGTCTTACTGCTTACCTTAGATCTGCTGCCTAGGATGAGCATATGAAATTAAATTACATGGGGTCATTTGTTAGGAAGAGATCTAGGGAATCCAACTCTCACTTTCAGGTTCAGAGAAATAAAAAATGTTAATTCAATTTTGAGGAAGAAACTAACACTGTGGTACCTGACAAAAATTAGATGTTGCCCTTTGATTGGTTGAATGGCATTTTGTTGAAATCACACATACCAGCTCACACTAATGCTGACTGTAAAGTAAAAGTTAAAAATTAAATTAAATTAAATGTAAATTAAAAACTTTTTTTTTTTTAATTGTTTATATCTTTGGCCTTAAAACTTTCAGAACACCCAAAGGTTGTATTGGCAGTCCAGGTTCACCATTCTTTCTTCAGGTAAAAGTATCTTAGACAATTTGAGAGCACATCAGAGCTGAAGGTAAATTGATCCAACATTTTCTCAGAAAATATGAAAATAGTAAATAATTTTCTGATGAAGAGTGGTTGGGGGCTTTCCCCTTTTGAAGTTCTCTGTTGTTGTCATATGTAAAAAGAAAGACATAAAAGTGAGAAAAGGTTTAGTAAACGTGAGTACTCCTACTTAAGTTCAAAGATAAAATGAACCAAATCAAAACTGTGTCTCAGCTCTTCCCATAAAGAACTTAATTTTCATTGATGCTTTATAGTTCTATCCCATCTCAAATACTTGGTATTATTAAAAAAATCAGTGATATAAAATGTGGGGACAATTGACAGATGAGTGGGCACAAGGAGTTTTTGAACAGGAGGCATTTCCACTCCCTGAAACATGATAAAGTTTTCTAAATGATCTGCATTTGAACCTAGATGTAGGCTGCACAGTTGTTCAGGATGACCTTTACTGGACTAAAAAAGATGAAATGGCTGAGTTTTCCCCACTGTAGCCTGGTGAGTGCTGCCACAGTCCCTAGAGCAGCTGTGTCTGTGGCAGGCAGGATCCCTGAGCAGTGCTGTGTGTTCCCAGCACGGTGCACATTGCCTCTGGCAGCTACAGGTAACAGCCCTCCACAGGCAAGGAATTGCTTCCTGCTAAAAAGTACATTTTACCCATCTCACTAACAGATATTATCCATATTACACAAGAGGAGAGTTCATTAGAAGCTTTTTTCCTAGCTGGAAATGCCAGTTAAGGAGACATTTATATACACAGCATTGTTGGCTTGTGTTTTGAGTTAAGGCGCTGCTGACAGGATGGTTTACGATGTTGGATGCCTTTTCACTCTGCAGTAAGCATTTCTGTAAAGGTGTCTAATCGTGTCTGACAATACCTGTCAACAGTAGCAGTGCTCTGATATTACTGACTCTCTTAATGGTTTATTTTCCCCAAACAATTGCCAAGTAGTTCTCATCCTTATTGACTGTGACAACAGTAGTTCATTGGACGGCCTGCTCCTTATTAACAGAGTAGATTAGCAATTCATCAAAGTGTTTGGTTAAATTTCAACAATATTGAACATTATATTAATGATGTTGCTGGAAGTTTTATTCAGAAAACCCACCTGACAGTAATCCTGATTAAATAAGTGTAACTGAAATGAAAGTTTGTGAAATGGGGTAGAAAAGCAGCTAGAAGCTGCATCTTGAGAAAGAGTAAATCCTAAACAACTGGAGATAAATTATGCAAGCTTCTCACATGGATGCTCCAGAACTGCTTGTCTGTGTGTCATCCAGGGGCATGCACAGTCAAAGTGTATTTTATGTAATTCTGCTGGCTGGCATACACAGAGAATAACAGTCTCTTTTTGCTATTAATTACCCTGCTAACATGAGTGGTTAAGGTCCTAAACTCCAACTTTGCCACTGTTTTAAATAGGGCATAAGATTTGTTCCACAGGGAATTCCCCATTTCCCCATTGTATTTTTAAATAGATGTAATATTGTGTGTGTAAAAAAGTGTGTAACTATACAGAATACTAAGGAAGTGTGTACAGCCTTACCTTACCTGTAGCACCTGTATGTGTTAGCGTTATATCTATTTATCATTTATGTTTCAGTTGTACCTTGAGGCCTTTATCTCTTATGTCATCATTTTTACATGAGCACTCCCTATTCATTCTCAAGATCACTGTTTTCTGTGCATTACACAATGTAGATTGTGATTGAGGCAGAATGCTAATGAAAGGAAAAAATAATACATTCTTTCCTGTGTAATTATGGGACAGGGAGAGCTGGTTTTCCCTTTTTCTCTGGCACAGTGTTCGTCCTGGTAGTCAAGACTAATGATGGAAGCACAGAAGGATGGCACAATACTTCCCCACCAGGAGATTGATACTGGAATTTTAAACTTTTGATTATTTAGTTAGAGTCCTTGAATTTCTTTTTATCAGACCTGCAGTTGTTTTTTTATCGAATCTGCAATTATTTCTACAATTCAGAAATCAGAAAATCTGTTTACTAGAATTACTGTGTAAGTTTTGATTCAAGAATTGGAAGTCCCTTACTTGCCTGGAGTGAATGTGTAAAAAGAGGCTGGAGATGTCAGCAAAACAAATTTAATTCAATGCCCTTGATCACAGACAGTCTTATTCCTAATGTGTTTTGGAAGATGGGTATTGCAAGAATAGTTCTACTTTTTGCATGCACACAAGCTTAAATTTACGGTAATTTTTAAGAGACTATTTGTGCCTAATGGCAAAGAAGCAAGAAGTGGGGTTGAAAGAAAGGAAAAGAGAAGGGAAATCATGAAGCCAACTTAGAAAGAATGGAAAGTGAACGGTCAAGTAGAAGCATGTCTTGGCACACTTGTGTCTTGGTTCCCCACTGAAGCAAGTCGAAGCATTCCCCAGTGGATGCATTCCCCAGTGGATGCATTCCCCAGTGGAAGCATTCTCCAGTGGAAGCATTCTCCAGTGGATGCATTCCCCAGTGGAAGCATTCCCCGGTGGAAGCATTCCCCGGTGGAAGCATTCCCCGGTGGATGCATTCCCCGGTGGATGCATTCTCCGGTGGAAGCATTCCCCGGTGGAACCATTCTCTGGTGGATGCATTCCCCAGTGGAAGCATTCCCCGGTGGAAGCATTCCCCGGTGGATGCATTCCCCAGTGGAAGCATTCCCCAGTCTCCTGAGTCCCCCGTGGCTCTCTGTGGCTGTGTGGGAGGCAGGACGAGCCTTGTGCCGTTTCCGCAGCTGGCACCAGCAGCCTGTGCTGGCCTCAGCCTGGCAGCACTCAGGGGCTGCCTCCTGGGGGTGGGTTCAGGGGCTGAGTGTGAAACAAGTGCTGCCTCAGGCTGGTTCCGAGGCTTTGGGCATTTTCCCTAAGTCTGATTCTGCAACATCTTTCTGTTATGGCTGCATCAGAATCATCATCCTTCCTGAAATGCCTGCACATCTGCAGATTCCTCCTTCCATTGCTACTCTTGACTGCATTTAAATCTTATCAGCTGGTGGGAAGACATCCAAAGGGAGTAACATTATGTAAGACACCAGAGTATCCTTGGGGACGAGACCCTTAAAAACACTCCAAACAAGCAAAAGCTTCAGAGTTCACGTGCAGATGATTTTGGAAGCAATCACATTATTTTCATGCCATTGTTCACTTAGCTGTGGAACAGGATGATGGACACGACTTCTGAGACATATGGTATTTGAAAAGTTTGTTTGGGAATAGTATACATTCAGCAGCATGTTTCACAAAAACTTCAAGTGACAATTATATTCCAGAAACCTCTAATAGAGCTTTTATTTGCTAAAATCTGTCTAAGATCAGTGGCATATAAGAAACTAAAATATCCCTACAACCCAGAGAGTCACAAAAAAAATAATCCCTCATGGGAATTTTGAGTTATATTTAGCTATGATCACTTTTTGAGCCCATCTACAAAAGAGTTTTGCTTATTCCAAAGTGTTTGTGACCCCTCTAGAGCATGAAGGAGGAGGGCAAATAGTTTTCCCTATTTTGGGGGCATGTATCTTGTTAGGATTTTTTATTATGTTAGCGTCAGCATTTCACTGAGATTAGCACTTCCACATGCTAGAGGGGATGGAGGGAGGCAGGGAGCTTTATTCATTGGAGTGCAGTGAGACAGAACACTCCATGCTTCTTGCTTCCTTCGAAGGATTTTTTCCTTATAAAAATAAGAGCTCGCCTCTCTTTGTTATATTAAATTATTACCTACAGGTCATTCTGCCGGGATAATTTTGCCGCGTTTATTTTCATCTCTGTCCCAGCCATTAGAAGTCTGATTTGTCAAAGATACTTGTAAACTACAGTAACTTTTTGACTGGGTGATCAGTGCTAAGGACCTTGAAAAATTGGCAGAAGTTTTCACCCTGTGAAAACATTAAGATAAATAAAGCAAATTGATAAATACCATTTCATAGAATATAGGCTCTAGGATTTAATGCTCTAACACATAGCAGTAACAGATCATTCCAGGTACAGAACATCATATTTCAAAAGCCATACAGTTAATGCTGTAAAAGGAAGGATTATGTGAAATGTGATTGATTCTTATACCTTCATGTCGTAAAAAGTAGCTTCAGTTATATGGGAGTAAGTAAAGCAAGAGGTTACAAGAAAAAGTCAAGCCTTAAGTTGCAGACAAAGAGCTTCTACTACCAATATAGTATTACATCATCAAAATATTTCACAGACACCCAGAAATAAGCTGTACTTCTGTATGTCAGTGAAGCAGCAAATTGAATTCTCATAATATGTTTTGAAAATGAGTCTTGTTAGGTTTGATGAGGTGGAAAACATACTGAGATCACTGGTTTGTTCCAATACGTTCAGGATGCTTTTCTTGGATGTTTGCCATGGCTAATCTTTTTAATGGCAGTGTAGCTTGTAAACCCATTTTGTAGAGAGCTGTATGTCTCCGTTTCAGAGTATCACCAAGCAGGATGGTAAATAAGTTTCTCTTCAAGCATGCAAACCCTTTTTTTACAATACCAGAAATTTTATTTTAAGACACATATCAGAAAAACATCAGCATTTTTTTTTATGAATTCAGTGAGGAGCAGAATAAAATGCAAATGTCATTTCAAATACACTCACACATACATATGTAGATGTTTGGGGGTTTTGAATTTCGTCGAGGCAGACTTCAGTTAATTCAGACCCAATATTCAAGAAGTTGAGCGTGTCTCAAACCCTCTGGATTTCTCCAAAACCCCTTCTTAGCTACTCCCACATGCCATTTTGGAAATGGTCCAAGAAAACAGTGGGCTTTACAGTGTGGTGAGCCATCATCAAATGCAAAGTTCTGTCTTAGTAAACTGATCAGAAGATTTGGATGAGACATGAAAAATTCTGGCCTCAGCTTGTTGAGGTTGAGCCAGAGGTTGCCCTTCACGTGCTTCAGATGATCTCAGCCCGTGGGCTCACACAAGTGTGTCACCCCTAGTTATATTCTGTAGATTAAAATAAACATTTTCTGTTGCCCTTTAAAGCTAAGTTAGAATGCACTGAAGATGTCATAGTGTGTTTATGATGGCCCCAGAGTGTAACTACCATTTAATCTGCTTCTATTCAGGATGTCTTTACAAAATAATCTATAATTTCATAGGTACAGGGTCTTATATAGTCAGCATAACTTTCTTTAAACCACACTCCTGATTCCTTGGTTCTGGAGAAATCCCCTGCAAAGCCTGCTATCTTGTCCTGTCTTCTTTTCTGTCACCCTAAAGAATCCATACAGGAGAGCTTTGTGTATAGCTGCAGTGTTCCCAGCACTATGAACTCGATTTTCTGTTAAATTATTCCTGGATAACTCTCCTTGAGAAAATCCTGCAAAGAAATTGTGCAAGATGAACTTTTTTTCCATAGGTTTCATTTTTCAACTTCTGCGTGTACATCTTCTGTAGTCTCTTGTCTGCTTTCAAGTTGCTGTTGATCTGATTTTTATACTTCCACATGGATAAACAGCTTGTTGTCTTAAAACACTCTCATATGCAAAAGCACAAGGTGGGAGAATTTTGAGACTCTGTGTGTCAACTTGTTAACCATACAGTAGAATTGTAGATCTGAGAAGAGACGTAGAGAAAGCACACGAGAAGAAAAGAGGGAGGAGAAAAGAAAGATAAACATATACAAGTGTCTGGAAGAGCTGCTTTTTAACAGTGAAATTTTCTAAGTAATATGGCCCTTTGAGCCAGAGGTTTCAGACTGCTTTGCCAAGAGATTTGATGGTTGTGGTTGGGATTTGTTTGCAGTTATCCCTACAGCGAGGACTCTAGCCAGGGAAGGCAGTACATGAACACAAGATGTCCAGCCTGGTGCGACAGAATCCTGATGTCCCACTCAGCCAAGGAGCTCATTCTGAAAGTAAGTACAGACCTGCAGCCCACCAATGCCTCCACACTGCATTTAGCTGCACCAAAGGTGCAGTGCTGCAGTTCTTTGCACCCAAGAAGGGTGATTTGTCCCCATAAACCTGCTGACAGTGACTAAAAAATGAGCTTTCACAAGCACTTCTTTTGATATCTGAGCTGCCAATGATGACTGACTGTCTTCTGTCCTGTGCCTCTTCTTTGCAGGGATGCACAGCATTGGGAGACTGACTGCTTGCTTTAAAGAGAGTAATAGAAAATAAAAAGCCCCTATAAAAGAGTTCCCATTAGTCCCCCAGCCCAGTCCACCCTACAGTGAGATAAGCAGCAGCAGTGCCCCCACCAAGGATTCAGCAGGGATGCAGACCGGAGCGGGTATAAGTGGCTGCTGGTTGAGGAGTCACACAATTGAGAGAAAAACCTGTACAGCAACAGCTGGAGGCACCTGAGTTACCAGTGGTAGATTTCCCAAGGTACTCCCAAGAATATGTCAGGTCCTACACAGGCCAAATCTATTGCTATCCCCTGAATGAGGATAGTCTCCAGCAGGTAGGCTCCTAACTTTGGTACACCAATTAGGTGCCTAAATTTAGACACTCCATTAGAGCTTTAGAGATAAGCTTGTGCGGCATTTTTAGAACATACAATTCCTCTTGGGATTTTAGTGTTTATAGATAGGGTTAGTGTACAGGTTAGGGTTAGTTGGTGATGCTCCATCCAAGGTTAAATGATCTAAATACACTGCAGGAGCCTTCCAGTTTCCTGTCATTTGCTCTTTCCTTGTTCCACTCTGCCCTCCCCCTTTTCTTGGAAGCACTGGACCAGGTCAGCTAGTTACCCGTGCCAGCTTCCACTGCCTGTGTCCCTGTGTCTGTGCTCCTGGCACCCAGACCCCTGTCCTGCTGACACTGGTTGCCAGCTGCTCTAAAGGGCCAAGAGCAGATCAGGAAATGGGGATGTGATACAAGATCTCTCCCACCTCTCTTTGGGCTGGCCAGCTGGTGGTGGCCATGGGTGGCTGCATAAATGGATGTGCTGCAGTGAGACTGTCTTGCTGACCAGACTCCATGACTCTAACGGACTTACTGAACCCAAAATTGCCAAAAGTCATGTGTCTGTCTGTGTGCTCCTGTATAATTAATGGAGTTTAGTGGGAGTGAATTACAGAAAATAATCTTGCAAGTAATTCAATGTTCTATAGCTTTATGGCTTTTTTTTTTTCCCAGTTTAAATTAATTATACCCTTGAAACTTGCTCTCCTGAAGTTTATAACCTTCTTTTTCTCTCTCGTTGGGGTTATTTATCTCGTGATTACACTGTTTGCTTTGCAGTATGTAACTCACTGAAAGGCTGGGAACATGTTTTCCACAGCTACTCGAATTTCAAGTCAATACACTTCCTCACACGTTTTGATGTGTAAAAAATGTCTGCATGACATAATGAAATGTCACCAAAATTTTAGACAATGCATGTACTGCAGTATTCAGTTAAAAAGTGAGGCCTAGGGGTAATACAGGCTTTATAGTCAAATAGTAATGTCAAAATCACTGTTACTTCTTTTTCTTATACAAAAATATCATGTGAAAATGTGAGACTTTACCCAAAATGTTACCGATAGTGCTTGGCGACCATGAAATTCCTAAAGAACAAAGGATTAAAACCATGAAAAGAGTGGCCAATGAGGGAGGATTTTTTTTTTAAAGCTATGAATAAGGAGATAGAAGTGTACACAAAAGCTTGAAGAGTGTAAACAGTACAGAGGGAAAGGAATTCTTTCTGATTATCTAGAGGGCTATAACTTGGATATAATGGGAGAAAATTAAACAAGGGAAAACAAAGTTAGAGCACTGATTTGTAACCGTGAGGTCAGCTACAATTTCCAGTCTCCATGTAACAGAAACCCCATCAGCTGGATCGTTCAAAGCTCACCTTTAAAAGTGCACATAGCTCTGTCTCTGGAGCTTCGCATTTGCAAATTGTGGCCAGGCAGTTTGGGACATCTCCATAAGCTCGTATGCAAAGTGACGGGTGCGGCTGAGGCCAGACTGGGCTTTAACTCAGTGAGTCTGTACCAGCACAGGAATTAGCTTATCCAGCCCAAAGCCAACCTGGGATTCTGGCCCATAAAACCTAATCAGAATAGTCATTAGAAAAGAATGCTGAACTGATAGAGGAAAGAGCGAAATGACCCTACAGGTTTCTGTGGTTCTGTGCAAGAAGTGTTGGCCTTGACTGAGAATTTATTCACTACAGAGACCTATACTTTGAAGCTTTAAAAGGAATTATGAAGAAAGTAAAAGCAAATTCTAATTAACTGATTACACTGTAAGAAATCCTTAAAATATAAATGTATATGAATTTTTAAAGAATTTTTTCAGTCATAACTATCTATTGAATATTCTTATGCAGGTAATTATTTTGCTGTATTAATTATTCTTGTAGGCAATTAAAGTGTTTCTTTTTCTGCCTAGGCAATTCTATCTTTTATTTCAAACAAAAATTGTAGTAAATCTGCATTTAAATCCTAGGTAAAGAAAGGATAGGGTGCACAAATTGCCACTGTACAGTATGTTCAGCTACACAGTAGGCATTACAGATTGTACTGACATGGGGCTGTAAACAGCTTTCATGCAACATCATCTATCATGCCATGGTCGGTTACCTCACCATCATGTTATTTTATGCTTCCTGAGCCCTAAACCACCAAAGGTTGCCCACTACTCGGGAGCTGCGCTGATGCCTGATCACATGAAGTAATGAATGCTCAGCCAAGTGTATACTGTTTCTGCTTGTGCACTGCTGTAATTTGTTTATCTGTCTAAAGATTATGCAGTTGAAAATCCACAATTTTATGCTGCCTTTGTAAATTATCAAGTCGCTTTTGATGAATGTATCCCCACTTCCGATGCTGGTGGCATTATGATCTTGAAATATTGGAAAGTGCTCATGCATACAATGCAGAAGGTTATGTTTTTATATTTTTGGCAGACAACCATGCTGTAAAGTAAATCTGACCTTAAGCTTCCTTACTGCATTAAAGATAATTCAGTTTTAACTTTATAGTCCTAAATGCTACTGTTTATATGAAGTTATTGCCCAGTCAAAATTGACTGATTACACATGAGAAAGTCTTGGCTGTTTCCTACAAAATAAATTAATCTCTCCAACTGGTTTAAAGCACATCTATGGTTGTATTAGAGACTGGAGAGTGTGCAGATTACAGATTTAATTACCTTATAGAAATTGTTTAGCACAATAAGAAATTGTTTTGTAGGGCAATGTATTTGTATTTATTCCTGAAGTACTGTGCTAGAGAATCAAAATAGCTCTTCCAAATCACGTTTATTGCAAACGGCAGAAAGATGAGTACATTTTATTATTCATTAAGATAAAAATGCTAAAGAAGTCAGTGTATAAGGGTAAAGTTCAACATGGAACAAAATGAAAGCAATTCATAATGGAGACTGGAGGAATGTCATCCGTCATTTACTGCTTTTCTTAAAATCACTGAATGCTTTTTTTCAGATGAAGAAATTTATCTCAGAGAAATGGTTGAAGATTAACCTGAAAATAATCATTTATCTCTCTGAACATTTAAAATCCCCTATATGAAGAATTCAAATGCTGTTATAAGACAACATGGATTGCATTTAATTCAAAGAACATTTATCTCACCTAATTCCGTAAAAATTTTGTTGTTTTTAAAAAAGGACTGGCCAAATGTGCTTGCTGCATTTTGCAGCAGAAGCCTGGAATGCAACTACAAGAAGTCACTCATTTCACTTATGGAGTGTTTGCCACAAATATTTCCCAAGGTCCCATCAGCAGGGAGGAGGTGCAGAGATCTCAGGAGGTTTTATGCAGGGAAACTGCACGAATTACTGCAAGCAGTACTAAGCATAAAAGTTCATTTTACACATTCTTTCTCTGGAGAAGCCAAGCAAATATATGTTAATATCAAGTCATTCAGAAACTGGTTTCACCTATTTGCACAATATTTCCAATGTTCCTTTCTGTGTATGTAATCTGGAGAATTCTTGGACTGACTAGTGTTTTGTTGTGTTCTGTTTTTTTTAAACTAGTCAGAAAATGATGAGAAGATAGTAATATATGACCACATTGGGCCAAATGTCTGCATGGGGGATCACAAGGTAACTAAATTAAACATTTTAGTATTTTATCTTCTAAGTTTTTTATTAGGAAGGAGAATGTATGCACTAGATTCTATCAGTTTTAAGTCAGCTTTATCTCTGTCCTATTTTTAAATAACACCTTGAAAATGTTTCAAAGTGGCATTGAGCTGCAGTCAGTCTGTACATCAAAAAGCTGCTTGTATGAAATCGAAGAGCAGGACAGGTGCTGAAATGAAAGCAGGACATGTGCAAGTGAGGAGCATCCATCTGTGCACTTAAAAGTCTTCTAGTGATTTCATTGTGTTCTCAACTATGCTTTAAAAGCATAGCTTCAACTAGGTTGATGCATAGGTGCTTATTAGTAAAAGAACATATTGGCAGTTCCATGTTCAAACAACAAGTGATAAAAAGAATATAGAAAAAGAATTAAAAAATATATATATACCAGTTGTTGAAATTAACAAAATATCTGAATTCTACAATCTTCTTTGCTGAAGATACCAGATGGAAACCTAATTAGAAATACAATAAAATAGAGTATTTGCTGTCTTTGAAAAAAAGCCAATTGAGGAGTAGGAGGTAACCTCTGAAAGCCTATCTAAAAATACTGAGGTTCTTGAATGATAATTCAGAAAGGGATAGTGGGTAATTGTATGTGTGAAGGCATGTGTACACGCAGATCTGAACTCACAAATACATACTCCTGTTTAATTGCATGATCAGAGTTCTTGTTAGACAAAGAATTGTTTTCTAAGGAAAAATGCGCTTAGGGCATTTGGTCCAGGGTTTTAAAATAGGGCAACTTACTAATTTATCTAGTAAACAAGAAGTTCTGGGTCAGCCAGTTCAGAAACAGCAGGTTTTGTTTCCTTCATCACCAAAGTGGTGTGGCACTGTTACAAAAGGGAGATGTGTATGGGACCTGAACCTCTTCCCACAGAAATCTGTGGAAAATTTTCCCTTACACTTCTGTGGGAGCAGAAATCTGTGAGGAGATGACATTGTTGTGCATTTTGTAATTAGATTAATTCAAAAACTTGTTGAAACATTTTGTTTCCAGTCATAGAGAAGTTAGTGTTGTATTTACTACTGACTATAAAAAAAAAAAAACAAAAAAAACCACCAAACGTATATTTCAAACATGTAACTTCTATTTTTCCCTAACTTGCTGCAGCCTGTGTTCCTGTCCTTTCGAATAGCTGCTGGGGCAGGTAAACCTATTGCAAATGTGCACAAGTGTTGTGTCGTGCAGTGATGTGGTGGTAAATATCATCTTTTTTCCTTACGTTTCTATTACATTTTCTACATCATTTCCCCTGTGTTTATCTTTCTTTTTAAAAAAATGCCAATTCTGCAACAGGAAAAAGATGCCTACGAAGTGAGAAGATTTTCCGTGAAACCACACTGTAGCCAGGAGGGAAGGCAGCACACTGAAATCTGTAATCCTAACAGCTGTATTGATAAATCCAGTCCTGAGTGCCACATTTTTAGACTGCTGATCGTACACTATGCTTCAGCATCTGGACTCTGTTCAAGAGAAGCCTCACATACCTCACTGTCTTGTATGTTCATGTGACATCAAGTAGAAATGTGGAATTATTTTTTATATATATGTCACAGTTCTGTTGCCAAAACTCTAAATAGACAGCAGAGATGTTATGTATTCTAGATTTCACAACTTTCAACTTTTAATAGTGTTTGTCAATGTGGAAAAGCTATTTCAGCATATTATAAACTTTTAAAAGTATCATACCCATTATATATCTTTACCACTTTGGGATTTTGTACATTGGATTGTATAGATAGAGATATTGATGGTTTTAAATGGTATTTTGTTTTTTGACCAAGGCTTATGGTTTGTGTTTTAGTTTTAGTATTTTGATTTTCATTTTTTAATTTTTTTTTTCTCATTTTATTTACTATACTGCCATGTTACATGGCTTTTGAATCACACAGCAGCTGCTTTCTATACATACATATATATGTGTGTGTATATATGTATGTATGTGTATATATACACAGATATATAAATAATTTATAAACCTGACCAAAACTTATGCTAAATATACTTTCCAATATGAATGCTTGAGAGTGCCATATCAGCAGTAAGTATTGGAGTCTTAGCAGGTTTAGTTAAGTGTACATCAACAACCGACATTTATATAATAAATAATATATAGCAATGCCATCCTGGATACAGATATATAGCATACTATATAGCACATATATTAGCAATTTCACTTTGTTACTCCTATAATCTCTTCTTTCTATGTAATATTAAGGATTGAATGTGAAGTTCATAGCTAGGTTTGGGTGTAACTTTACAGAATTTTGTAAACTGTTTTTGTCCGTCTTTTGTTACTGTTTTATGGTGCCATATTCTATATTGAAACAATAACAACACGGGAGAAGAAAATAATAGTCTGCTTCAAGTAGCAACTGTATTGGACACAGACTGTATTTATACAGTATTAAAGGCAAAAAAAAAAACCAAAACAAACCATCAACCCAACTGTAAATTTGCCTGGTTAGTAGCTCAGTGCAGCCTACAATATAGTCTTGTTACAGACGTTTTCCTCTCACCACTAAATACAACATTAAAAGGTGATTAGGGAGTCTGTTGATGAAACACAAATGTATGTTTTATTGATTTAATTTAGAACACTACAGAGTTCATGGACTGCACGATGGCGTTAGACTGATGCTTGATTTTGGTATAAATCACTACCATTGGAAATGATTTGATGTCCGCTTGCAGAGTTTTCTCAACAGTACAACCCAGTTTATAGCAAATATTGTTGCCCAAAGGGTGTCTGCAGCTCTGTATTGTTACTGTGCCATGTTGCATTATAACCACACAGTAATTCTATTTAAGCGAACTCAACTCATGATAACTCTGAAGGCCTTTAGAAATGAGTACTCTGGTTCTCAAGCAATAAAACTAATCATGGTGAACATGGCTGTGTCTGCCCCTTTAATATGGTGATTACAGGGAAATTATTAAATTGTCACATTTCTTATTGAGATTCTTTTAATCTGACAATTAACAAGGGTATTTTTCACATGAAAACCTCTATGATAGAATGCAGTTCTGGTGCTAATCAAAACACAATACAAACCGTGCAAAAGGCGCTGAGGAGCTGGTATGGGAGCGCTGATGAGAGGAGGGCGGTGCCGCTTTACGAGCTGTTCGCAAGATGCTGGTCCTCAGCAGGTCAGTAAATGTGCCACCAGAAACTCGTTCCTGATTATCCCACGTCTGAGAAGAAACCTCTCCAGCCTTTTCGAGCAGGACCGAAGCCCCGAGTACGGATGAACTCGCTGTAGCCTCCAGCCGCGGAGGGCTCGGAGCGCCCCGGGGGTGCAGTGCGCACCGGTAACCTGCCGGGGTGAGCTGCTGAGAATGCCCCGAGTTGAACGCTCAGAAATTCATAAAACGCAACTTTCGCAGTTTAAGAGGGGAGGCGAATCCAGGGGCGCGGGGTTAGCCGAGCCGGGCCGATCCCAGCGGGCACACGCCGCAGCCCCGGGACGGCCGATGGGGACGGATCCTGTCAGCTCCCCTCTGCCCGGCGCCGTATCTCGGGGCTGTCAGTCCTGCCTCGGAGTCCCCTTCTCCCGTAATGCCCCCGAGGAGCTCATTTCGTTCCAGAACTTTGGGAAGAGGCAGGTGGGAATGATTAGCCTCGAGCGCAGGTGTTTTTATCCAGCCACTTCCCCTCAGGAGCCGGAACACCGGCCCGGTCTCAGCGTGCTCACAGACGGACGAAGCCTAGACCCTAAATTCGATTTATTCCCTCTGTAACCGCGGCAAAACTGGGCGCGGTCCCGTTCCGTGTGTAGGGACCTGCGGGACTCGCCGCCCTCCCCGGGACGCGGAGCTGGCCCTGCAGGAGCGAAGGGGATTCGGTCACAGCGAGCGGGAGCGCCGGGACCCGGGCGTGGCTCCAGGGGTTCAGGTGAGGGCCTCTTCCCGCATTAGAACCGCGCCCGTGTCGTGCCGCGACCCCGCGGGAGCTGCGCCGTGGGCAATGGCGCCGTGCGGGCCTCGGCACCGGGACAGGGCCAGCACCGGGCCCCGGCGGTGCGGGGAGACAGGATGCGCCCGCTCGGAACGCGGATGCAGAACGGGCCCTGTGGTGCTGGACGCGCTTGGTCCCGCACCAGCCGCTGGCCTCTGGGCAGGGCAGCGAGAGCGCCTGCAGTGCAGCCGCTGCCTTTGCTCGGGCTGCGAAGCCACAGCAGAGACACGGGGAAAAGAAATGCTCTCGTTCCTTTAAAAAAAAAATTAAAAAAGGCGGCAAAAATCCATCTTAACGCGGACGGCTCACATCCACCGGGACTTGCGTGTGCCAAGGGGAGAAATGGAGTCTCGGGCGGCTGGGAGGGTCTGGGCGGCCGCGGAAGCACGCGGAGCCCGGTTCGGGCACGGGTGCGCCTGCGGGTGTGGGGCCGAAGCACGGCCCAGAAACCCGGCGGGAAGGCGCGGGAGGGCGGTGGAGCTCGCACAGGCCGCCGCCGCGGATCTCTACAACTTCACCCCCGGGTTTTTGCAGCGGCCGATACTCAGGCAGCTCAATGGGATGTGTCGCGAACCCTATCACCCGGCCCGAAGCCGACGAAACGCTGCACGGGCAGTTCGGGCTGCACGTTCAGCCCCGGGTCTCTCTCCTCCGCAGGGCTGTCAGGCAGTCCCACAGGGCGGCTTCCCATGCGGCAGTGACCGCTGCCGCCGGCCGGGCCACAGGGCCCGCGGCTCTCCCGGCTCAGCCGGCCGGGCCCCGGACGCGGCGGCTCCTCTTTCCTTGCGGAACAGCATCGGCACCCTGCAGGAGCTCTGGTGTCCCCGGCCCCTGGGACAGAAATGCGGGAAGAAACTCGCTAAAGGAGAAGGTTGTTAAATAATTTATTGATTTATACAAATTCTTTCCAACACGTGTGGAGACATTGTAATGTAAAATCAACTGTCCATTTTCCTCTCGTGCTTTTTTGGGGGCATTGGTTTGGTGTATTTTTTGGTATTATTAAGCATAAAATCCAGAGGCAGGAGAAATGAAACTGCCAAAACACTGAGGGACGAAGTGAAAGAAAACTGCCGGGTTTACACTAGAAATATACATCACAAAATCTGAAATTTACTATATACAAAGTGGTTGAGCTCAGACTTGGGACCCATAGAAAATGTAACAAAACTTGATTGTTAGGAGCAGGAAATTAACAGGAAGGCTAAAGGAAAGGGCAGGAAAACTCAACGGAACACAAAACCTAAAAAGTTGAAAAAATTTCTCTGAAATTTACATCGATGAGAAAGAAAATAAATTCATAACTTATTCTGTAAAAAATATATACATTTCACATACATCTTAGGCTGTACAACACACCACTTCAAACACCCACTTACACTCACCCCCGCCGCGCTGCCCGGTGCAGCCGTCGGCCCCATGCCCTCACAACGGATCCGAGCTGGTGCTGCAGGGGCTGACGAGGGACAGGTTCGTGGATTTGTGCTTTTTCAATAGCCTCGTGATTTTTTCATCGTCTGAGTTGGGGTCCAGGGGCTTGTTGTATTCGTCATCGTCCTCATTGTCCGAGCTCTCCTTCAGCTTCTCCGTCTCCGAGTCGTGCTTCTTCTTTGCCGAGGCCATCTCTGCCGCGTGTCTCTTCCGCCACTTGGTCCGTCTGTTCTGGAACCAAACCTGGGCAACGGCACCGGGCACAGCTCAGCCACGGCCTCGGCCCCGCCGCCGCGGCCGCCGCGGCCGCCGCTGCCGCCCCCGTCCCACCGGCAGCGCGGGGCTGCGGCCGCTCGGAGCAGAACCTGCACCGGGCAGAGCTCAGACGGCTCCGGGGAAGGGGGCGCCCCGTTGGGGACACCTGCCCGGTTCTGGGGGCTGCGCGACAGTTAAATGAGCAGCTTCCCGGAACAGTCATTTATTGAAAACAGAATACAGTAGCCAGAAAAATTACTATTTTTGGCTTATGGTGCATTCCAATACTCAGATGCACCTGCAGGCTTTGCTAAAAAATTTGCGGGGTTACCCAAGGTAAAGTTGTGCCAGTGGACACGATCCTCGTGGAAAAGTGACCCTTTAAAAACAATCACCTGTGGGGGGCTTTTTGTCGTTGTTGTGATGGGGGTGTATATTAAATATAATATATATATTTATTTTAAATCGTTTGTAGCACAGAGAGCTCTAAGCACAAAATAGGTAGAAATTAGCCTAAAATGTATCCGATGTCGAAATGTAACTTAAATTCTAACTGAATTCTAAAAAAAAAAAAAAAAAAAAAAAAGTCCCTGCACATTTGCGCAGTGTTCGTGGCTGCTAGTAATTACCGACATGGCAGAAAGCAGCCGAGGCAGGGAGCGGGAGAGGCAGGAGCCCACAGGACGGACCTACCTTCACCTGGCTCTCAGTCATCCCCAGGGAGTAGGCGAGCCGGGCGCGCTCCGGTCCTGCCAAGTATTTCGTCTGTTCGAAGGTTTTCTCTAAAGCGAATATCTGCTGCCCAGAGAAAGTCGGTCGAGAGTGTTTCTTCTTGCCATCCTTGTCCAAAACCATCCCCGTCTGAGCTGGAAGCGGAGAAAGAGCTGCGTCAGGGACGATCTCGGCACTGCCCCCGGCCCATAGCCGGGCCCTGCCAGGCGCTACGGAGCCGTCGGCTCTAAACCAGGGCTCGGTCCGGGACCGAGCCGGTGCCGAGAGGACCGAGTGACGCGCACCGGGCCGGCCGGCCTGCCGCCCGCCCTGTCCACCACGTTCGTCCACCGGCTTAGGGCCACCCCGGCTCTGGACCCCAGGCCGTCTGCTCCCCGCGCCCTGCAAGAACCGGCCGCACTTACCAGGACAGGCGAGCCGGGGATCTCTCCAGGGAGAGCCTTGCACCACTCCCGGCCAGAAAATAGGCGGCCGTCCCGGCAGCTCCGCCAGAGGCTTCGGATACCGGGAGACGGCAGCGGGGCTGAAGTACATCCCGGCCGAGGCCGCCAGCCCGTTGATGCGGGGCAGCCCGCCCAGCAGGTTGCTGGCACTGCCCACGGGCCGCCCCAGGATGTCGCTTATTCCGTGCGGTGTTCCCAAGGGGAGCTGCGTGTTGAGGCCCCCCAGTGCCGGCGCCTTGAAACCGGAGGGGTTCTGCAGGGCGTAGGGGAACAGAGAGGTCTTCATCTCGGCCATGTTGTGCAACGCGGCTAGCGGCGCACTGCTAAGGACGAATGCGCTCTGGCGATTAGCATCCATCTGTCCCAACGCTAACATCTGCGGGCATCAGCGAGCGTGGGTCCTTCCCAATCGCGCCGCGGCCGCTCCGCTGGGGATCCTCGCCGGGAGCGCGGCCGCGGGCGGGACGGACTCCTCGCCGCTCGCGGGATCTCAGCGACAGCAAGCGCCGAAGTTTGCTAGGAACAGGAAGATCCCGGCGCTTGCCCGCCCTCTCCCGCAGCGCGCACCTCCAAAGTCCAGGTTGAAGAGCGGCGAAAGCCGAGCCGGGGCAGCGCAGGGAAACAACAGACCGAGAGTCCCGGGAGAAAGAGCTCCCGCCAACGGCGCGGCGCGTCCCGGCGGACTGCGGGCGACGCGCTCCACGCGCGATCCGGTGGGAAGGGGATGCGAGACCCGCAGCTCCGCGCGTCGCCCCGGCCGCGTATCCGGCGGCCACGGGGACGGCCCGCGCCGCGCCCCGCGCGCAGATAACCGTGCGGGCACCTGCGCGCCCCGCGCCCATTGGGCGGCCACCGCCCCGCGCCGCCAACACCGCCCAATCGGCGGGCGGCGCGCGCCTCCACCCCGATACGTCACAGCCGGGCCGAGCCGTGGGAGAGCGCGGGGCTGCACGTGGCCGCGCAGCGCCCGACGGGACCCCCGACCCCAGCCCCGGCCCCGGCCCCGCCCCGCCCCGCCCCGCCCTTTCGGCAGCTCTGCCCCGCTCTGCTCCGCTGTTCCCTGCCCCTGCCGGCAGCCCCGCTCTGCCCCGCCGGCAGCCCGCACCTACACTCGCAGGCTGCGGCGCCCTCCCACTCGCCGTGTCGGGCTCCTCCCGCCGGACGGGGGCCCGGCGCAGAGGCCGCCGGCGCCTCATCGCGCAGCCGGGCAGTGACCGCGGGGTCCCGGTGGCTGCGCTGCCTCGGGGCACTGAGCAGTAATGCCCTCCCCGATCGCTGTTCTGTCGGGTAATCGGCTCCGTCTTCAGCTGCACAGCGGCTGTCCCCTCGCGTTAGAGCCCAAAGTTTTTAAAGCTGTCGTAAAAAAAATAGTTTACGCCCTGGGAATAACTGTTTAGCTCAACTTTTTTGCCTATTCTGAAACCCACTGGCCTCGCAGAGGCCGGCCTGCCTTTCTTCCTTCCTTCCACCCGACGTAGGGGTATAGCCCCTGGTCTTTAAAGGGAGAATAACTGCTGTTGCATCACCGGGGAACCAAACTCGTTCGAATAAATTAAATGACCAGAGATATTCCTAATCGAAAGCAGTAGTCATTGTCAAGAAAAGAAGAATTCGGATTTGAGGCTTATACAGAAAATAATTCCGGAAACTGGGTTTCCAGCATGTTTTCCGCCTTGAAACTGCTTTCTCGTACGGGTTTGATACATTGTTATCCAAGGAAAACATTAGCCGCAACAAGCGGGGAACTAAATATTTTCAAAGTGTTCATCAAGTAAACACGAATCGACTTGAATATATCAGAACAATTAAAAGCGTGGTCCTTTAGTTGTGGTCATGTCTGTCGTCAAAATCGTTTGCAGGTGAACAGGGTTTCGTTTAACCTGTAACAAGACCGTAATGTCAATGCAGGTTTGGGAAGTAATTATTCGGGCTTTTCCATGGTCTTTGTTTTCAATCGCTGGAGTTACGGGGTGTAACAGTCCGTGCGTCTTGTTTTGCGCATCTTTATAAAAAGCTTTACGTACAAACGCGAGATTAAAAACGACTCTGCGCTACAGAAGGTTTAATAAACGACTTCATTGCTTTTCCCTCTGTCTATTGCAAACATCACCAGCGGAGAGAACAGTCACGGTGTATCGGGCTTTGTGAGGAGAGCCTCATCAGTTCTGTGCGGGGTCGTTTCCGCGGCGCCTGCGTGCGTTGGGAAGGGGCTGGCAATGCCACCTGGTCCCTTCGCCTCCGGCGCGGCTCCGGCTCACGGCAGCGATGAAAGCTGCTGCAGGTGGCCACAGACGGGGCTGATTGGCCCTCCCGGAGAGTCGTGGTTTCAGCCGACGATAGGGGACCACCCATCCCGGGCAGGCAGGTGGCGAGGCGGTCATGCTCGGTCTCTGCCAGCCCGTGCCTCTCTGAGGCGCAGACTGCCGGATTTGCCCGTGTCGCGCCGGTCTGCCCGGCCCAGCGCGGTGCTGGGGCCAGCAGCGCCTCTGCCCGCCGAGCTCCTAGATCTTGCGACTCTGGATGCCGACCCCGCGGCGATGACCGGTTCAGTTCAGCTCGGCTAACGAGAGGGACGCCTCCCGCCCCCCCCGGCCAGGGACTGGGTGCTGATCCAGCCACGGGCAGCCGGCAGCCGCTCACCGAGGGGCGGCCCCGCCGAGACGCCGCTTTCTTGCGCGGAACCGATGGAACGAGGTAAGCGCGCGGCCTCCGCCATCCACGCTGCGGCGGGGCGAGACCGACCCCGGTCCGCCCTTAACGGGTGAGCTCGCCGCTGGGCTGCCGTGCCGCCGGTAGCGGAGGGACGTGGCGGAGCGCAGTGTCCTCTCGCGCGCCCGCCGCCTGCTCCCCTGGGACATCCCAGTGTCCGTGTGCGTGTGCCTGTCCGTGCCTGTGTCTGTGTGCTTGTCTGTGTCCTTTTCCCGCCGCCTCCCCGGTCCCGCGCGGCTTCCGCCGCAGCCACGAGTGCGCAGAATTCCACACGCGTCGGCCCCGGCGGCCTCTGCACCGCGGCGGCCGGCGGCCCTGCGGGGGCTGCTAACTCGGGACCCGCGCCCATGGGCGTACGGGTCCCGGGGGCAGAGCCGAAGCCTCCCGCTCCGTCTAAAGCCAGCCTCGGAGTCCGGTTGCTAGTTTTTATGAGTGACACTTGTTGCACATTAGTGGTGCGTTTGCCCATTTAACCGACTTTCCTAAGATCTCATACCCTCGTTTTTCCACGTGGAAATATGTGGGGTTTATCTCTGTAGACCTCGTGGCGTGATAAATCTACTTTTGCGTCTCTTCTTCCTATGAAGTGTGGCACCGAAAAAGGAGGCCACGGGCAGGCACCGCCGGGTGTCTCCGGCTCCCCGCCCCGCCCGCGAATCCACTTTCCGCACCGCCGCTCCCTCTCCCCGATGCTGTCGGGCCCCAGGCGCTGCCAGGCTACTCCGGGGCTAAGGACTCCCCAGCCCTTCAGCAAACCCCCTTCCGGGTGCAAACCTCGTTCCCCTCGGAGCCGTCGCAGGGGGCGGGCAGTCCTCGGCGCGACTGCACCGGCCGCCACACGCGCTCTGGCCCCGACCCGGGCCCGGGCCTCTGACTGCTCTCCTCCGGGCTCGGCGCAGCGCCCGCGATCGCGCCCGGCAGCCTCCCGCAGCGTAGAGGCGTTCTCGGTAAAATGAGTCGAGGATTCCGTCCCGAAGAGTCAGCGGCTCAACGGCTGCCGGCGCGCTCGGTGTTTCCGGTGCTTCTTGTGGCCGAGCAGAAGTTACTAATGGAGGGTTACCCGAGCAGATGTAAACCAGCTCGAGACGTTTGTGACGGTCAGCGCGGGCGCTTTCCCGGGTTAGTCCGGCAGCGCTGCAGAGCGTCCCGTCGGGCGGACACGCACCGGCACCATTCGTGTCGCCGCTTTCGGGACGTTCATTTCGGCGGAGGAGAGCAGGGCCGGGCCGCGGGCAGCGCGGTCACCCGTGCGGGCCCCGCCGCGCCCTGCCCGTGCCCCTCGGTGCACCGGCCCCGGGCCCTCCGCGCCCTGCCGGCGCCCCCTGGCGGCCCCGGGGCCCGGCCGGTGCACCGAGCGGGTCTGTCCCGCCTGCCGGGCCCGGTCTCGTTCCCCCCGCTGTGCCCGCTGCCGCCGCTTCTCTCCGTAGCGGCCGTATTGGCGGCGGTGAGCGGGGCTGCGGCGCCCGGACGGCCACCGGCGCCGGGGCTCCGGGGGACTCGCGCGGGTGCCCCGGCGCTGTCCCTGGCAGTCCCGGAGCGGTGACGCTCCCGCACCGGGCCCGCGGCACTGACGCACCCGCCGTCCGCAGCTGCAGGCAGGGCAAAGCACCAATCCCCACCGTGTGAAACTCATGATCGTTTTGCTTTGCCTCTGACATCGGTAAGATTTCTTACAAAGGATATAGAAACAAAACTGATATCAGTAACATCAAATTCGTCTAGGCCTTATGCATTCCAGCATTCGAAAAGAGAAGTATTGCAGTATGTGGACCAGAATTAAATTCTACAGTACAAATAACATCAGACTAGTTTTGTTTAACCTGCTGATACTTTTTTTAGTTATGCATACAGCCAAAGTATGTTTTCTAGTAGCTTCTGTGTAGCTGAAAATGTCTGAGGGGTTGTGGACTAGAAGAAAATAAGCCACAAATAAGAATATTCTTCATCCCCCACTGTATTATACATTATTCCAAAGTGCAGCTGTAAAGACCATATAAAAACAGAATAGTTGAGGAAGTGGGAGCTCAGAGCAGCTCTCCTCACAGGTTTCTTTTCCTGAGTTATTCTTCGGCTGGTGGAGGAGCAAGGGAAATGATACTGTTGCATGGGGTTAAGTAGAGTAATAGTGACAAGAGAGCAAGAAAATCCATGTCCTGGCCTTGTGATGATGCTATCTACATCTGTTCCTGACAGTGTGGATGCTGCTTCTTCACAGCATACCTAAAAAAGATCCTTGTGTTTAAAAATGAGGAATATTTTTGCCTAATAACATAGTCACTAGAAAACAAAGTCGTTTTAGACTAGATGATCTCTGTTGAAACATCTTCACAGGATGATGTATGTTCAGGGAAAGACCATATTTAATATTTTCCATTATGATCCTTGGCACAAAAGGTAGGAATCTGCTAATGGTGCAGAGGTGGGAGTGTTCATAATCTAGAGCAGCAACAAGAGAAACTGGGTGACCTTGAGAAGAGTGTGACAGAAATGTGAAGAAGTGTAAAAATTCTGTTTCTAACCGATGTCTTCCTGGGAAGCTGGTTAACTTCAGCTACCAAACACATAGATGAGACTGCTTTTAAGTGGTTTCTAGAAAGAAAGAAAGACAGGGAAAAAAAAAGGCTCAGTATATGTTGCAATCTTGTGGCTCTCTAAGGTTTTAATCTCATTATTGGGGTGGAGGGAGAGCTGTATATATAAATCCTTTCAAAAGAGCTTATTCCTGCTGATGACTAGCATGAGGTTTTAAAAGTATCATGAGGAAGTTTTCAGTGCCTCTGTGTGAATTCGTCTGCTTTGGATTTTCACCACAAGTTTTTGAAGCTCTGGAAACCATGGATTATGTTTAAGGAAACTTTCTGATGTTATAATCACCTATCATTACTGTAAATATTGACATGAATACTGAAAATAGCATGAACATAATTTTATATATATTTTTAGGGCAAGAAAAAACCCAGTATTTTTGCAGGTGAAACTTCTGAGGGATTTAAGATAGGCAGTTATTATTATTAGTTTTGTTTTCTCTGTTGTGTATCTTGACAGGCACTCTTAACAAGGGTATGGTGGGCAGGGTGAGTGTGGTTTTCTGGCTTAATGTCCTTTTCAAAATGCAGGGCTTTTCCTACCCTAGTCGATCTAGGAGTCAGTTTATGGTGGACTGAATTGTTGATGCAGCTTCCAGCAGATCACTGAGATTATTCCTGAGATTCTCAGGACTTTGAGGTTTTTTCCCTCTGTCTGGGGAAACCCTGGTTTACGTGTCCCTTCTCTTCTGCCAATGGCTTAGATAGTGGTTAGTATTCAGAGCCTTGAGCTTTTAGATCATGTCAAGCTTAATGTCCACCCACCAACCCTCTCCCACGGCCCTTGTTCCTTTTCCTGCTTGTCTCTCCTCTAATAGTTTATCCTTTTAATGAGAGAGGGCTACAGATTATTCTTTCTAAGTGAGATAAGCCCTTGCGAGCTCTATTTTATCTAACCAAGACTGGGAAGTCGTTTGCCCTTATTTGTATTAAACAGATGTATATACTTTACCGCAAGTCATTAGTGCTATAAAGAGATTGCCTTCCTGCTGATAGCCTGGATGGGGGAACTCAAGAGTAAGTTGCCAATAAATAAAGAGTGTGCTTATAAGCACTATTGATTCTCTCTGAGCCACAGAGAATTGTTTTGTTGGTAAAACTCTTCCTGAATGTGTAAGTGAGGATAAGAAAAAAGGTAGGGATTACTGAAAGCCGAGAGGACTGGGGTATGATATGAGATGAGAACCCTACATTGTTTTTCTTTGAAGGGTACAATTTGTAAAGACAGATGACAAAAATGTGACAGCATTTTTTTCTGGCCATCCTCAGAAATCCCAGGGGCAATCCTTACAAAACTGAAGGGTTAGCACAGCATTTCATATGGCACATGATTTCAGAGTGATCAGAGAGTTCCCCAAATCATCACGTAAGAAAATGAAAGTATCATCTGCATAGGAAATGAAAGACTGGTGAGATTCAAATTCCTTTTGTCTTGTTTGGGCTTTGCAACAGTTTGAAAATACTTTTTTGAACTGTTTGGGGAATATTTCAATATGTGCTGTTAGACAGCTATTAGGAGCCAATCCAGGAGCAGGTAAGAAGAGGAGCAGTGTGGTTCTGAGCTGAAGGAGAGCGAAGTCCACTTACTGGGAATTGGAAAAACAGTGGATTACTCAGGTCTATGATGTTATATACACATGTAACACACTGTCTTGTGTGTTTCTTCCATATTCACACAGCTTGCTGAAAATAAGTATTATTTGCAGAGCTGTTTTCCAAGAAAGACAACAGGACAGAACTGAATGGAAAGCTACAGTGCAGTGGTGTTCTCTGTGAAATCATGTTCAGTGGTAGGATTCCCATCATCTTCAGTGCACATATTCCATGATGCAATTTATATTTGTAAGCTGACAGGCTATTCCTTTAAGAATATCTCAAAAGAATAACGAATAACAGTATTACTTCAACTTTGACAAATCTTTTCATTTTGGTGAGTTAGAAGATTCTCCTGGTGATGTGCTGATCTTTCTCACATTTTTAAGAAGACATAAAACAGTGATAAATGACGGGCATATATATCAATCATTTAGTTATGCGAGATGCAATATTGGAATTACCCTGACCGTGGAGCAGTAGATCAGCTAAATAATATCCTTTTTATATTGTTACTCTTAGTAACAAAACCCACCCAATTATGGGACTTATGCACATGAAAGATATCCTATTCAGGAACCTGATTTCTTCAAACTAAAATTTTCGGGTTATATTACAAATGCATCCTATAGTGTTTTCTTCATGCGAATTTCCTCATCATTAAGACATACTACATGTGAATGTATCTAAGAAATTCTATAACATCTGTGGGAGTTTGGTTGGTTGGTTGATTGACTGTGGTTTGGACTTCATTGGTTTTGGTGTTTTTTTTTTTAAACACCTACCTTGTGTTTTATTCCAAAAAGTTCTTACAGAATTCATTACATCTTCTGCCCTTAGGTTTTATCTTTTCTGAGATCAGATCCCTTTCTCTCTATTTTTTTTTCCTACATTCAGTGATGATATTATTTAAGGGTTTATTTTGAGATTTGCTACATGTATCCCACAGTATTTAAAAATAAAAGAATGCTTTGTAAAAATCAGAAGTTATGAGAACACTCAAGAATAGAACCTTCCTTGGGAACAAAACTGTTTTATGCTGTGATTTGCCTTCCATATTCACCCAGTCTGCTGAAATTAGTATTATTTAGAGCTGTCCTTCCTAGGGAAGACAATAGGACAGAATTGAATTTACACCACCTGAGGGCACTGTAATACTATTTACTTTAGTTTTCAGGGTAAATACAAAAAGGTAGTGTTTGAAATGGTCCACATTTTTCTTCCTCATATGATTACTATCAACTTCTAGAACAAGTATACCACTGAAATGAATCAATGTCATTAATAAAGAAAAAATGTGTTGTTGAAGACGGGTATCTTGGAAAGAAGGCCATCCTTTTCTCCTGTCACTAACATTTTTTCCTACAATCATCCTGTAGAATGATGGTAATTTTAAATACAATGCTATTATGATTTTAAATGTTGTGTTACTAGTGTGGCAGTGATTGCTGTATAAAATCATGGAATTGTTTAGGTTGGAAAAGACCTCCAAGGTCTTTTGAGGACTCCTTCCTCACAAGGGAGTCCTTGTGCTAACCGAGCACCGCTGCATTTTCCACTGAACTGTCCTCCCAGGCTGCAGCGCTGGCTGTTTACATTTGCTGCCTCTTGTCTGTGTGCAGAAAAGTGCAGAGCCGATGTAAAAGCACCCAATGATTGTGCTGTGTCCATGGACTTACACTGATTATTCTAGTTAGCTAGAATCATAGAGTCACTGACTGGTTTGGGTTGGAAGGGACCTTAGAGAACATCCAGCTCTAATGGCAGGGAGTGCCATGGGCAGGGACACCTTTCACTAGACCAGGTTGTTTGGAGAATATAAAAAAAGTGAGAAACAGGAGCAGTAAAAATCTCCCTCCATGGACATTCCTGATGTGGCTTGTTTTTTCTGTCTTGCCAGGTTTACGTTCTCTCTCAGCGCTTTCTACGCTGCCATCTCTCTCTTTTCTTTATTCTTTACTGGTTTTCTGTCTGCTCTCTAGTAATTTGATTTCACTATCTTGTTATTTTCCCTGCTAATGCAGGAAGAGGATCTCCAAGTATAGTTCCAATAAGAAGGGCTCTGTGCAGTTCAGGAGTTCTTCTGCAGGAAGATGTGCCTCTAGAAGTCACAGCCTTTGGCACTGGTCACTCCTCCCTTCTTACAAGGAAGTGACTGAACTCCATAACATGAAACACAGTGAAACCTTCATGTCAGAAACTAGGTGGGTATTTATAATTTTGTTACAATAATAACCAAGGGTTTTTTTCCACCAGAAAAATGCCTCAAAATGGTACTTTTTCAGTTTGGTCATTTCAGCAATCCAGGAGTACATTCAGGAATAGTTCTATAGATAAAGCATTCTGCAATGACCAATTCAACTGACAGAAATAATACTTTTAATTTGTGTATGCTGGTTGGATTAACAAGGGAATGATACTGTTTCTTTTGCAGTTGAGGATAGAAGTGGATGAGCTCAACTGTGTTTTGCATAACAGGATTTCTTAGAATGCATAATGGAAAACAGAAAGTTGTGTCAGATAAAGTCAGATAAAAATACACTGGAATAACTCGAGAAATTATCCCTCATTAAAGAAAAATGAAAGTACAAAAATAATTTGAAAAGCTTGATTTAAAGACAACTCTACCTTTTAAAGGCATGGTATGAACTCTGTGTTGGGGACAGGAACAGATACATAGTTATTTAAGAGATCTTAGTTCTTCCAATAGAACAATTCCAATAAAACAGAAAAAGACCATATCCTCTGTAACTAGTCCTGGTGGTTTGTGTGTCTTAAGTTGTCTTTATAGATACTTAAGTACCTTGAATCAGGGAGATGAGATTAATCTCTTGCAGAGACTTTCCTTCCATGAAATCTGATCAATCTAATCTATTATTTTATTACATTAAAGTCATCAATATGAAATATATGTAATTTACATTCCTAAAATCTGACCAGGAAGTTAGTCTTTGCTCTAGTGAAAGACTAAATTACTTTGGAGAGGATACGTGCTGTGTTTCATAGCAAGTGTTTGTTGAATGAAATAGATGCTTAGGCAGTTTCATTTCTAGCAGGTTTTTTCATATGTGGTATTAGCAATCTCTTCCCAGTGATATTCCATCAGCATGGAATGTACCTTTTTTCCATATGTACACTCTGTATGTAAAATCATGAGGCTTAACTTTACTTTCACACATTCTAATGTGCCCTTTCTCCTCTCACATGCCAAATGACCAATACCTCTCTTTTTTTCCCTTTCTGGCATTAATTTTTGTTCATTTGACATCCAATTTGCCAAATGAATTATGACAGTAATCCTTTCTTCTGTGCTGTTGCTTCACTTTATTCCACACTATATATTCAGGTTTTCTGGGGTCATTCTTCTCCCCTACTGCCCCTTGTTTTGGTAATGAAAGACAAGATTTATTTATACTGATTAAAATAATTCTGAATGGTTTCACATTCATTTTAGCTCAGATAAACTGAATTGCAAATATTAAATGTATCTTATAACCACTTCTGCAGAACATAAGGACTTTTTAATTGTTGATATAGAAAAACTCCGTATGAACTTACATTTGGAAGGAATAAAATTACTAAGAAAATCTGTCACTGGAACAGGGGTTAAAAGACTAAGAAGCAGTACTTATAAAATCTCATCAAAAGGAGAGTTCAAAAGGACCTTCTCAAAGAGAGAAAAGACGTGGAAAGATATTATAGTTGTTTCTTTCCAAACACAAACATTTAGAAAATGTCTACTTCAATAGGAAGGAGAATTAGAATGGCAAATTAGACATCTGTAAATGCGAAGAAGGCAAAAAAATCACGCATTTTGAAGATGAAACCCTTTTTTTCTGTAAAGACAATGTTTCTCTTGAAGTATATACATCCTAATTATCCACAGAATAGTCAGGCAGAAGGAGATGTGCATAGTGCTTGCCTGTTAGTGCAGTTAATGCAAAAGAGGAAATGTCTCACTCAGGGTATGCACACCCAGCAGAACAGAGGGGAGAACCCTGTGCTATCAGAGGTTCCCCTTATCAAGAGTTGGAAGCCTGCCCACCCACCCAGGCAAGTTCCCAGCCAGAGTCCCATGATGGTGTTAATGCCAAATCAGGTCAGTGAGAGCTGCTTGCTGATCATTTATCCAGTTGCATAATGTGGTGAATTTTTTCCATGCATAAAGACGCTTACTTTGTGCTGGATCTCAGTGTTACCCCGACTGTTCTGACTCTTTTATTCAGCCTGTGCTTTTTGAATTTCCCTGTGACTATGGAGGAAAGTTATGTACTGGGATGTAATACTTCTGGTAGAGAAGTCAAGATCGGGGCAGTTATCTTTGTGCACTACCTTTCATTATGGCAAATTCCTAGTCAGTCCACCCTGCATCCTCGGCTGAGCAAGTCTTGTCTCCTCTCTCAACACTCTTCCTTTGCTTTTCTCTCCAAAGCACTGAGTAACAGAGGTGTTGTGGGATTTCACACACAGGATGCCTCAGGCAGTCTAAGTTTATCTGCAAGATTTCTGCCCATTCTCTGAACTGGTCTGTGCAATTTTTGCTGTTTTGAATCTGAAAGACTGCTTAGCAAAGTTCCATCTGCGGTTTCACAGTCCTGTGAACCTCTGGCAGTCCCTCTCCAGGCTGCATCCTTCTGGAGTGTTGAAAGTGCAGCATTCCCACAGCATGAGTAGAAGGTGGTGGCACTGCAAGTGTATTCAGTTTGCAGAAATTGAACTTATATTCAGATCAGCCCTACTTGGGAAAACCATCTGCAGAGAGAGTGAAAATAATTATTTACTTATAGGGCAGGAGAAATAGAAAAGCCCCTTTAATTTTTCATATTTCAGACTGAATTTTTCAAAGTGAGCAGAATGAGACAGGAATGTTTTATGTAAACTCTTGAATACTCTTAATAATATCCAAAATTAGTATTTAGAGCAGAAGAACATATTAAGTCATGTAGGATCAAGTCAGGGTCAGCTCTTGAAATCCATATTTGCAATTAACTTTCAGTAATACCTCAATTCTTACTATTCTGTTAAATTCAGCAGGGCTGAGCTGAGGAGTGTTTGAGCACTGCTGGCTGCTGCAGGAGAGGGAAACCTGCAGCTTCTACAGCTGGGTTCTACTACAGATAAAGGCACAGCTGCAGTGAGGGAGGCAGTGGGCAGAGAGGGGCCAAGTCGCTCTAAGAGATATTCCTGCTAATCCCTGTTCCAACTTTCACTCTGCAGCACAAAACTTTCCTCCAGCTGAAACATTTTTTCCTCGATTATTATTGGAGAGCAGAAGGAGGGGTAGTTTGTTCACACTTTTGTTGGAGAAAGCAAACATCCCCTTTTAATCCTGAATATTATTTGCAGATTTGAAACTCCAATATTATAAGATTTTTTTTTTTTGCTACTGAACGAAGTGATGAATGCATTCAGAGCATTGGAAAATGAGTCGCTCTCGTCCAGTCACTCTGCTCCCGCCAGATGGGATCCCTTCCGTCACCCCTTGGACTCCATCCAGCCTTGGCAATTCAGGCTTCTGGCAGCAGTAATGTTGGTGGTGACCTCCCTGTCACTTGCTGAGAACCTGGCTGTAATCCTGGTAACTTTTAAGTTCAAGCAATTGAGACAACCTGTCAATTATATTATCGTCAATTTGTCTGTGGCTGATTTCCTGGTCTCACTGACTGGTGGTATCGTCAGCTTTTTAACAAATTTAAAAGGTTATTTTTTTATGGGATACCGGGCTTGCGTATTGGAAGGATTTGCTGTCACATTTTTTGGTAAGCTTGATTTTGCTTGTCATTTTGTGTTCTTTTCCTTCAACTTCCTTCAATGTATTCTGCTGCAGCTTCCTAAGTCACTGACTTTGCATGCCTTTGAATTCACTGGTATTTCCCCCTGTTACATATCTTCTGTAGTGGAGAGTGAAAAATGTATGTCTCTATCCCTGTCATATAAATGGCCTGTCACATGTGTCACATGGTGAGGGACAGCGCTTCTACATCAGTTTGGGCACATAAGCTGTGTTCTATGGAGAAAGATCAGGCTATTCTGAGATTTTGGTGTCCCTCCAAGTAACACGTGCCTAAATCGATAATTTGATGTTATGGGCAGCTGTCTGCATGTTTGAGTTTTCTGACAGCTTGAAATAATTTTTGCAAAGATAATATTTTGAAGATTTTAGTCAATTAATTTGGATGCTACACATAATTTGCAGTTTTTCAGAGAAGAACTGATAAGTTCTAATCACTTGACTGGCCTGGCAAGTTGCTTGGTTTTGTAACTCTTATACTGTAGACTGGCAAACTGGATAAACATGAAATTCTCATGCTCCTCATTAATATTAAAATAATGCACATAAATTGCCCATCCTTTCATAACTTGTGTTGATAGAAAAAATGTCTGATGTTGTGGGTAGTCAAAGAGTGTAACTGGTTGCCCACAGTGGTTGTGGAGTCTCCATCTCCAAAGATACTCAAAACCCAGCTGGACTGGGTCCTGAACTGCCTGCTAGATGGACAGTGCTTGAGGGGGAATGATGACCTCCAGAGATGATTTTCAAGATGAACCATTCAGGGATTCTGTAATTTGGGATGGTGTTTGCCTTTCAGTGATCTACCCAAATTTGATGCTGGCTGTGTTCTCTTGCTACAGGCATTGTAGCTCTCTGGTCTCTTGCTCTGTTGGCTTTTGAGCGGTACATCGTGATCTGCCGCCCGCTGAGAAATGCACATTTGAGGGGGAAGCATGCAGCTCTAGGTATTGTCTTTGTCTGGAGCTTTTCCTTTATTTGGACCATTCCACCAACAGCTGGCTGGAGCAGTTATACCACCAGTAAGATTGGAACTACTTGTGAGCCTAACTGGTAAGGCCACTCTCACGGAGTACGGTAAAAAAGGGAAACTTGCAGGTCGGGATGCCTCAAGGCTAGAAATTTAAAGGAAAGGGTTAAAGATTATTTGGAAAAAAACAGATGTAAAGAAAGCTGTAATAGAACTGACCAAAATTTTCCATGATCATTTTTTAAAACAAAAATTTCTGAAGGGTGGAGCCTCCAACTTTAATGAAAATAATCCTGCTAGACCTTGTGGTTTTTGTCAGGAGTCAAAGGAGAAAGAGAGAGATCTTTTCAGAAGACTGGACAAAACTCTGAGCAAGCTGGTCTGACCCCATAGCTGGCTCTTCTTGGAGCAGGAGGTTGGACTACACGTCACTACCTAATCAGCCCCACAGTTCTTTTGTACTGTACCTACAGTTGTAGGATCCTCTCCCAGCCCCTAGGCAGGGAGATGGCCCAGTGCTCCGTCTGGTGATATGACTAGAGCTGCAAAGGGGCATGCTGAGTAAAAAAACATCTGACAAAAATATTAGTGACATCTTTGCAAAGAAAGATTAATATTTCAAGAAAATAATAAGAATGTAGTAGGAATACATACTCACGGCATTTTGTATTTTATACAGGTACTCAGGAGCTTATGCTGACCGTGCATACATTATTACATTCTTCACCACCTGTTTTATAGTACCTTTATTTGTGATTTTGATATCCTATGGGAAGTTGATGTGGAAGCTAAAAAAGGTAAGAAGAAGCACTCATAAGTGAACTTTTAAAACCTGTATGCATGCAAAAGTTTGAAATTACTGTGTTTGATTTTCTATAAAGATCAGACGTCAGCAGATCAGATTTGCAGGCAGCAAACACACTCAGTTACATCCCTTGTTATATAATTATCTTTATGCACAGAAATTCATGCTGTGGTTAGAAGTGATGTTTTAAAGTGTGGAGTTCCCATCAGTTATCAGTACATCTCATTAGTCAAACATCATATAAATGAAAGCATGTCTATCTCATAAATAAACAGAACAATCCAGTACTGCTTTATTCACAACTGTGCTGCAATTCAGTGACATTTCATAAGACTCAAACAAGGAAAAGTAGAATGCAGCTTAAAATGACTGCAGTTGTAAATTTTAAGACTGCTGCCTACTACCTAGTAATACTCTCAAAACGAGATGTAGCCTTTGTAAATAATGCAATGCTGTTTAATAAACAAAATATTAATAAGGAATATTAAAAATACTTGAGAAATGCTTTTGAATTTTCTTATAATGGTTGTGTTGACCTGATGCAAAAGAGAAGCTGCAAAAAGTGACAAAGAAGACAATAGAATAGGAAAACTCCTATTTGGTACAGGATTTGGGGACAAGATTTTGGGAAAATATTGATATTTCTATTTACTGCAGAGCTCTGAAAAGCCAGTACCGGCAACATATTCTGTAAATCCAAAATGAATTGCCATATGATTATATCTCACAACTAAGTTCATTTTCAAAAATCTGACTACAGTGAACAGAGAGAGATCCAAGCACCAGAACTTGTGTCTTGATGTTCCCAACCATCTCTCTGCATGCATTTTGTCCCACGGCTGTCACAGTGTAGGCTTGTTCCTGAGTGGAATAGTCTGGCAGTCCCTCAGTCCCAGGGACCCCAGCTTTACAGTGCCATTTGTAGCTTTCACTGCAACAATCAAGTTCATGAAAGAAATTAATCTTCAGGAAAATATCAAATTAGCAGTTTACAACAGAGGTAAATTATTACAGCAGTATTCCTGTGCTTGTGAGATAAAGCACCAGTATGTTTTTCTTTATCAGTATTTAAATAGAAAGTAACAGCTGCATATGAAAAAAAAAAGACCAGGCTGATGTGAGACGAAGATGAAACAGTTGAAAGTGTGATAAAGGAGATTGTGTTTCTTTTCCAGGGAACTGCACTTCTCCTGTAAGGGAAGCTGGGCTGCTCTCTGTGCAGGAACAGCGTACATGAAAAAATGCTGTAGAAATCCCATATATTGGCAGAGAATATCTTATCAGTATCAAACACAGACTCTGTCAATGCCTAAGAACTTGCAGTTGTAAGAATTCATTATTGTTGTTGTTGTTTTGTTGTTGTCATTATGTTCATATTTGGTAAAAACTGACATGAATTACAACTTTCTACAGAGGTGAGGACATTGCGCTTCCTAGGAGATGCTTCTATACCTCTTTAAGTACTAAGTACTTTGAATTCTCGGAGTGCAGTTCAAAAGTTATTAGAGAAAATGTCTCAATAGAGTTCTCACATTATTGCAGGAAGTTAAAAGGCCATGTTATGCAAACAAATCTTATTTTATTACAATGTAATATTGCAAGACCTGGCATCAGGTTTTTCTGGAGCCATACAGAGTCATTAATTACTTCTCGTGTAAAATAAAATTTCATAACAGCCCCTTGTTTCACTAAGTCATCAGAAACCAAATAAGGATCTGTTCATTAGTCACTGAATCAAAGATGGTGTTTGACATGAGATAATGATCTCTGTACGAACATCTGTGCTCAAGCTTCTTGCATGATCGCTGAGGAAAAGAGGGAGAACATTCCTACTAAATGCCACAATCCCACTTTAATTCTGACATGATTACATCACAAATGCTCTTCTGGGGAAGGCCATAAAGCACCACTGAGGCAGACAGACTCCCCTGGTGTGAATTTGCCCCTTGGTGAGGAAGTTGCACAGCCCCAGCAGCCTGCTGTCTGTAATATCCATGTCAGACCCCCAGTTGTCTGCAGAAGCTACATGGAATAGAAAGTGCTTGAATTCAGCTCATTGTCTGCTTATGACTCACCATGATGTCATTTTTCACTTTGACAATAAAAATACAAAAATACTTAAGCAAGGGAAAATTTACTAATGCTGGTATAGGGTAATTCGTGTCCCTCAGCAGTAACGTCAGCACCCATCCCTCTGTGCTGCCACACTTGGGAAGAGCAGGTCTTTCCTTCTATCATGGCAACTAGACAGCTCACTAAAGGCACTGGTTGGAGTTTTGTTTGTTTTCTAGAATCTTTTCTCTTTTCTTAAAAGGTGTCAGATGCGCAAGGCAGGCTGGGAGCTACCAGGAGACCTGAAAGACAAGTGACTAGAATGGTTGTTTTTATGATCATTGCCTTTTTAATCTGCTGGATGCCATACGCTACCTTTTCTATCCTAGTCACTGCATATCCCTCCATTGAGTTGGATCCTTGTCTGGCAGCAATTCCGGCTTTCTTTTCCAAAACAGCTACCGTTTATAATCCAATTATTTACGTCTTCATGAACAAACAGGTACCGTATGCTCTCAGACTGTCTCTAACACTCATATTTTTGTCTTACTTTATAATGAATTATTTCTACCTTCCTATGTATTAGCTAACAAGCTTTACAATATCCAGCATTTAGAATGAAAAAATAATCTGCCTGGTGGAAGATAGTGTAAACCTCTGAGCATTATTGAAATCTAAATGTTAATAATTATTAGTTTTAGATATTATAAAGGAAAATCAGCCCTTAGGGAACATGAGCTAGTTTCCTGTATGAAAATTATGTTCTCAAGACTGTCCCAGTATATTTCAATAATTCTTTAGGAATGCAACCCCAGTAAGTTGAGCTTGAGGTGGGGTGCATATTTTTGAAGATTGAATTTGTCTTAGGTAAATGAAGCATTTGTGGTTTATGTGCAGGGGAATAGAAGTATTGCACACACCCATTTAACAGGGAGCTTTCTTCTTTGGGATGAGGTTAGAGGACTGGATGCTGAAAAAAAGAATTGACATGGTCATTGTTGTGGTTTGAAAGTAAAACAAGTGAGAGGCTCCAAGTCAGAAATACAATTTAATAAGAATAAAGGAAAAGAGAGTAAAATAAATGCAATAATACCAAAAGACCAGTGACAAGGTCAGAATACAACCTAAGGAGGGGGATGGAAGCAGTCCAGATGAGGTGGTCGTCCTGAAGCAGTGATCTCATAGAAAAGATCTGGTAGCTCTGGTCCTTTGGGAAATCCAGCAGGCAAGAGCTGCCTGTACTGTTCAAAATCCCAGATTATATCCAGGTGAAAATGCTTGGCTCCTCCCCATGGGCGGAGCATCTCACAATGGGAAGATGAGTCATGCAGATGGGTCCTGTATATCGCACATTAACTCCCGGAGGGAGTTATCTATAAGTCGTTAACAGAAGAGAAGGAGAGGGCGGTGTTTGATAAGCCATTAATAGAAGATGGTGATAGAATACTTTTGTGCTAATCCTACACTGCAACCCAGGACAGTCGTGAACCAGAGTGCTGTGTGCTCACAGCGATAACAGGCACGATAATAAACATGGGCAGATTTCTGCAATAGATGCAGCAACAGTGAATGGTGGCATCAAGCACATTAATTTAAAAAAAAAAGAAAAATGGTTAAGTGACCGTTGAATAAGAAATAGTAACTTTATTTATTCAGTCCTGCAGAGAGAGCTATTGCTTATCTCACATCCTGTGGATAGCACCCTGATCTCCCAAACCACGTAGATGTGTGCTACACTTTATCCTGTTTGTGGATGTGAACGACAAAAACCCATCTTTGAGTAGCCAGGAATTTAGTATATGAAAGCATGAGTCTGGAGAAATGACCAATTCTGTCCATTAGATAGGATTAGCTAGAAGCAGAAAAGAAAAGCTATTTTTTAAGATTAAGATTGGGTCTTTTCAGAACATAGTTAATTTTTAGGTTTAGAGTTCTTCGTGTGGCATAGGCAAATATATTTTATGGGGTTATTTCTTTATATTCCCAAGTGATTCATGAGAGAATTTCCAAAACTTTTAGCTAATATGCAGATTGATTTATGGAAGTGTTTTAAAATTTCTTATGTGTTTTGATTGATCTCCTGTTTTTTCAACTTTTTAGTTTAGGCAGTGTCTGATTCAAATGTTCAGTTGCAGTGCCCTAAGAACTGCAGAGTCCAACGTGAACCTGACTTCAGAGAGAGCAGTGATCCCCCAGGACAGAAGAGGCAGCAAGATATCCCCCATGGCACTTCACAGCACCATTTCTAAGAGGAAAACTGGAGATGATCACAGAAGCCGACAACATTTGGCTCTGTTGACAACTTCAGAAAATAAAATGTGTCCCATGTAGAGTGGGAGATGGGACCATTAATGCAATGCTGCAATGTATTTCATTGTTACAGCCCCCTAATATAAAGATATGTTGCCCCTGGGGACATTATGGTCCCGTGGACACCAGCGTTTGAGATCCCAGGCTCCTCAGTGAGTGTAAGAGTGTCTTGGCTCTATGGATGCAGTCAAACACCCAGCCATAAGGTGAGTGCGTTCCTCCACTGCATTCCTCTTCCCAATCCACCATCAACCTGCAGCAGGTAGTGGCACCACATTGATGTGGGTCTCTCTACCTCCAATCCTTAAATCCTTGTTTCTGCTTAAGTCACATCCTCACTGCTTAAACTGGGCTGCTGATTCCAGAATAAATTACTAACTTGTTATTACACCTCTGCTTTCAGAAGCAAGGACTACAATACAAATACTGCTTCTGTAAACAGTGAAAACTAATGGAAATTTCCAGCCTCTGTGGCCATATTCCATCTTGTATTTAATTCACACAATGAAGTGCAACAATATACTTAGCTTTAGTGGAATGTCACTTGCATATGAAAAGCCAAACCAGAGTATGAGTGTGATAAAGACAGAGTTCTGTTTTACACAGTGTTTGGGATCATTGTATGAAATGTTGCTAAGAACTAAGCTTGTGCTAAGGCACATTGGAATTTTAATCCTATATAAAGTCTATCTTTAATTAAATGCATTTTAGGAGAAAAGGCAAAGGCTGACTGTATTTAAATGCTTTAGGATGGAAAACCATTGTTTCCAGAGAAGACATTAGTACAATGCCAGTTGAAGCAAATGTTGTTCCATAGTGGTATCGAGAAGCTACACTAGCTCCACCCTGTACAGACCTTAGCTGTAGAAAATGTGATATGGAATGGATCATCCGTGGTTCAGTTTTACTTCAAAAAGTAAAATTATTTTACACAGAATAAAGAAATTTGCTTTCTATCAGTTTTTTTTTTTTTTCTGATTTCTGTTAAGTTAATGTTTGAAAAATTTTATTGCCTTGAAAAAGAGTGGGACTACCTGAGATACCTGTGGTGAAAGCTAATCCCTGAGCAGTACCTTGCTGGCTTGGAAGGCAAGAACCATTCCTGCAGCAGCTGGAGATACTGGAGGATCAGGAGAAGGTAACACAGACATACAGCAGAAAGCATATCCTGAAACCCTGGTAAGCTGCAGAGACTGGTTTCTGTATGATTCCCCTGCCCATGAGGAGGAAATCTGTAGCTACCTGCCAGGGTGAAGGGACAGGCACAGGGGTGTGTCCCTGAGCCACTCTGCCCTTGGCTGGACTGCTTTCCCTGTGCTCCTGGGCCTCACAGCACTCACACCCAGGGACAGGCTGCTCTTTGTTTTGCATCTTACAAAAGCCTTTTTGACCTTTTTTACACAGCGTCCTTTGCAGAAGAGGAGAGCTTAGGAAGCATTGGATCCTTTTCTGTTTTCTGATTAGAAGGATGTTCAGATTCCATTGTCCTGATTTCATTTTGGGATGGTAAGATCCAAAGAGAGGAGTTAGTCCACAAATAAAATCATGAGCTGCACATGTGAGAGCTCACTGCAAAAGGGTGTACAGTTTTCCTATTCATCTCACAAATTTTCATGCAATGACTGCCTTTTACAGTGTCATTTTGGCTTGAACCTTTGCAGGGCTCAATCTTAAACCCAAATGCTGATCCTTATTCTAACAGGCACATTCCTTACCAGTAATCCTGTGTTATCTGTAGCAGAACGATGAACAGATGTTCAAGATGTGCCTTTTTAAAATGTTTTGGAAATACTGTGAGATAGGAAGCGTATGGTGTTCAGTGATGAATTGTATGCACCTTTTTGTGCTCATTAGTCTGTTATAACAGTCAGATATGATATGAAAGTGAAAATTCTTGCATTTAGGACTCAGATTTTCTCTTTCAAGGATATATTGACCTAGGTTAATCACAAGTTAATGGTATTACATATATTAAATCATGAAGAATTGGCAGAAGTGCTAGTGTTTAATTAAAAGCAACAGAATTATTTTATCTCCTGAGAAGGTGAAGATTATGTAAAGCATAGCTCTGTAGTACAAAATAAAGCAACAAAAACTAAGTAATTGCAAAGAAAAAAACAATTAAAAAATGCATGGAAACGGCATAAAAATGCATGGAAAACAGTAGAAAACAGCAAGCTGTCTCTGTGAGATGTTCCCATCTTTGATAGAAACAAGGAATAATAGAATCAATGGGTATTTTCATCTTAAAATGTCTTCAATAATGCTTTTCAGGAGGAACAGGATGCCTTTTTTCCTACTTACTGACCACTCTCTTGGTCAGAGAGTACATTTAAAAATGTGTGAACACCTCAACTCATTGTCATAGCGGGACAACCAGAGCAGTATCAGTCTGGGAGCAGGGTTATTTTATTACAGGGTTTTATATTACAGTTGGTTGCTAAGTCTTCCAACGTAACACAATAAAAAGATTTTTAGAGGCACAAACAAAACTAGGGGGAAGAGAGAGGGCTCTCTTTTTTCAGAGTTGTGCACAGTGATTAAAGGGACACATTTTTGTACTATGTGCCAAGAACATGACACGAACATTTCACCATATACAAAAAATAATTTAGACAATGGATGGTTTAAAGACCTTAAGATTTCATAAATGAAAGGTTTGAATGCTGCAAAAGTCAGCTTGCTTACACTTGATTAGGAGCTAATAAATAACATCTTGTGGCCTTGTATTTTCATTTTGCCACTAAGAGTATGCCTAGAAATCACATTCCTTAAAAAAGTTTTATATGTTGTCTATTGTTTGCAAAACTAGCAATGTAACACTACACCACATTCTGCTTTGTGATCATTACAATTTAATGATGTAACCTGGAGAAAGATACTGCCCCTTCCACAAACCTTCCATGGCATAGTGGGATAATTGCTTTGTGTTTTTTCTTAAAAATGTCTTACTGACGGAGCAATACTTCATCAGTCTACTTGTTTGTAGTGGAAATAACTTTTTTTTTCCCCCTTTTTTTTTTTTAAATCTAAATGATAGTTACCGTAAGAGTTACTGTTGCGTTATGAGGTCATGTTTGTTCCTTTGGGATAACAGTAAGAAAGGCACCGACACTGAAGCCTAGGTAAATGATTCACTCAGTGAAAACCAGAAATCATGGAAAACAAAACAGCAATCTTAGGACCCTTCTGGTGCTGGAAACATCATGTTTCAGCATGAAAGAGTCTCTCCTTTTAGGTCATGGCATGCTACCCAGACCCTATCCGGGATGGATTCTAACCTTGTTCATGACAACTTTATGGTATGTCCAAGTGAAGAAAGTTACCCATCTTGTGCCTGCACAATGCTGGACTCTGCAGCTGGCACATCACAGTTCTCTCGCCAGGAATGAGCCCATAGAGGTGTATTTCTAAGGCAGGTGTATCCTGACGTCATGGCATGTGCACAGGGTATGGAGTGGTCATCCAAGTTAATGAAGAGGTCTGCACAGCTGAGTTTGAACTCTGCTCAGGTAATGTCTGGAATCATTATCTCCTCGTTATCATGTGTGCTGCTGTGGCCCACCAGAGTTGCTCTGCAATTATGGTTGTGTCAGTTCTTTCTTGTGGAAAAACTAACAAAAAAAAATCTGTTCTTAAAGCTGTATATTCTTGAGAAAAAATCCTGAACAAAGAAGTGGATTTTGGCATGGGGAAAAATACTCAAAATAGCTTTCAAAAATCATTTCAGTAAGAGATAAAATGCTGAGGTTTAGAAGTAAATTGTCCAAGCTATTTTTGATAGTCTCAAATCTAGAGAAAGAATACATTTTAAAATGTCATAAGATCAGCTCACCTCATCACTCACTAGCAGGGATGAAGGTGAAAACTTACACACTGAATGTAGTGTTGGTGCACTTTACAAAATGTTCATGTTCTTGCTGTGGCAGGAAACAACACAGCTTCCCTGGGGATTCTTTACTGGTTTTTGAAAATACAAATATCTTAATCTACAGATCTTGTTTCTCCTAAACCCACATGTGCTGCTGGAGGAGATCGCTCTTGTTCAAAGTGCAAGGGCACGGAGAGGGGCAGAGATTGTTACTGAAGATGGGTTCTACCAGAAATTTCACCATAAATCAGATTACTCCAGTGTAGCTCTGATGCAGATTTATTTACTTCTAAATCATCTATTTGTATCTCATTATAAAAAGCTTGGTCCTGTTGCAAATATTTTTGTCTTGGTTTTTGGTAAAAATGCATTTAACTACATCTCTGAGTTTCGCTTTCAATTAATAAGACTTTGCCCTTATCCACACTGAACCTTTATTGCCAAGGGCTCTGAAAGCAAAAATGCAACTAGCAATCAAACCAAAATTGAGAAATACATTTGTGTTTCTGATTTTGGACGGCATATTAATTCCTGCTTTTTCTTTGTTTCCTGCTTTCTCTTCCATTCATTTCGTCGCTGGGTTGGCAGCAATACCTCCGAAACAAAACACTTCTAATATTCCTCCTCTGGTTGCTCTTACCTGCAGAGCTGGCATCCCACTCTGAGGAGGCTCCTTCCCCCAAGAAATGCACTTGCAAAGGAGAGAAGGGCTGGATAGTGAGGTCTAAGCCTCAGCAGGTTCAGCATTCACACATGCTTAGAGTGCCCACGATATTCCTCCACCGCTATTCAGCCTGAGCGTCCCCACAGACATACACAGGGCAGATATATTTGACTCATTTGTTCACAGGCTAGCTAGAGGAATAATATACATATTATAGGGCTAGAACATTTATTTTTAATTATGACCTCAGTGAAAATAATTATCCAAGCAAACAGAGTCATGAACATTAACAATAATTCTCATCTCAATTATTGAGAAATATAATTTTAAATGATTGGTGAAGAGAAGATTCCTAGAAAATTTATGATAATGTTCTTTATTATAATACTTAGTATTATAGATTGTACTATTTTTTCTCTTTATTACTTTATATTAAAATTTCTTTCCTTTTCTATGTCACAAATAGTTAAAAAAATCTGTTTGAGAATTTAGGGGCCTTTCAGCAATTTGGCACACCAGTTTCATCTCAACTCTTATCCAGCTGCATCAAGATATTAATGTAGTCATCTCTCTTTAGTCTCAATGAATTACTATAAAAATGTCAAAAAATTAGATTATATTGGCCAACACAGCCCTGTTTGATTAAGTACAGATGTAGGCCATGTCCCTTGAATCACACCAATGAAGAAACAGAAAGGTTTGTGCAATTCCAGTGCAAATTTATTTCACTGTACATCCCACTCCAGATTCTAATGCCAGTACTTGCAATACTAATAACCAAAAAATGCTAAATAGGTATTTTCAGGTGGAATAAAAGTCAATGTCATTCAGGAGAAGTACCAATGAACTTTGTTGGAGGAGACAAAACCGAAAACTGTAAAAGCAGCACAGAAGCCAGTGTGCTGGTGTAAACACAGATGCTGTCCAAGAGCACAGATGTGACCATACAAAGGAGCAAAATGAGCATTTCTTTACTTATGGGAACAGTAGTGCATAAAATCCTGTCTCTGCTGGACCAGAAAATGTAGTATATGCTTTTGTGCAAGGAGGATAACCAGTGTATAAATAGTTGATAGTGATATCTGGTTAGAAATATCTCCATGTTGGCTTCTGTGCCATTCTGGTGGTCACTGGGACTGTGCCTTCCTTTTTCTGCATACACAAACTGTATGCACGGTTGCACATGCAGGCCTGTCACGGAGTGGCAAGGCACAAATCCGTACAGATGAAATACCTCTCAATTTTCTGGTGCCCGCACAGATCACATGTGATGAACAGCTGAAGTTATGCTGTTATAACTTAAAAGCTGGGAGCTGCTACTGTTCCATATATGATAAAAGTTCACAAGACAGATCAGTCATGTTTTGCTACAGTAGACACACCATAAGCAGAGCATACTGGCAGTGTATCTCCACGGTGAAGTCTCAGCTGAAGGACTCTGTTCCCACTCTATGCCTGCACATCTGTGTCCATGTTACCTGAGCTTCTGGAGCAGCAATGCAGGAGAAAGCTTGTCAGTGACAGTGACAGGATTATTTGCTAATCATCAGAAACAAATACCGGCCCAGAGAGGCTCAGATGCAGAATGGCAAGGGAGGAACCCTACATCAGTACCACGCATAGTGATCTAGGCAATTTAGCTGCAATTTAGCTGCTGCCTCGCTGTCAGCATTAACCAAAGCACAGGCAGTCACCAACGGACCTCAGGGCAGCACATTCCAGACTCAGTTTCTATTCTGTAACCTACTTCAAGAGCCACAAGCTCAGATAAATCCTGAGGACATGACAGAACTGCAAATATTTCTGAAGTCCATTCTTTTTTCCATCAGGAAATCTTTGTTAATTCTCTCCACTGGTGTATTGAAAGGTAATTAATACACATCAGTGGTAGAACAGACTGTTCTGGCTGCTTCTACAATGCTGACAACTTCAGCAGACGAGCTCCTTACTACCAGAACCAAAAAGTCAAGATGTCTGCTTTGAGCAGATTAGATGTTTTCATCACCATTTTTTTCCCTACTTTCCTCTTCCAGGATATTGCAGATTACAGATCTTAACTGTAATTCCACGTCACTGTTCTCTCATCAGACTTGTTTTGTACTTAATTTGTTCTCCAAGCTGGTTTTCCAAATGAACAGTTCTGTTCTACAACATGAAACTGTTCTCCCCTACTGATGGATTACGGTCACGTCTTCATTGTGTTAATCAAAACTAACTGGGCACACTGATCTGTTTCTTAAAATTTTAGCATCGAAAAGAAAAAAAGAGCAGAGCAGTGTGAACACTGTTGCTATGATAGGAAGTTGATCTACTATCCAGTATCCAGTCAGATAATAAAACACCTGTAATACGTAATATTTTCACACAGAAGCCAGTAGAGTTTATGATTGTCAAGAGAAATTACCATCTGCACTTTTGAAAAACTCAGGTTTGTTTTCGGTTGTTTCCTTTCTGGACCTCTCCTGCAATGTATTGTCTTCTTTCACAATTGACATACTTGGGCAAAATTAAGAAGAATTTTAGACAATAATGAATCTGATTCAATTTACTTCAGTGTTATTATCTGTAGTTTATCTCAGTGTTCCTATAACACAGAAAAGTTCTGTCAACTCTTGGAATTGCTGAATTGTTGATTATGGTTATGGTAGGCCTGTAAAAACCAGAAGTCTTACCCATCCAGCTTGCTAAGAAACTTATGACATTAACTTCACTTTCTTTAGGAAAAATAAGTCATCAAAAAACCCAGAACATTATAAAAGTATTTTTAGATGCTTTTTCAGGAAATAAATGAATCTTTAATTAGTGCAACCCTGATTTCTGGTAAAGCTGTACATCTTTGTAAACATCTAGTTTCTTCTAATAATTTCAAATGCTAAACATCAAGTATGAGACCATCAATAAATGTGACAAGTTGTGAACATTCAGTTACTGGACAGGACCTGTACTCAAGCTCAGTACTAACTCACTTTCAGTTTAATCTTGACAGTTTTCACCCTCTTCTGCCATCATGCGTGAGGCTGAAGCATCATATGAAACACACGGAAAAGAAATCACAGTAGTTATTCTACACACAGTGACCAAGAAATATCTTCCAAAATATTTCCCCCAGCAATGGACACTGCCACAAAACACCCTTTTAATTTCTTGTACCTTCCTAGTCCAAAATATTGGCCTTTACTTCTGAAAGGGGTCTTTATTTTGTTGGCTTCAACTATTCGAACTCAGCACTGACTTCATGAACTCTTTTGGCAGAGGAATAAAACATTTCTTCATAGATGGAGTACTGCATTTAAAATGTTTCTTTTAATATATTTAAAAATATACATACATATAATAATAGGTATCAAGATTCATATTTCAGGGAGTATTATAATTTGTATTTCATCCACCAGCACTATTGTTAACATTCCATACTGCGTTTTCATAAAAATGGGATTAAGTGATCTGAAACTCTTTAAGTGATCTAAAACTCTATGACTCTTAAGTAAGTCATAAGCAACCACAGGTCTTAAGCAGCCTTCTGGAAAACTGCAATATATTAAATACATTTCCTCTCTTCTTATTCTGAAATTAAGACTACTGAGCCTGCTACTTTTGAAAATGCTACAACCATGTTCATGAAAGACCCCACTCTCTCTTCTATCACTGGCTGAGAAGCATTCCATCAATTTATCACCTTAGTACCAATATGGGTCTTCCACTGACCAGTAAATATTTCAGGGCACACAAGCATGCCTTCAGTTTTAACTTGATCACATCCTTAAAATCCATGCTGATAACTATCTGTCATTATATCCACATGAAGACACTGCATTTGGTGGCCTGAATTAATACCAAGAGGGACTTTAAGTTCTTCCTGGTGATTTTACAGTGATGAGCTGGTCTTTCATCCACACACAAGAGAAGAAAGGATTTACACTCATATAGTATGGCTGAACTCCCTCTGATACCCTATTTAGGAAGAGACGGTGCCAAAGCACAGGCTGGAAGGCTTACGAGGTTGTAAAATCACTAAATTAGTCTTTACACTCAAGATGATTGGTCTTATGGGAATGATCTGTACACCAGGCTCGACTCTGCTCTGGTTTCCCTGCCTACAAACACCTGCAGCAGCAGCTGCTCCCTTTGGCACCGGCTCCACCGCGTGCCTTGGCAAAGCAGGGGCTGCCACAGCAGCTCTGCAGACACACATGGGACACGAAAGGCAGCGTCGTTCTGAAGAGGTTACACCAGCGACTAATGACAGAGCTGCTTTTTTTTGTTCATCATTTTGTAGCAAACTTACTGCAGATCATTTAGAACCACACACTTTTCTTGGACAGCTATGTACAACTCAAATTATGTTCTTGTCCTAGAATATCATCGATAAATTCACCATGATTTTTTCCTTCTCACATTTTTTTAGATTACATAAATTTTAGCTGACCAATTCTTTTCATGCTAAAATATATTATGAAATGTCATTTCTGTTATAAAAGCTAATTGATAGTGTGATTTGTTATGTTGCTGAGACATAATTCAGAAAGTTACTTTAAAGGCCTTGATACATGGAAGAGCACTAACTGCTTAATATTTCTTGTATGAATGAATACAGTGCATGGGGATGATGTAGTGCCATGTAGATGAAATATTTTCAGAAGCTCTTATTCTTGTTGTTTGGGCTTGTGCCAACGTCATTTAACGAGAGAGCTCATACATCCTAAGGTGTATCTACTGTAATTTATTTCTGGGTGATTAGTTGGTAGGATTTTTTTTCCTCCAGATTGCTGAACACTATATGATATTGTAAAAATTAAGAGCTCTTAGTCAAATAAATGAATACTTTAAAATACTCAAAAAAATCAGATAAGTTTTTTAAATTTTAATTTTTTTTAAATTAAAACAATTTATTGCTTAATAAAAAAAAATTCTCACTCTTGTGAAAGTACACAGACGGAGTACTGCATCTAGTTCAAGAGTCCCCAGCATGAGAGCAAGTTCAGAGGAGGCCACAGAGGGGTTCTGAGGGCTGGAGCCCCTCTGCTCTGGAGCCAGGCTGGGAGAGCTAGGGGTGCTCACCTGGAGAGGAGAAGGCTCCAGGGAGAGCTCAGAGCCCCTGGCAGGGCCTGAAGGGGCTCCAGGAGAGCTGGAGAGGGACTGGGGACAAGGGATGGAGGGACAGGACACAGGGAATGGCTTCCACTGCCAGAGGGCAGGGATGGATGGGAGATCGGGAAGGAATTAAGTTGGGAATGTTATTAAGGAAAAACGCAGGAAAATAAAGCAAAAATTATTAACCATTTTATTTAACACTAACTTGTTTAAACTACAACCACCTCCATATTAAAAGATCAGTTCATTCAGAATAAGGTCACTTGGTAAATTTTGTAAGCTATGTTCCTGATGAATCGTCCATGTGAAAATAACATCCATCAAGGAAACGTTATTCCAAATGGAAGCGCTGACATTGATACATTCCAATTCTATTCATGCATCAAGGCTGAAAAATATTAGCTAGTGTATACATATATATACACTTTTCTTTAAAGTATGTTGGAACTTACTAAATTTTTAAAGGATTCAGAAAGTTAAAAAAACCTTAGAGCACTAACTGAAATTTGTGAACTATATATTCTATTTTCCTGACAGTTATTCTAATATCAAACTGTTTACATCTGAAACAAGAATCAGCAATACATACATTTTGTTAATCTCACCTGTCCTTAGATCAGTGTAGGTACACCTAGCATGAAAAGATTGACACAAATTACATTGGAATTATGTTAGGTAAACCATCGAGCACACAATTAAAAACTGATGGATGAGTTGCAGGAAGATCTGAGGAAGCACAAACAGTGTGCTCTTCTATTTTGTCTCCAGGAGAGCTGAGAGAATCTGCTTCCACTATAAAAATATATTGAAAGCCATTGTTATTTCTGAATATGACTAAACATAACAATGCTGTAAGTGCCATCATTCAAAACATCTTCTCTTTGATCAATACTTGTGGTACTTTTAAATTCTTTTAAAAATATTAACAACTGAATATTAACAACTATTGAAAAAGTATTTTGTGAAAAAGAAAAACAGAAAACTAGGGAACATTTCTGATCTCTTTTCAATTCTATGACAGTGCAAGTTAAAAGTAAAGTTTATTTTATTAAATGTTATTTTAAAAGGTTAGTCCTGTACATTGAAAAAGCAGTACAATTTCACACACAGCACATTAGAAATTGTTTTACTCAGAAGCTCTTCCCTACTGCCCAACAAGATGCCAGATATTTCTGATGTCGAGAATGCCCTGTACAATGCAGATGGTCTAAAATCACTCCAAATCGTACTGATCTTTTTGCAGTTTACAATCCCATACCATTTATATTGTTTATTGTGTTCCTTTTTAAAGTAGTGTAACGAGGTACTTCAGGAGCACAACATAAAACACTACTTTATTTGTTCAGTGGAGAAGAAATTTTAGCTTTTGGACAGCTATGTCAAAGCCTTCCCAAAATTTTATTTACATAAGATAGAGCTACTCCAAGTATGATATTGTATCAGTGGTCTTCTGATTCTCAGCTCTTTAAAGAATTTTCAGAGAAAATTGTAATAACTCATCTGTAAGGTTTCACTTTCACCCGTGAACTATCTGTCTAAAGGTTCTAGTTAGTGTTTATAGCCAGTCTTTCATACTAAGCCTTTTAATTCTTACTTTTAATGGAATCTCTTTTCCTGTGACTTCTACTTTTCTGAAGAACGTGAACTGTCTGCCCCGTTGTTTTATGAAAGCTCAGCAAATCTGGAAAGAGATGTTAGTTTCTGTGAGTTTTTAATGAAAGTTTTGAAAAACAAGAAAATATCAATCATACCTGGTGCTTTCACATTTAAGACTTAAGGAAGAAGAATATCTTTACAGATGTAAGCAATGTATCTGTGCAAATGTAAGTTAAATCCAGAGGATATTTCCCCCCAGAGTTTATGTCACTACAGATGGCCATGTCCTACGGCACTGCTTCTCACCATATAAATCCTCTTCTTACTATCTGACCATAAACAAACACCCCACCAAGTATGTTTTAAGTAGGTTACTGGTCTGTATGAAAGATCAACCTGTCAAGCACACGGTGGCTCCTGCATGCAGTTTACCTCCTATGGAAACTCCAGGCAGAATTTGGTAAGGAGCACAGACAGATACACAAGTCTCTGAGTGCACACACACGAGTGCCTGAAGCAATACACACACAAACTAAGACAAACAGAAATCACAAACACAAAACACAAACCCTTACTCTCAAACAAGGTCTCCAGCCTTTCTGCATTCTCCTCCAAGCTTTTGTACCACTGGATGGCTATTACAGAGCCAACACCTGTAAGGCTTAGAAGCATTGCTGTCTCTGTTGGTCTCTCTAGAGCAATACGTAGACAACTAAAGAAGTTCGTAATTATGAGATCAATAGAAGAAAAATGTACATAACATATAAAAAAATATAACCAAATATACAATGTTTGTTAATAGAAGGAGAAAGAATGTCAGAGTGCGTTTTCTTGTATGCTGAGCATCTAATGTTTTCTAACATTCATACAGCACTTTGAATTTAATACAATGAATTCAGCTAACCCTCTCTCTCCATTTTTTCAGGATGCAATTTTACCATGGGTTTTACTCTCTGTCATATTACTGTTGTTCTGGACATCTCTGGAAATCTGAAATGGGCAGTAACACCCTAACTTTTACAAAACACTGCAGAACACCTCTTATAAGAGTCAAAATATTGGGAATCAGGTGTGAAAAGACATATTTAGACATAAAATATGGCAGGAACTGAAACCTTGTTCTTTGTCCTAAGTATAGTGTTGATTTGGATGCTTGAAAGCAAATGTGGGATTTGAGTTTTTACTGCTGGATATTTCAGTATCTTTGGCATAAGTATTTTAGCAATAAAAGGGGAGCGATACTCTAAGGTTGAAACTGCAGTAAATAAAAGGTTGCATTTTGGTTTTGTTCAGATCTGCTTTTCATAGTAACTTTATCAAAAGGTGATAATTAAAGTTTTCTGCAATCTTTTTTGGAGATGCTGTTGGATTGTCTATGGAGTTTACATGACTCATTTTTAAATGAATGTTACCTTATTGATAAATTCACCAAACTGTTAAACTGAGACTTCAAAATTTTTGAGTTTGAAAAACTAGTTTAAGGAATTGTGTTTTGGTTTACTTTAGAAAATTGCTGTTTGGGATCAAAAAGGATATCAAAAAATACCAGGATTTTGTTTATACACTCAGACATCTGCATATTTACATATGTAGATGTGTATAACCTAAACAACTAGATTTAACTTATGCATTGTTGCACCAATTAAACAGTATTTTTAGAGATTTTTTTCTATGTCTTCTTCATGGAATTAATAATTAGAAATATTAAGAGGTATTTATGTCCCCAGGATGTGCTTTGCTCACCTGTTGCCCAGGCACACTGTTGGCTCAGTCTGAAGTGGAAGGAAGGAAGGAAGGAAGGAAGGAAGGAAGGAAG
>VZSR01000514.1:13522592-13578238 GCA_013398615.1 Brachypodius melanocephalos
ATTAGAAATACAAAAGCAATGGTATTTTTATGTTTTTCTGCAACATCTGGGGAAGAAAACATGTGAGAGTCAATGTGTATGATACTCTGAAAAGTACTCCGTTCAAGATGTAGTGAAAAAAAAAAAGCAAATAGAATGGAAGAAATTACCACTTAAGGACTGAAATGCAGAATAAAAGACCGTGTTGTGCCAGTATATTAATCCTTTCTTCGTCCAAATTTGACTACTCTGTTCTCTAATGCAATTCTGGACTCTCCCTTGGCTAGCATGTGGCATTGTGTTTGGGCTAATCAGGGAGGTGGAGGAAGAGCAATAGAGATCATTATTTATATATGAGATAGATGAGATAGCCTTGATATAAGGAAAGCAAGAGCATCCTATGCTGATGTATTCATGGTGGTGTAGTCTAAGGAATTGCTGTGCTTCTCTCTTGGTGGTGCTAATATTCACCTGTATAGCTGGGTGGGTCAGTTAGTCTCTCACCAGAATATTATCATTATTAAGCTGTCTTGCTTGGAGACAGAAATTGTAGCTTTGATCAGAAGGAGTGGCAAAACTGGTGCACCTCTGGTGCTAGAATAGTTCAGGGAAAACTCAAGCGTGACAGTAGATGGAGGAATGAGGAGGTAGGTGCACTGCAAGTCTTAGGACCACCACAATTGTGGATTGGCTGCATACAAGGGTGCTGCAGGCAGGGATTGGTGGACTTGATGGTGTTAGGCTTCTGGTTGCACTCAATGATCTTAAAGGTCTTTTCCAAATTCCTAAATGCGTGCGGTTCACACCTACTGTGCGCATTTCCGGCGTCATAACGTAAGGAAGATGCGAAGGTATTGGAGAGCATCCAAAGAGGGCTGCAAAGGTGGTGAAGGGTCTGCAGGGAAAACCATACGAGGAGCTGTTGAGGGCTCTTGGCTCGTTCAGAGCCGGGGAGACTGACGGGACACCTCATCACACTCTGCAGCTTCCTCCTGAGGAGCAGTGGAGGGACAGGCTATGACCTCTGTTCTCTGTGACCAATGACAGGACCTGAGGAAACCATTGGAGCTGTGTCAGGGAGGTTTAGGCTGGATATTAGGAAACGGTTCTTCCCCAGAGGGTGGTCGGGCACTGGAACAGGCTCCCCAGGGCAGTGGTCACGGTCCCAAGGCTGACAGAGCTCAAGGCGCGTTCGGACGATAGTCTCACACGCGTGGTGCGATAGTTGGGGCTGTCCTGTGCCGGGCCAGGAGGTGGACTTGATGATCCCTGTGGGTCCTTCAGTGTTCAGGATATTCTATGGTTCTAGATTACCCCGATTCTCTCAATTTAGAAGTGAATTCAAATGAGATATGTGAGGTAAGTGGAAAGCAAGCCACCACTCTTGTACTTGTGAAGAGATTTGGGCAGCAGTGGAGAAAAGAAAGGATGTAAACGGCCTAAGGAGCTAAAGCCACTCTCAGAAGATTGGCTGCAGATCCCTTTCATCTGCTGTCTGCAGCAGACTACAAACGTGAGAGAGAGGGGAATTCAGGTTAAGGGAGGCCGCTGTGGGAGATGGCTCAGCAGCTTGTGCTGTGGGTAGGGCTGTCTGGACTAGTCTGGGGCTAGACTAAACAGTTGTTAATGCTGTAATTTATAAAGGCCAGGATTTTGTGCTGCAACGTGGAGTGGAATTACATCATCTGCCGGTAGCGCCAGGTAGGCGGGGAGAAGGAGCGCGGGCGGGAACGACGAGGCGGCGGTGGGTGACGTGGCTGCTGCCACCGTCGTCGCGGATTGGCTGCGGCCGAGGTCGCTCCGGCCGGGGATTGGCTGCGGCGGGGCAGCGGGGCCGCGGCGGCGGGAGCTCGCCCGTGTATGGCCCGGGTCTCCGTGCTGCTGCTCCTTGGGCCCGCGGCAGGAGGCGGCGGGTGCGGAGCGCGCGTGGTTCGCGGCGCTCGGAGGGGGCCGAGAGCCCTGGGGAGACCCGCGCGGCCCCTCGGCTGCCGCTCCGCAGGGAAGCCGCCGAGGGCCCGACCCTGCCGCTGGTGCTGCTGCTGTAGAGCCTGTGCTGCAGAACCGATTTATAGACTGGGCCTGGCAAAATGGACTAACACCAAGCTCCTGCAGGTACTGCCCGGTGAGGCACTCACAAGGGTTCTGAGGCCAGGACAAGGTGCTGCTCCGCCGCGCCAGGTAGTGCTGCCGTGACTGCACTGTACTGCTGGGATGCGTTCTTGAAAGAAAGGAATCGCATCGTACTTGCTGCTTTGAGTTGCCTCTTTTGTGTACGTATACTATCTGCAGAACCCGGGTGAACCTATATACGAGCTGCTCTGAAGACCATTTATTTGAAGTTTTCCTTTAGTTTAGTCAGTTCTTCTGAACTGGCTCTCCTCTGAGAATATTTCTAGGGTTAAAGTTTGCACGAAGAGCTGCAGATCGATTTTTTTCACCCTTACAGGAGTTTCAGTTGTTAAGGTAACGAAGTAGTTTAAGTAGTAAAAGCCTCTGAATGTTACAAAGGACTTAAAATTTGTGTTGTAGGAATGACTTACTTCATAGAAATTGTGTGCATTTCCTAAGTGTTTTGCAAAATAGTTCTATCGATCAGAGTTTTATTTCCAGATTTTCACTTGTGGAATGTGTTCACATTCAGATGTTTTCCTTTATATCTAAAACTGTGAAAACAGTTTATTTAGCTTAATTTAATCAATTCACTGCAAAGAATAGTGGACATGCTCTGTAGCCAACAGGCTAAAAAACAGTGTTATCGATTGTTTTTCAAAGCAGAAGGTTTAGTATTTGAGATCGCCTATTGCTTTGAAAGTAGCTAAGTCTTTTTACACTGATCTGGAACATCATCTCAATGTACCGTGCTACGTAACAGCTGTTTTTATGATAATAAATACATGAAAACTAGGTTATGGTATTGCTTTCTATGAGCAATAATACAAGGATAAGTTTCATTATTTAAAGAGATAATAAGAAAATTATATTTTTAAAGGTCACATTTTTGGAGAGTAGTTTGGAAGAACTGGGTTTTTCTGGTAGTGAAAAAGTGATGCTAACAGGAATACCTGAATAATGCATTTTGCTTTTTTTTTTTTTTAAATTGCTTCCTTCAAGTAAGGCAGGAAAGATTTACTTTTTAAAAAATTATGTCAGAACCATTTCAGCTATGGAAGTGGTGGAAATGTGAGTGGAATGGAAATTGAGGATTGAAATGAACTTGAAATCCTTTATTGTGTGAGAGAAGAGAAGAGAAAAGTTTGATTGGCCTGTAGTTTATATCGTAGTTTAAACTGTCGTCTGTTTGTGCTTTCGGGCAGCATCCATTTCCATTTGACATGCTGATACCTGCCGCTGCTTTAAACTCTCTGTTTTCTTGTTAACTTGGTCTCTTTGCCATTTCAATTCATTTGCAAATTCTGGAAAATGGAGAGTGAGCACGAGGAAATTGTATTAAGACGGTACAGGAGAAGAGGAGCTGGACTGGGGGAGTGGGAAAGGAAAGAAATATAGTTGGAAAGCTGTTGATATTTAACCAGTTTTCTCCCTTCCTCCCTTCGTTTTAACTTGCAGAAACCCTTGATTTGCAGAAGGCATCTCAAAATGTTGTGTCGAGCTGCTCTGAGCCCTCTTGTTCGTCTCCCTGGATGGTGCTTTGTGTTACCGCCACATGCCATTGCAGCCGTTTCCCGTTTATGTATGTATGAGAGAAAGCACACATTTCTAAAATGTTTCTAAAATGTGTCCGGGCATGCCTATGGTCTTTCCTGTGTTGAAAGGAAAGTAACCTCGTTAACATCATTCAAAACTTACAACCTCTGTCGTTGAGACTCTACTTTCTCAATGTTACTTTCTCCCTGAACTCAGCAATATTCAGCTGGATGTCTGAGTTTGTGTATTTTTCATTCTGACATGCATTTCAAGGAAAAAAAAAAATAGTGCTGATGCTATAAGAGTTCCTTATTTCAACCCCCTACATTCCTGGAATACAAGATCTCATTATGTCTGCTCCCGCATCTGGATTTTCAGATGTCTTGAGGAAAGCAAAGAAGAAAACTCAAATTTACTTGGATTACATTCAAGTGGAAAGATGCATGCAGGAAACCTGAGTGTAAATACATCGGTGCTCTGTGTAGTTCTTCCCTGAAAACCTTATTCGAGAGAACCATTTAGTGTCTGCTTGATTAGTGGTCTCAAATACAAACGGCAAAGGTAGATAAATAGATAAACTCTATTCGATCAAGAGAGTAGCTGTTTACCGTTGCATGCAAAATTATTTTCCCACTGGTCTGTGTATTAGAGGTTCACTTTTATAACTAACTATATGAATTAGATATTAAAATCTTGAAAATTCTAAACTTTTTATGTATTAGCTACAGCTCTGTTACTTCTGTATTTGTAAATATTTCTAAATATTCCTCATTTTCTGAAGGCAGTACGTTTCACAGTGCTAACTATTAGAAGTTTGTTGCCAAGTATTGACAGTATCCAGCAGTGGAGCAACTCTTGTCACTTCATCAGTTGTGATGTAAAGCTGGAGTGATCATTTATCATAGGGGTTTTTTTGTTCTTGTTCTCCACTGTTTTCTGTTTGTTCTCCATGGTTTTTTTTGCGTTCAGCTTGCGTATTTTGAAATTCTGCTTCTTTACTCCTGAGGAGCGAGCCTCGTGCAGGCTACATAGACGGATCTGCAATGCCAAATCCTTAAGTATCTGTCGTATGTGTCCCGTTCTTTATTAAGGAAGTGAAACTGTTGACAGATATGGGATATAAAAACCGGAATGCCTTTAAGCCTACTTGTCCAAAACCTATGTCAGTTCTTCCCTAATTGCATGTTGAGCAAGTTAATGGGCTTGCATCTCCAGAAATGTTTTGAATGTGTAACGTGGGAGCTGATTTCATATCTCAGTCCAATGTAAATTAAGTAAAAAAGGTAGATTTATGCAGCCATATGGCAAGATTAATGATTAGGACTTAAGTGGGGATGAATTGAATTCTCTGCTTGTTCTAGAACTGTTGTCTTTTCTCTTATTTTTCTTAAGAAAAGTAAACGGTTTCTTTTCAGATACTGGTTATCTCTCAGCAACTACCTTGTTGGAACCTTCTAAACCCTGAAGCCAAGCGAACTGGAAATAAACTCCTTTCTGGTTATACTGTGTAGGTTAGGCAAATACAAAATCGTAGTATTAAATAGTAATGTGTAATGCTGGAAACAACAGTCAAATTGTACTCCTTTGCCCAGTCTTTCCTATGTCTTGTAGACTTTATTTAGATTCACAAGTATTCCCTCATGAAAACTGGGACAGATGAAATTCCTCTCTAAATTCCATCTTCTGTTTAAATGTGTGAAATGTTAGTGCAGCCTTCACTTAGGATTAGTCACTTAAACTTCTTGTGTGTATAAGTGAAAGTTTTATTTAATTAAAACATTGTTAATTTTTTTTTTTAATGTAGCACTATGTTTATTCCTGTCTTTCTCCAGTAACACCAAGAACAGTGACTTTAACTTATAAATGGATGTACTGTGTATTACAGAGCACCAAAATTAGAGATACTGAACATATGAAGTATAATCAGTTAACTGTGACCATAGCGTAGGATTCAGTTCACTGATTTGTAAAGAAGCCTCTGCAGCTTCAGATGATACATTGGTTAGGATTGACTAGAATAGAACAGGTAGTTGTAAGACTCTTAGAGTGGTTACCTAGTCTCAGAGCCTGATGCTTTAGAACTGCTCAAAGTTCTAAATAGTTCCATAGTCCACTATGGGCATTGTCCAAATGTCTCTTGAACATTGTCAGGCTTGGAGCACAAATGTATCTTTAGGAGGCCTGTTTCAGGGCTTAATGTATGTCTGTTATGCCCGTTCAATTCTCCCTAGCTGAGCCATGTGCAAAAATACGTGGCTTAGAGTTGTTGTAAAAGCTCTGTTTCTTTTCTAACCGTCAGGCTTTCTGTGCTGCTTCAGACAGGAAAACTCTTAACTGTATCTAATGAGGCAAAGCAAAGGAGTTTGTTTTTAAAACAAGTCGTTGAGATGTGAGCTATATAGGCTATTGCCTTCTATACCGTAGGGATAGTTCATGCTGCTCATATACTCCTGTTTCTCATTGTTCTGGTGAATCGAAAGCTAGCTTCTCATTCTCAGTTACTGGGAAGTGTGTATTGTGAGGGGTTAAAAGTCTGAATGAAACACTTAACACTGGGTTTTTTTTTTTTTCCTTTCTTTCTTTATCCATAGATCTCCCTTGCCATCGCCAAAGATTAAGGAACGAATCCATCCGTTGTTGGAGCAACATTCCATTTATCACCGTGCCGCTCAGCCGCGCACATGGGAAATCATTTGCGCACCGCAGCGAGCTGAAGCACGCGAAACGGATTGTAGTAAAGCTGGGTAGTGCTGTTGTTACTCGAGGGGATGAGTGTGGCTTGGCCCTTGGGAGGCTGGCTTCTATTGTAGAGCAGGTAAACATTTGTGTGAACTTCAGGTACTCAGCGATTGCTGGATGCTACGGAAGGTTGTAGTAAACTATCATAAAATACTGATACTCTGCAAAACAATGTGTTAGCCTTTCCCTTTTCAGCCCCTTATGCTGCAGTACTATAAACCATGTAACTCAGTGAATTGTTTTTGAAGGTGTGGTGGGTTGATGTGTCTGAGCTAAGCATCCCCACAGATTCTCGTTTGCTCCCTTCAACTCTGCCCCACCACTAGTGGGACTGGGAAGAAAATGGGAAGATCAAAAGTAAGAAAACTCATGGGTTGAAATAAAGATAGTTTAGTAGGTCAAGGAGAGGGGAAAAGAAATCTGTGATGGCAATCGCTACCTCACAGAAGCAGACCAATGGCCTGCTCGTTCTTGAGTGACGTCCACCTTGGAAGACAACCTTCTGCGTTTTACTGTTTTGCAACTCTGTTACTGGGTGGGACATTATATATGGAGTGAAAAGTCCCTTTGGCCAGCTTAAGGTCAGTTGTCTCAAATGCGTTCTCTCTGAACTTTGTGCCGAGCTGCTAGCCTACCTGCTGGGATGGGACATAGTGGAAGAAGGAAAGCCTTGATGGCTGTGCAAGTGCTGCTCAGCATAGGGGAAAGATAAGGCTTTGATGCTGTGCAAGCACTATTTAGCAATCAGCAAAACACTGGAATGTTATCAAAACTGTTTTAGAACTGAAATCCAAAATGCAGTATCATACAGACCCCAATAAAGAATGTTAACTCCATCTTGGCCAAACCCAGTATAGAGGGAGAGATTTGCACAGTGAGGTTTTTGTGCAATAAGTAAGAGATGGCTGGGGCATTGGTTGTCTCTAGTTGGAAGGTGGCACAGAAGTACGTGAACTCTGCAAAACGAGTCAACCCTTCTTGATCACCTGAGCATTTACAGAGTTCCTCCGGAGAAAAACCTGAAACCTCATGAATTGTAGGAAAAACTGATTGGATCACCTCCTGTATTACTCCTCCAAAATGAAAGTATTATCTTGGTGAGCACTGGACATGTCCTTTCTGGGAAGTAAAGTTAATGTATTAAATTCCTGTAAGACATTTAGCTGTCAGGCTTTGAAAGGAGTCTTGCCAGATACACGTAAGGAGAAAGTAATTGAAAACTTTATTATTGAGAGTTGACCTGTTCACTTCCAGAATTCAAATTAGTAGCTTTGGGAATGTATGCATTCAAATGTTTTTCTGGCACAGAAGCTGGTATTGTGAAATGAAGGTTTATGAGAAGTTATAGATTGCATGCAGTCCTTGGCATAGCTCCCAAGTGGCTAGGAAGGTGTGCAGCACTATCGTGAAGGGTGATTGCCTCGCTCTGCGCATCCATAGAGAAATCAAAATGCTTGTATCAACAGGAATTGGTGAGCATAAGGCTGTAGTAGCCAGGACCGTCTTGTTCTCACCGATCGTACGCCAGGCCCTATTTCTTATTTCCTTTACTTACAGGTCTCGATGCTGCAGAATCAGGGCCGAGAGATGATGATTGTCACCAGCGGGGCTGTCGCTTTTGGAAAGCAGCGGTTGCGTCATGAGATCTTGCTTTCTCAGAGTGTGAGGCAAGCCCTTCATTCAGGCCAGAGTCAGCTAAAAGATATGGTGAGAGGCTGATGGCACTCCTGCTTTTCCTTGAGTGTTGAGTACTACCTGTTCAAGTCACTGCCTGACAGCTGGTCTTTGTCTTTGTAGGCTATTCCAGTCTTGGAGGCCCGAGCCTGTGCAGCAGCTGGGCAGAGTGGACTAATGGCTCTGTATGAGGCCATGTTTACACAGTACAGCATCTGTGCAGCTCAAGTAAGGCGTTCCTTCTTTCCTAGACTGACTTGCTGCTTTTGGATCTTATTATTGTCACATCAATGGTAGCTTATAGAAGAGTGCTTTGCTCAATACGTCTGAAACAGAGTTATCTATTGTCAGGATGAAACGAATATGTTTTTCTTTTTGGAGTTCTGGTGTGTCGTGCTTTTATAGCAAGGAGAGTCTGTTAAAATCTCTTCACAAAAGCTGAAGTTGGTGGTTCAAAGTGAGGGTTTAAGAACCGCAAGCGACTAAACTGCGTCACATTCTGCAAAGTTGACGGAAGTGCATATCTACACTTCAGGATTTGCTGTCCATCTGCTCTTCGAAGGTTTTCAACTTGTCGGTGATGGTATCCCTGGCCTCGGTCTTATACTGAAGGCTGCAACTGTATCAGTTGAGCTGCACTTAAACAGACTTCGCTTATCTTAGGTAGTCTGAAAATGCGGAATTGCTTTAACTGTAAGGCCTTATTTGTTTAGATGCTTGTAATGAATTTAGGAGCCTAGTATGAAGTGTTCTTGGAGGAACTTCTTACTGTAATATGGTAGAGGCAATATAGCCAAATTGTTCATAATGTAGCTAAAAATCACTATAGGTCGTGCTGGATTGTAATCTTGTTCAACTCTGTAGATAACTATCATTCCTTTGATAGAAAAGAAATAATTGCCCATGCCAAAAAACTTAGCATATGCATTAATTCCAAGTATTATTGCACATTTGAGTGGTGGAATTGTTTGCTTAGTTCTCAAATGTCAGAATAAAAACAAAAAAAATGTCTCTCCAGAGCAGACATTGAAGGTATTTTTTGTCTCAGAACACCAAAAGAAAGGGGCGTTATCTGTGTGCAGGAGGTAAGATTGTTTCAGAAGAGCAAGTCAATTCTAGTGCGTGGAAGAAGAGTCTTGACATAAAGCATTCCTTCTGCTCGCTACAAGTAGGAACATTAAAGTGGGTAGAAAAACTGGAAAGGCAACATCTTGAGCAATCTATTGAAATTGTCTAGGGTCTTAGTAGTTCTAAGAGCATCCGTGTTGTGATGACGATGTATTTTTTCAAGTTCGTTCTTAGAACGTGTGACGTACCAGCTTGAGGTAGGCTATTACAGGCTTCAGTGAAATAAACCTGATGATACTGTGGAAAGCAGATTTCGCACCTGTATGCTGTATCTTTTAAATGTGGCTTTTGTTTTTTTAGTGACCCAAAAGGCATGGGTGTTCTGTTATGTGAATACACAAGTTTACATGGTGTTGTCATAGGAAAGGTGGTAGGCTAAGTAGTTTCTTTCTTCCTTTTAGATCTTAGTCACTAATCTGGATTTCCACGATGAACAGAAGCGTCGCAACTTAAATGGAACATTACACGAGCTTTTAAGGATGAATATTGTCCCTATAATTAACACGAACGATGCAGTCGTTCCACCTCCAGAGCCAAACAGTGATCTGCAGGGGGTAAATGTGGGTAAAGTATTGCAAGGGGCGGGGGGGGTCCTGCTTGCAGATGGTGCAGTGCTCATGTGTACTTGACTAATGCCATAACCCAGGACCTCTGAAGTCTACAGCAGAGATAAAGATACAGAACTAGTACATGGACGGGGGTACTGGAAGACCGTGTTGATTTGTCTGTATTTGGCGTGATACGGTGTTGTGGGGTGAAACCAAGGCAAATATCGTCTGCTTTACGAAAAGCAAGCAGGCCTCTGCAGGTCATCTAATCCAGCACTCCTTCTTGAAACAGCATCAGTTAGTGCTCTCGCCCTGTCACTGGGCATTAAGGTGGATAATGCAAGTACTGATGACACTGCTTGTCATTTGGATACCACTTTACTGAAGCACATGTACTTTCTCACAAAGACCACCTTTGAAGTTTCCAGTGGATGTGAAAAAAGTAGCTCAGAAGGACTTGTTAGTGCTGAGGTAGATTGCTTTTTTATGTTGGCACCAAGTATTTCTTAGTTCCTCACAGTGTTCACTGCTTGTGATGTGCATGTGTATTGCAGGTCATTAGCGTGAAGGATAATGACAGTCTGGCTGCACGACTGGCTGTGGAAATGAAAACGGATCTCCTGATTGTTCTTTCAGATGTAGAAGGTTCGTGAGTAATTTCTTTAATTTCTCATTTTAGTGAAGCGCATCAGATTGTCAAACCAACCTCTTTTCCTGTTTTACTGATCTCTTCAGTTCATGTCTTTTACAAGGACAATTGGAATGTACTACAGTAACTCCTTAAGGCCTATACCCAATGTTGATGCTGTGGCCTATGCCAAGCACTGTCTGACACACCGTTCAATCTGGGTGGGTGAGAATGCTCGTGAACCTGAGACCTGTTCCAGATCCCAGAACACCACATGTACTCTGGCTACTTCTGCTATCTTGTCAGAGTTGTATGATAGTCAGGAATAGTATGCAGGATAAAAGCTATGTGTCTTGCATTAGGAGTATAAAGCAAATGCTATTCTACAATAGTTTGTTTTTTTCTGGCAGCAGGTTCTGTGAGTAAATTGTCAGAGTATTGCAAATCCTGGTCATTGCTTTCCAGATACCTGGGTTGTGCTAGCTTTTTTTGTTTCCCGTACTTTTGGCTTACACCGCTCTAGTCCTTCTGAGCTGTCCTGTTGTGACATAAGCCTGTCACCTATGGATGTTGAACTTCCTTTTTCTGGAGTGAGGAGGCTAGTGGGTACAGTTTCAGATCCATGCAGTCCACACCACCTCAAGTCACATATTCTTTTCATCTTCTCCAGATGGGTTTCTTTCAGTAGATCCTGGCCCTCAGCACATGCTTGAGGCCCTGAGGAGAAAAGAGATGTCTTTCTGCAAGCACAGTTTCTTTTAGCAGATGCAGGCAGGTTTCCTGATTAAGTCTAGTGAAAAGTACTGTCTTAGAACAACTCATAAAAGCAATAGTCAAAAGCGTTTGTAAAAAAACACCCAAAAAACGGCACACCTGTCCTCCAAGCTTAATTATTCAATGTGACAGCTTGTTTATGGAAAGATGTCCTCTACTTCCCAAGCTATGAAGGATGGGCACAGATAGACTGCACTTGTGCTTTCTAATTTGTTGTGGCAGTATTTGTGCACATAGAATTTCTGGGAAGTGTAGTGGTAAAGTTGAAGTTTTAATATGTTAGGTCAATCAGAGTGTCCTTCAACTCCAAGCATAGTGACATAAAATTCCTTGATTTTAAAAAATGCCAATAAGAGGATGTCTCTGTAGTGATGTGGTCCTTTTTAGTAGAATTCAATAGTTAACCTTTTTACATGTTTCTTAATTGCCTGTTTTCTCACTGTGCAACCCACCATTCAAGGATATCACCTGAGTCTTTGGTGAGGAGGACTATTCTTTGCCTGTTCAGATGGGGGTTTGTCTATGTAAGCCCTGATTTTGAACATGTAAAAACTTTCTCAAACCTCAACCAAATGTCACTACCTCCCAGCTTGCTTGCTGCTATTCAGCATGTGGGTTTTCGGATTCTTCCATGTTGGGCTTTCAATCAACTTACACTTTTTGGGTCTGCCAGTTAAGAATTTTGTGCTTTCAGTCCCACAACAAGAACGGTTCAGTGGAAATTTTTAATCCTATGAAGCGGAAGACAGCTCTTTAGCCCCATGTTGGTCGGTTGGTTGGTTGGTTTGTTTTTGTGCGTCTGTGTTTTTCAGTGGTTTTTCGTGGTTTTCTTTTCCGTGGGTGAGCTTTGGACATAAGGGTATGTGACTGATGTTTATTATTCATTTCAGGACTCTTTGACAGCCCTCCGGGGTCTGATGACGCGAAGCTTATTGACATATTCTACCCTGGAGACCAGCAGTCTGTAACATTTGGAACCAAATCCCGAGTGGGAATGGGTGGCATGGAAGCCAAGGTAGAAATATGGAACATTTGCTTTGTAATCAGGAAGGAAACGGAGCTACACGAGATGATTTTGCTTTGTGCTGCTGTTCAGAGGGGTCTTGGCAGGCTGCAGGAACGGGCAGGCGGGAACCTTACGAGTTCAATAAAAGGAAATGCTGAGTCTTATGCCTAGGGACACTGGTATGTGCTGGAGTATTGAGTGCCTTGAATGCAGGTTCAGTGGTGAAAAGGTTATAGGGGTCCTGGCAGACACCAAATGTAATGTACACCAGCAATATGGCCTTTGGGCGAAGCAGGCAAACAGTGTCCTGGTTTGTATGGAAAAGAACGTAGCCAGCAGGTTGCGGAAAATTATTATTTTCATCTACTCAGCTCTTGTGAAACATCTAATTACCTCTAGTACAACTCTACCTCTGTGGAATTGTGTATGGTTTTAGACACTGCAGTACAGGAAGGACCTGGCAGGCTACAGTGAAACCAACAGAGAACCGTGAATATGATAAAATAACATGGAGCACTGTCACACTAAGAGAGGCCGAGAGCTGGGACGGTTTACATCGGAAAAGAGAAGGTTTGGGTATAAGTAGCTGAAGGGAGTGTTTAGAGAAGGCTGAACCAGATTCGTCTCAGTGGTATCCAGGGAACTGACAAGAGGTCTTGGGCACAGAATGAAGTACAAGTGATAAAACTGAAATATAAGAATTTTACAATGAGGTTGCTGAAGTGCTGGAGCGGGTTGCCAAGAGAGCCTGTGGATTCTGTGTTTGGAGATGTTCGAAATCTGACTGGATGGTGTCTTGAGTAGCTTGCCCTAACTGACCCTGCTTTGAGTAGGCAGTTGGTCTATATGATTTCCAGGGATCCTTTCCAGTGTCAGCTATTTGACTACCCCGAAACCGTATATGGGATCCTTTGGTTTTCTTTTAGGTCCATGTGAATTGAAAACAGCAAGGAAAGAATTACAGCGCAGTGGATTTTAAAAGGTGACAATTGGAACGGAATTGTGTGTTTTAAATTAAAATAAGACTCAGTCCTCAAAGCTTTCTCATGTGATAGTTCAAAGAATTTAGGCATCCCCGTCTCTGAAATCTGATACGGTACCTCGCTCTCCTTTCTCAGTTTGTTCAACGTACTCTTTGTTTTTGAAGGATGTATTGGTGGAGATCAAGGTACTTTTTGAGTGCAAGATTAGTAGAGGCGGGAGAGCTAATGGGTTTTAGTGCTGTGTGCACTCAGGTGGTCTCAATATTCATAGCTGTCGGTAAATAAACATGGCTGTGTTGTGTGACTTCAGCATGTCTCTCACGAGGCTGAGATATACACTGCTGTAGTCTTAATTGCTGCAGGTTTCTCTGGGACATATGTGGAGAGTTGTCTGTAAAAAGCAAAGCAGATCTTGAGTAAGCAGGGAAAGACCGAAGTAAAGTTTTTCACCAGTGACGTTATTGATCATTCCCTTTTCTAAAGAATCAGGTAAGGCACGCTCTTAAGTATCAGAGCATGGATTGGAAGGTGAGAAAAGGAGGAGGCATTTGTAACTATGAGATGTACAAAGCTTATTGAGAAATGACTTTCCCTTATCTGGCTTCTAGGATAGTTTAAACGATTCCAGTTATCGAAGGTAAAGCTGCCAAGGTCAGAGACTACTTTTATTGTAAAAGCAATAATCACAGTTACTCGATGTCTTTTGAGTCACCTAGAGGCAAATCTTGATGCGGGTGTTTTAACAAAAATTTGCTACAGCTGAGAAGGTAGGTGACAATTTTTGAAAACCCTAGCGTCAATAACAGAAAACAGATGGTGGCTCAAAGAACAAATCTCGATTTTCAGCATGAAATTTGACCCAGAATGAAGCAGCTGATGGTCTTTTGGTAGCTGAGTTTGATGTGATAGGCCTGTCTGACATTTGTGTCTCATAGTGAGACTGTAATACCAAACTGTAGAACCATATTAGGAAAGCATAGAAGTGAGGAAGCAGAGAGGCTTTTGCAATTAAAGAAATGACACATAACTGAATATAGTAATGGACAATATTGCCCCTACCTTGACTGGGAAAAGAAATGAAGGAAACCACTGGCCGTACCTCTTCAGCAGGTAGCATCTGGGATTTGAGAGAAATCTGCTCCAATCTGCTCAGAATTTGAGTATTCTGCTGAAAAATGTGCAAAGAGGCTAATCTTAGGACCAATCAGTACACAGCGATTTCAAAGGACCCTTATTAACGAGTTCATCCTGATGTAAATTGAACATACTATCGAAGGATTAAGCAAATTGTCAGTATTCCAACGCTGAAGTTCAGAGATTCCCGAAGCGTGCTGAATGCTCTTTGAAAGCATAAGCAATCAATCTGGATATCAGAGTGGATCAAGAAGTCTCGTTGAGAGTGGTGATTCAAATAACCAGTAAATCTCTTGCAACTGGCTCTGTCCCTTCCTGTAGGTGAAAGCAGCTCTGTGGGCCCTGCAAGGAGGCACTTCAGTAGTGATTGCAAACGGAACCCACCCAAAGATCTCAGGTCATGTCATCACAGATATTGTAGAAGGGAAAAAAGTTGGAACTTTTTTTTCCGAGGTAAAACCTGCGGGTGAGTACAGAGTTACCGTTTACCTTGAGAGTTGCAGAGATTTCCTGAAAAATTAGAGTTAAAATTTGTGTAGTGCTGTGCAATAACTGCGAAATCAACTTATGCTTGCAAAATGGTTTCTGAAAGGTATTTTCTAAAGTAGGGATAGAAACTGCTGAATTCCCTGCTCTTCTTCCCTCCAGTTGATGAACTGGTGCATCAGACTTTCATTTGAAGAATGCAATGAGTAGAGTAGAAGTTCTATGTTTCATAGTCTTAAGAAATATCATCAAGTATCCATGATTTCAGTGTGAACATGTGGATATAGAACGTGCTGCTGAACTGAAGTAGTGTTCCGGTTTATTTTTTATCGTTCATTTCTTTTACGTGTCAGTCTTCCGTTATGGTAGGTAGGAATGTTTTCCCGCCACTGCATTACTGGAACTGCGTAATAATTGCTGGATAAAATCGGACCAAAGATCCACGTTTTTAGGGGAATAGATACTGGAGCGATACTTTGGACTTGCCCTTCAAGCCGAGTCAATTACTTTGTGTATAGTAATTCGTAATGGATTTCTTGCATCGATACGTCAAATGATCTTTTTAAACGCACTCAGTGTCATTATGCTCGAGTGCCTTTTTGTTTAGCCCCACTATAAGAAGTTGGTATCAGCAGTAAAGCTTTTAATCTTGTGATCCCGTTCCGAGTCACAAATAGAGTCAGTAGCAAAAGTCTGTTGCTGTGGACTGTCCTGGTGTTTACTCCAGTCGTCTCTTTTTGCTCTATCTTCCAAAACCCACACTTTGGAAATGGAAGTAACTTTTAGAAACCTACTATATCTGAATCCATACATAATTTGTCTCCAAGAACACTAAAAAAGGCCATGTTTTCTAAGGTATGGTATCACTTCAGAAAGCAAGTTTAAGATGTCTTCAATTTGTCTAATTCATCTCATATTCATGAGTTCAGAAACCCAACATGTTTTATATAATTTTGGCACCTTGCTTCTAAAATGCATACAAAGAAAGACAGAGGGAAAGTAATTTTTCTGCAAGTCGTTACTAGGGTTTTGGCTTCCGTTCTCGTTTGTGTGTTCCCACGCATGCCTTCCTTTGTCAAGTGTTTTCGAGATGTGCTGCACACTTGCCGTGACACAGAGGCAGAATCTTTGCGATGGTATTTTATGTTGGGACCCAGCAGTATTTTTGTGTCAGGTACTGACTTTTCTGTCGTAGGATACATTTTTTTTGAATTTGTTAAAAATTATACCAGCTTTCATGCTCTAAACCAAGAAGTGAAAGACAAACGGGCTAGTGCTTACTTCTGCCTCTCCTGTTACTTTGTCTGCATCGCATATTCTCGGGATGTTTTTTTTTGCAGGCCCTACTGTAGAACAGCAGGCTGAAATGGCTCGCGCTGGTGGCAGGACCTTGGCGGCTCTACAGCCTGAGCAGGTGACAGAACAATATGGCCAAATTGTTCATACTGTACATGTGTGACCAATCTTACAACACAGACTTACAACATAAATGGGCCCCTTGGGACAAGAATCTGTTATTTCTGTGCCAGATCCATTGTTTGTATTTTAGCCTGCTTAAAGATGAGAAAAGCAAAAAGATTGTATTCTTTGGGGTTTTGAAGTAATATGGGGTTTCATGTGGGGTTTATTAAAATTTTGATAGCATCAAGTAACACACAGAAGTGAATTGTGATCAGAGTTGCTGAAGCCTTGACTGGAGTAACTTGTTCACACCTATGTGGAGTTTAGCATACAACATGTCTACAACAGTGGAGCTGTAGACAATTACTGCTCTGCAGCTGGGTGGGTGTGGTGTGGTACATGGTGTTCTTAAAGGAAGGACGTGTGAGTTTGGTGAAAAAGACTGGGCAAGAAGAGCAAGATAAAAGCAAGGTAAAGGCTGAAGCAGCATTTGGTCTTCTTGTTCAACATGATGCAGGCTGGAAAAATCAGATGGCCAAGTATCAGGAGAGTTAAGATAGTGAGAAGATGTGGTCAGCATAAATGGACTGTAGGAACTAAATGTCAAACAGCATGGACTTTGGGTAAGAAGTCCATTCAGAAACTCTTTTCTCTTTCAGAGAGCAGAGATTATTTATCGTCTTGCTGACTTACTGACGGACCAGAGAGAAGAAATTCTCTTGGCCAACAAAAAGGACTTAGAGGAGGCTGAAAATAAAGGTACTGTTTCAAATCCTTTCGTAGTAATACCGTCATCTGGGACCTCTCCGGACGTCGAGACAAACGAGCGGAATTAGAATCTTCTGTCACCTGAGATTGGGCAGTGTGGCTGACACAGATTATTGAACCCATGGACTTTGAGAGCTTGTCGGTGGAAAGAGCTGTAGCCTCCTTCATTGCATAAAGCAGATGCCTTCCTAAGAGAAGATACTGAGGCAGTGCAAAACATTAAGTAGTGTACTGTGGGGGGAAAAACAAAAAAAAAGAATGGAACAAATATCTCTGCTACTGTCATGCGTACAGTGAGTGTTTTTTTGGCTGGTTAATGCAATGTGTGGTTCCCGAAGGGAAGTCTATAATCTCTACAATTAAATTGATGCTTGCCAAAGCATCAGTTGTCCCCTTCTAATTGAGGAAGGTTCTCTTTAGGTGGCTCACATGAAACCCATTCAGTGATGTCCTCATTGAGAAGCTGGAATTGAGATGCGTACATGTTGGCATAGCAAATATATGAAAAAGACACCTTATGAATTGTAGTACTCGGTGGAAGGCACCACTGACCAGAGTGTTTGAGGGGACATTGCTGGGTTACCTTAACTGTTTGAACACGTTTAGAGTAGAAAATTGAAGTTGTTCTCGCCCAGTCCGCCCAGTACGCATGTGTCTGCGCTTTGGTGTTTCTGTTTGTAAAACAGAAATCACTGCCTGGACCTTTCAGAAATACTGCAAGGGTAGAAGTCTCTAAGAAATTCAGTCATGCGTTCAGTACACGAAATTGAGCAAACCTCACCTTTCTGGATGTTGGTGGTTTGTGCAGTTGCTTCATGTACAAAGCACTTAAACCTCATTAACTGAAAACGTGGTGGGTGAAATCGGGAAATAGCGTAATTTTTCTTAGGTTCAGCACTCATTCAAGTCCCTTCTGCTTGAGCCCAGGAAGACCAATCTATCTTCAGCACAACTTTTTCTTTCTTTCAGGGAGATTAGCGCTCCCTTTGCTAAAACGCCTGAGTCTGTCTACTTCAAAGCTGAACAGCTTGGCTATCGGTCTGCGTCAGATTGCGGCATCCTCGCAGGATAGCGTCGGCCGTGTAATTCGACGAACTCGAATAGCAAAAGACCTGGATTTGGAGCAGGTGACGGTGCCAATTGGAGTCCTTCTCGTGATCTTTGAATCTCGTCCTGACTGTCTTCCACAGGTTTGTACGGCAGGTAGATTACACTGTTGGGTATTTCTGTTGGTGAGCAAGCAAGAGACTACAAAAAGTACCGTTTCGAAGGACTCTTGCTTAGATTCATGTACAATAGATTTTGTTGGCATCCCTATTTTTTATACAGAGACGTTCTCAGAACTTGCTTCTGGAGTGTTCAGTTAAGAATTTGTCTTATGCCAGGAATAAGGGCAGGTCTGTTAAGGGCAAATGCCTTCTTCCCCTGTAGCACTGTGTGGAAGTGTTGCTGTAAGTAAATGCTGTTATAAAATGCATGCAATTACAGGTGCTGAACTAATGTTGCAGAGGCAACCTTGGTCTTACTTTTAAATTCCCAAGTACTTTACTGAGCAAATGAAGTAGATTGTAAAATGAACGGGCTCCAGCGATGACAGTGAATTCTCCCCGCAGTAAGCAATGGTTTTGACCCTCCTCCTTTTGACGCTGAGAGCGAGAGAGAGAGAACAGCTGCTCCCAAAACTGGAGATATCTTCCCCGTCTGAGAGAAACTCCCAGAGACCAAGAGAGATCTAGCCAGGTGCTACACTCCTCTTCCTTGGCCACTTCTTTGTTTTTTCTTAAGTATGCATAAGTACCCGGTAGTTAGTTTTCTAGCAAGTTACGGGAAAAAATTCTGTAAGTAAAAAAGAAACAAATCTAACCCCCAACACTGATGCAGCTTCAGAGGACCATCCTTGATAACTCTGTGTTTGAATTGCATGGTTTCTGTCCCATCCTGTACTTGATAGTAGGAGGGTGTCTGAGGAGGAGTTCCCTCCTCTTAGTTTACTACTGCGTCTCGTGCTTGTTTGGGTTAAGACTTTATAAGCTTTTAGTCAGCATATACCAACTGCATGTTTGCCTCTAATAGTTACAGGGTGAAATTGCAAGCATCCTTGAAAAGACTGTTTTGTATAGATTCCACCAAATGTGGTTGTTGCTCTGAAGTAAAGTCATGTTCTAGTAGTCTTGGAGACTGAACCATTTTGAAACCCCTTAGCTTGTGTTCTGCTTTTCATCACAGAAGTTTTTGGTTTTTCTGTCTTAATTCTTGGTATTCTTTCATTTTTTTCAAACCAGGTCAAAACCTTTCTTTTAATCTGACGCCTGTTTACTTAAATAAGGTTATTCGTTTAGTTTTGTTTTGCGATACCGATCCGGAGGGGCGGATACTTAGAAGGTACTTTAAAAATACAATGCGATTGTTTTTTCGGGTCTGGTTCTCTAAGTTAAAAAGACACGTGATAGTTACGTTAGGCAGACTTCTGAGACGGTTATACTTCAGTGTGTTTTTCTAAAGTGTTTCCTATTTTTTAATATTCTTTTTAAATGAGGTAGAATAGCAAGTACTGTGATTACTATTACCCATTTGATACTAGGAGGAGGAAGATGTATCCGGCTGGTTATTTTACGAATCAGGATCTCAAGTGTTTCACCAAGTCACCTTGTTGTTAGGCACAAGCCTGGCTAATTTTGGTATTAGCATCTGAACAGTATAGAATAGATACTCTCTCTAATGAGTGTAGTTTTGGTGATGATATACACAGGTGATGATAATGATATGTATAATCTTTCCCAGAAGATAGTAATACAGCAAAATAACTGAAAGTACTGAGTTTGTTTATTCTAAAGGTCCTGGAGAGGAGGTGATTTTGTTTTCCAAAGGAGCGGATGCTTTTAAACTTTAGTAGGTGGACAAATTGCGAGGCCATCGTCAATGAAGTTGGGATGAGGAATACAGAAAAGGATACCAAAAAACCCGCAGCGTTTTGAAAACGAGCATCATTGCGTACTCCTTGGTAGAAAAGAGCAGAAACCTCTTGCATTGCTGGACTTAAATGGGTGCAGTCTGGTACCTTAAACAGAAGGGCAGCGATATTTATGAGTTTCTTCTGGTGATCAACATGGAAGCAAAGATGATGTCGGGCCTATGGTCTCAATTTTTTTTTTCTCCACAACTAGAGCAAGTGTTGTCTATTTATGAGTGCTATTTTAGACAGCAGGATGAAAATGTTTTTCCTGTTCATAGGAAGAGCTTATTTGTCACTGTCTTCTGGAATGGTGTTAGGGACAAGAGTTCTTGCTCCTAGAATTATTCCCCTTGGGAGAATTGCCCACACAGCTAACCAGTTCATATAAAACCCTATGTCCATAGTTTCCTCTGATTTGTTCACTCTAGTTTCCGCATGGCAATAGTACCCTGAAAAACTCAAGTTTGTTCCTAGAAGTAGCACATCTCTGGACTTAAATGTGCTGCTAGTTGTAATGGTTTTTCTGAGCCATGAAAGGAAAAGTGATGAATATTGAGTAAGTCAACTGAAGAAACAATCCTGTTTTTATTTTCTGGGTGTTATTCTGCCAGAAGAACCAGATTCCATTGAAGGCTTTTTTTCCCCCATTATAAACTCCTTTGACAGGTGTCTGCTTTGGCCATAGCCAGTGGAAATGGCTTACTACTTAAAGGAGGGAAAGAGGCAGCACATAGCAATCAAATCCTTCATCATCTGACACAAGAAGCACTCTCTGTTCACGGAGTCAGAGATGCAGTGCAACTGGTAAGTGCCTAGAGTTAAAATCAACTATTTCTTTGCTGCGGTGTATATATATCAAAAGTGTGGCCAGAACTTGAGAGTTCAAACTGTAAACTCTTTGTATTGCAACTACCACAGGTGAATACAAGAGAGGAAGTAGAAGATCTTTGCCGTTTGGATAAGCTGATAGATCTCATCATTCCACGTGGTTCATCGCAGCTAGTCAGGAATATCCAGAAAGCTGCTAAGGGAATTCCAGTGATGGGACACAGCGAAGGGATCTGTCATGTGTACGTTGACACGGATGCCAATGTTGAGAAGGTCACACGAATAAGTAAGCTGTGGGAGAGCCACTTGAATTTCATGGGCGTCATTGAACTTTTGGAGTATGCAATGCAGTTATAGTAATTTATAATTTACATAATGTCCAAAATATTTGTTGTAAGTGTTATGTAACCAATTATCTACTCTTAAATCTCAGTCAGAGACTCAAAGTGTGAATATCCTGCTGCCTGTAACGCTCTGGAAACTCTCCTGATTCATCGAGACTTGCTGAGAACGCCGTTGTTTGATCAGATCATAGATATGTTGAGAGTAGAACAGGTTAGTCTCTCTCATATTTGTGTTTTGTTCTGTGGGTTTTGTGTGTTTTTTTTTGCTAAAACATCAGAAGCATTTGGTCTGACCGGCGTAGCCGTGTTTACACGGCATAACATTTCAGTTACCCATCCGTGTCTTTGTATACGTCAGTGAACTTTGCTTCTCCACGCAGCGTGAAGTGTTTCCGTAGAACTTGTGTGAAAGCAGCTTATTCGTGACAGCTACAGGCTGTTACTGGCACACTTCTGCTATATAGTTGGTTCTATACAGCAAAAATAATCTTCTGTCGTAAAAACATACACGCAACCCTTTTCTCTACCCTTTGAAATTTGGCCAGATGCAAAGCCTCGTCTTCCTGAATCTATTCATTTAGCTTCTTACCTAAGTGAATTCCCTTCCTGTTTTTATCCTTTCTGAATTTTCCTCTTGCTTGCCCTTTATTCTCACCAATTTTCCCTCCTGTTATGTGAAAGGATATCAAAAGGCTAATTAGTTGCTCAAACACAAGCAATGTTTTTTTTCAGTAAAGGTAGCAGAGATGCATCAGGAAGAAATATCCATGAAGCAGTAGGAATTGCACATAAATCGAGGGTTTTCACACAGCACTTTCTATTTGACAAAGAGAGTGCTCAGGCAGTGATTCATGCAGGATAGAGAGGTCATATGTTTTGATGATGTTAAAAGGGTTATAGCAAAAGAAGTTGATAAGTAGTCCAGGAGGAAGTTCTCAATGTTTGGGGCTTTTTAAGGTCTTGTTTAGTTGTTTCTCGGGAAGTGTAGAGTGCAGGGTAGATGCTTGTATTTAGTAGATGTTTGTATTTTGGATGAGAGGAATAGGAATGCTAGTGCATTTCCACCACCAACCCTAACTCATCTCATCCTACAGTGGGGAGGATGTTGTCTCTGTCTAATCTGACCTGACAAGAAGAAACATGCAAATATTGGGCAGGATGATGCAATTAAAGACATTTATAACCGCACAAGTGAATGCCGGTTTACAGATACCGTCTTAAAAGCCTTTACGTTTAGTAGACTTATGCCTTATTTCCCATTTATGCTTGTCTTGTCAAAATTTGTTGTGTTTCATTTGCATGGAATTTCTCTGCTGTATCTGTTCTAGATTATCTCTCATTGTTTAGGTGTTTTGGCAGAGGTTGCGAATGTATTAAAATTTTATTTATAAGAAAGGCAAGATACCCGTGTGAGTTTTTTTGGGTTTGGACGCAGTCACTCCTTTGTGTCTGAGAAGTGCTTCAGAAAGAGGTGGTATAAATTTATAAAATGAAAGGATAAAAGTCATTCCAGATCTTAAGACTTCTGTAGGTGCAAACTTGGAAGCATTCCTTTTGGTATTCTCTGCATTGCAGTTGCTGTCTTAAAACAAAGGCCGGTGTCAGTATTTTAGCTGTTTTCCTAGCAGTGCTGTATTGGCCTTTTCTGCCCGGTGACTAAGTGATACAATTGCTTTAAATAATTTCAAATGAGTCCTGCATTAGGAGCTTGTCACGGTAGGTAGCCAACCTAGCATGTCAGTTATTGTGCCTTGTAGGTAATTCACCTATGTGCCAAGTTTACCAAAGTATCGGTGTTTTTTTCTTACACCGTGTCCATGTTGTGGATTAACTCCCCTCAGTGGCTAAGCACCATCCAGCTGCCTGCTTACTCTCCCTTGCTCCAAGTGGGATGGGAGGAAAAAATTAGAGCAAAAGCAAGGAACCTTGTTGGTTGGAAGATAAGTGAAGGAAAGAGGAAAAAGAAAGGGGAGAAAGAGGAGGAAATAACCCAATAAAAAAGAAAACTCCAAACCAAAACTAAAAACCCACTCCCCCAAAACACCTACAAGGCAAAGCTAATTACTTGCTGTCTGCCACAAAAAAAATCAGCGGCCAGCCAATCTACTGAGGAATGCCTACCTTCTTTAAAAACCCCCTCCCCTGCATTTGTATTGTTGCACATGACATTATGTGGCACGGAACACCCCTTTGGTCAGTTCCGGTCAGCTGTTGGCTGCGTCCCGTCCCGGCTTCCTGCACACGTCCAATCTTCTCGCTAGGGTCGCAGAGATGGAGCAGAGGGGAAGAGAGAACCTTGATGCTGTGTAAGCTCTGTTCAACAACAGCCAAAACTTTGGTGTAGTTGTAATGTTGTTTTAGTCAGAAGTCCAAAACACAGCAGCACAGGGGACAGCTATCCATCCCATCTTGAGTACAAGAAGCTACATTTTCACCTGCAAGGCTCTGGTATGGTCAGTAGCCACAAAGAAAATGTTTCTGGTGTTGCAGGTGAAGATTCATGCTGGACCAAAGTTTGCATCTTACTTGACATTCAGTCCTTCAGAAGTGAAATCTCTGCGCACAGAATATGGGGACCTGGAGTGCTGCATTGAGGTGGTGGACAGCGTTCAAGAGGCCGTTGAACATATCCACAAGTATGGAAGTTCCCATACGGATGTTATCATCACAGAGAATGGTTAGTGACCAGGCTCCTTCTTTAAGCTGCTTTTTTTGTTTGACTGCTAATTCCTGGTGTTAGAGCAACTAACTACATGGTAGTAGTTCATCTCTTGGGTCTGTGCCCGTTCAAAACCTTACTTAGAGGTGTGCCAAGGCAAAACTTGACTCTCCAACCCAAGGAAGTCCAGAACTCCTGAGAATCAGCTGCAGTTAAGGTCATGTTGATCTGCAGCTGGCCAGTGTGAGTCAAGCAGACTTCTGTTTCTGTACCTCTTGCTGAGCTGAAATTTGTGTCACTAAAAGGCATGTATTTGATACCATAACCACTGTCTCAGGACCTAGCGAGCTTGCGATTAATACCGGAAAGAGAGTTGGTCTTGAACGTGTGTCTTGTCGCTAAGGGCTACCGACCTCCAAGTTCACATGTTGCATGTGGCATTTTTGCATTGTAGTTTTCAAATATTACCTGCAATAGCACTTGAGTTTAGGATTTCTCAGTATTTGAAACAAGTCCATGTTTGAGATCAACAGAGAGCTGACTGTAGCTTAACTGTCTCAGTTTGAAGTACACCTGCTGTTTGGGGCAGCTATTCTTTCTCCTCGGTCACGCAACTAAACGTCTCTGACTAAACTGAATGGAGTTAGAATCGCTCTTTGCTTTCTTCTAATCTTTGCGAGCTTCTTCTGAGATTTCAGTTGTGTCTACTTGATAAGCATACTGTGAAAATGGTAAAAATGAGCGTGGCTTACCCAGGCTGTTTAAGTACTGTCCGTTAAGGTCGCACGTGAAAGTCGCATCGTTACGTATGTTCCTGTTTTATGCCGTGTTTTTTGGAATACATGATCCTTCTATAGGTAATGGATTTTATTTTTGTCTCTGCCTCTTTCCCAGAGGAAACAGCAGAGTTCTTCCTCCAGCACGTGGACAGCGCTTGTGTTTTCTGGAATGCCAGTACCCGATTCTCCGATGGCTATAGATTTGGACTTGGTAAGAGGGAAAATATTGCAGGGTTGTGAATGCAGAATTTTCTGGTGTCTGAAATGTGTGACAGGAGGAACCTCAAAAGATAGAATTCATCTCTTCTCATACTGTCTAATAAAAGGTTTTCAGGAAAGGTACTGTACAAAAAGTTGAAAGGTATAAATTTCATCCACATAAAGATGTTTTGGATCCTTTGAAGCTCTATTCAATTGCAACGAAGTATGCTGCATACATATAGTGATAGGACAATGCAATACAGAATGTGAAAGTGCTGAACAGCTGTCCTTTTGTTTCTCTTTCTAATGATGCTGTAAAGAATGCAGTGCTTCAGTCCTGCTGGGCAGATTCAGATCCTGTCCAGTGTGCCAGTCCTGCAGTGTTAAGGAATGAAGGGCAGGAACCAAACTGAGTATTAACTGATTAAATAAGCAGGTGCACCTACTGTGAATTGCAGAAGACAAGGGAAACATTCCTCGATGAGGCAGAAAATCAGAAGTCTGCACTACGTGCTGTTACTGTGTCAGCTGGAACAGTGTTCCATGTGACTAAAAAATTTCCTTTAAGGTCTTCCAATATCTCCTGAATGTGATAAAAAAAGGATGTTAAGATTATAATGTTTACTACTTTAGGGTTTTCTCCTTTTTTGAGGATTATGCCTTTAGATTAGTCTAAGAGCAATGTAAGATCTCTCTCTGTCTCTCTCTCTTTCTCTGTCTCTCTCTCTCTCTCTGTCTCTCCCTCTGTCTCTCTCTCTCTCTGTCTCTCTCTCTGTCTCTCTCTCTCTCTGTCTCTCTCTCTCTCTGTCTCTCTCTCTCTCTGTCTCTCTCTCTCTCTGTGTCTCTCTCTCTGTGTCTCTCTCTCTGTGTCTCTCTCTCTGTGTCTCTCTCTCTGTGTCTCTCTCTCTGTGTCTCTCTCTCTCTGTCTCTCTCTCTCTGTCTCTCTCTCTCTGTTTCTCTTGTATCTTTCTTTCTGAAAGTTAATGTTACAGCCAGAAGTATAAACATTACAATTTATATTGTAATAGTTGATCTTCTCTGTCAGGTAAATAGAAGTGGTATTTGGAGAGGAGCAGAGAATGGCAGGACCCTGAAAGGCAGGCAGCTTTTTTACTTAGAGATGCAAAAACATTTAGTATGAAGTGAACATCATTGGAGAATTAACTACCTTCATCTTGGGTGTTTCCTACAGGTGCCGAAGTGGGAATTAGCACTTCGCGTATCCACGCACGTGGACCAGTGGGAATTGAAGGACTCTTGACGACGAAGTGGTTGCTGAGGGGGGAAAATCATGTCGTTTCTGACTTTTCAGAGCATGGGAGCATGAAGTACCTTCATGAAAGCCTCCCTCTTCCTCAGAGAAATGCCAGCTAAAAACACTGGGGAGAAAACCCAGGGGTATAATTATTTCCTGAAGATGTTGAACCTTCAGGATAATATCTGGTGAAGGAGTTTGTTTTTCCGAATCTTCAATCTTCAGAAACATTGTCCTTGGTCATTTTGCAGTACAGTGATTACAAAATGATCCCATCAATGAGAGTCCTCTCCCTGCCTCCTCTGCTTTCAGTTTCCCTAGACAGTATCTGCAAACTGACCTCACTTCTGTCAAAGATTTTTTTCAAATCATACAGGTAACATAAGGATTTCAGTATTGACTACATTCCTTTTTTATCCCAGTGCTCCCTGTAGCAAATATGGTGGTGGAGCTTAATTATTTTTTCCTAAGTTTTATTTTATTCAACGAACTGTTCTGGAGAGCGCACTCAGTAGTTTTGGTTTTGAGGGTATGTTTTCTTCAGTCTTAGGATCATGGCATCTCTTGAGAGCCGGAAAGCTCGATGCTTAATTTCTTTGTATTTCATCAGTCTGGAGATAAGGGGACAGATGTTCCTAATGTACAGTAAGCTTTTGACCAAAAAACCTTTTATCTGTAATTCTTTGTAGTGTTGACTATTGTAGATAAAGAACGTAATTGTCTGCTACCTTAATTTTGTTACTTATTTGTATCCAAAGGTTATTTTTCTTTGGTTTTATATAAAACTTAATCCAACAGCACTTTGTTGATGGTTTGTTTGGAATGAAGCTGTCCTCCCGTAGCAGTTTGGAGAGTGGGCTAGCCTGAAACGCCTTCAAACCGCTTCATCATCTGCCCGCACGCACGCTTCCAGTGGCGCACTGCAGCCCTGCCGCACGGCCGGCAGCCAGAGGTCTCCGCTGGCTGCAGGACGTCCCGCTCTCAGTTCGGCATCTCCGGCGGGTCCCGGTGTGCTACCACCCCGTCAGGGCACCGTTTCCTTTCCTGCCCACTGCTCTCCACTGCCGTACTGGCACGGGTGGCAGACGTGCCGTGCTTGGGCATCCAGTGCCGCCGCACCCTTTTCTTGGTCACGGGGGCATCACGATGGGCACGGGGTGCGTCTCCCCTCTGAGCAGATGCCCAGGGCCAGAGGAGACGGGCGAGGCGAGTGGGATGCCTCGGCAGGTGTGGATGGCTCCTCTTTGCTGAGGGTGGCATGGCAGTGGAGCTCGGATCAGCACCAGGGGGTTGCAGCGCAGAGGCTACGGGGGGGCTTTGCCTGGTTACGAGGGCCACAGCGCCGTCACGACCACGGGTGCCGCGTGCGCTCAGCCCCGGGTGCACGGGTATCCGGCAGTGGGTGTGCCCTAGAGCAGAGCGGTGGTACTGAGGCTCACCTGTCTGGGCTTGCTGGCGGGTAGCAAGGAAGGTGACTTCAGAACACTGTTCCTCCGAAGCGAAGGTGAAAGAAGGATGCTGAAGTGGGAGGAACAGGCAAAGTTGGGAATTTCAAGGAGGGGTTTAAAGTCAGTGTGGGGTTTAAAGTCAGTGTAGGGTTTAAAGTAACTGTCAGGAGCAGTTCCCTTGGAGCAGTTCAAAGGATCATGTTAGTTCTCAACACAATATGTGGAACTGTGCCTAGGAAGGCCGTTCCAGGATGTGTGTGCGTTGTGTAAACTCGTTCTGTTTTCTGCATTGTACACTGTATCTTCCTTGCGTTTTGATGTCTCCATAGCTGTTAGCGATCACTAGGCACCTTGGTAGCCTTCCTGTGAGTCAGAAGTGCATTGCTACATCAGCATAGTGCCTGTTAAGCCTTTTTTGTCTTGTAATTCCAACTTAAGGTGTGGATCTGTCTGGTGTCTATCATGTTGTAGATCTTTCTGAGCAGTCATCTCTCAGAGCGGTGAGCCAGGCGACACCTTTGGTTCCACTTCTTTTGACCTAATTGTCTCTGGGGATCACATCCCTGTGTCCATAACAGCCTTTTGTCTTAAAGCTTGGCTTCTTGCTCATCCGTCATGCTGCTTTTGATGGCTCTCAGCCACATTTTCTGTGATGGCTGCAGCAGTCACTGCTTTTCAGGGCTGCTGTAGAGCACTTTCACTGTCATGGCACTGTTGGACCTCTGCGGGTGGGTGCCATCTTTCGTATGGAAGTCATTGTCACTCATGCTCTCATTGTGTCTGAGAGTCACGTGGTGTTGGGTCCATGTCATGCTTGGAGCCGCCCCTGCCCAGGGGTGTAGCAATACTAAAGACAAGGTAGCACAGTGTCAGGGTGGTGTGGTAGTATGCTGGTCTGTCTAAATACTTTTGGCAAAGACCATACAGTTCATCTCTGGGCTGTAGTCAGCTGGCACAGTTACCTTCATTGTCTTTTGAGGGTGTCAGGCTGTGGCCTTGAGGGAGCAGTAGTTTGTGTGGTAGCAGAGTGGGCTGCGTCTTGAATGTGCCTTGGCTTTTACCGGTGAGGCTCAATATCTGGGTTCTTTTAGCTGTGTTAGTGTAGAGTAAGCGAGAACTGGAGAAAGTCAATATTTGATAGTCCTTTACTTACCATGAATTAAAGAAACCAAATGTAAATTTGAATGGTCAAGTGTTTCTAATGAATTTTTAAAGGCTACAGGCTTCTAGAGAAGGTAAAAATTACTCCTTTGAACTGCCCACTTACCTGATGAATTCTTTGGTCCAAGCCTGGAATTTTATTTTTCAAAGTTTGGAAAAAAAACTACAATAAAAAGCCTTACAAAAATAGCTTTGTGTTGGGTGTGAAGGGAGTGAGAGCACTGATCAGGTTTTATTTAAATGTAAAGGTTAACAAAAATATTTAAAGTTTTTTGTTCAGTTTTTCCATTCATTATAGTTTCCTTTGCCAGTGCACTTCTTTTCATCCAGCAAAACACTATTTAGTATATAGAAACTTGCTATTTTTCCATGTTCTGTAGAGAAAATGGAATTGTCTTCAGGGTTTCTAGTCTCTTTTAGACTGAGACGGCTTGGGAATTGGTGGGTGATACTGCATAGCAGTGTAGAACATTTGACTTTAGATTGAAATCCCGTTAATAGGATTGGAGTTCTCTGATGAAAGTTTGGTCAATGTCATTTCCTAAGTCAGTTGTGCTTTGTAAAGGTTTTGTAAGGTAATAGGTTAAAAAGGGTGTGAGTGTATGGAGTATTTTATAATGCAGGTGTATGTAGTGCCAGAGAGAAAATTGTGCCTAGTCAAAATGGGAATTGAAACCTCTTAGCGGTTTATGTTACATCATGCTAATATACAAAGCAATGTTAGTGTTCAAAAACATTCTTACAAACGTGTGTTGAAGACAACTATAGTTAAACAGGAATTGGGGCTACTTTGGGGATCTTTTTGTATGCAAACTCGTGAGCAGAAAGAAAACATTGCTGAAGTTCCCGCTAAAACAGTGTGAATGGTGAAGAATTAATGTGGGGTAAATGACGTTTAAAGGCAGTACTCCTCCTTTAAAGAGCAGAGCGAGCACTTTAGTAGCGTTCCTGTGGCCCTCACGTCTTTATAATGAACCCCGCAGCAGGGCCAGCAGCTTTGTTCACTGCTGTATCATTTATAGCTGCAGCTGGACTACTTTTACCCGCAGGGCCCATCTCGGAGCGTGAGGGGTAAGCCCCGGGCGGGCGCCCCCACAGCCGGGAACGGGTGCCGCCATTGCCAGGGGGGTGGGCGCGGGCCCCGCGGGCGATCCTGAGGCGTCGCACCATGGCGGGCGCAGGCGAGCGGGCGGTCCCCTCTGCCACCTCGGGGTCTTACACGGGCCGCGGCTCTTCCACGCCGGGCGTGGGCGGGCGGGCGGAGCAGACGCCCCACTACACCCTGGGGCTTTTGCAGACCCCGCACAGCTCGGAGAGCACCGGGGGCTCCTCCACCGCCGGGGCACGGCCGGGCGGCTCCGGCGGCGAAGGCGTCGCAGCCGCCCGGGCCGCCGAGAGCAGCGCGGTGAAGCCCGCGGTTTCCGAAAGGGGAGGTACGCTCTGCCCGGGCCTTTATCTGTTCCTCTATCCTCCTGCTTTCTTTGCTTTGCTCGAGTTCCTTTTGAAAGTGTTCTTACTGAGATGGGGAAGGTGCAACTAACCATCATAACCACCTTTTTCATTTAGCCGGCCAGAACAATGGAAATCGTTCCATGCACTTCTTTGAAGTTTCTTTAGATATAGTAACTGAGTTCTCTGGCGGGGTCAATAAACGTGTGTGAATCGCTGCACAGTGTCTGCTTGTGGTTTTGGTTTCAGTTTTTTGCCCGGCCTTTGAAATAGTTTTAAGTGTCGGTCTCGATGTGTTACAAACACTCCCAAACAAACAGAAACAAAGGATAAAAGTCCCAAACAGAAAGAAAATCCCACCTCGCCCTCCAAAATACCCAAACAAACTCCATAATCCCAGTCCTGTAGGTAGTTTTGTACCAACAAACCTTGATAGTCATGCAGGTGATTGATCGTCTAAATCCAATATTTAAATATTTTGTCTTACATGTGAGTTTTTAATGTAATAAAGAGAAATGTTTGTGTTTGCATTTTTTTAATAACACTTGGCGTTTTCTAAGTGGATCTGCTGTTTATATTTTCATTCCTTTTGAATCTTAAAAAGCACTTCTCTAATCTAGGATGTTGTCTTAAGGATGTCATCAGTCATCTGAAGAGAATAAAAAAATGAAGTTAATTATTTAAATAATGTATTGGAACTTAAAATTGTTCTGAGAGAAAGATATTTTGCAGGATTTTAATACATAGGTGGATCTTAAATGCATGCGTCAAAGAAACTGCTGTTAACAAAGATATCCCAGAGTACTGTATGATTTCTGAGAGTTGATTCCCATCAATCCAAAGGGTTGTCATTCCCAAGTGGTTGTTTGTTTTATTTTATTGTGCTGTTTTTTAAAAAGAACGCTTAGCTTTTAAAAAAAGGTTTTCATAAGTACTTGTACAGTTTTAAGTAATGATTTTTGAAATGATGGGTGAATGTGAGAAAAAGTTGATTTATAGCATTCTTTCTGAAATCTAGAATTCATTAGAATATGAACTGATACTTAGTGAAGTGACTTCTGCAGTAGTATTTCAGTTCAGCAATGTAAATGATTGGGTTTTTATTGGCACTGCAGGTAATCTCTTTGTAGAAAATAATTGTATCAATGGAAGCTTGTTTTCAAAGAATCCTGACTTATTTCATTTTACACTCTGGAGAGCTTTCACAGAAAGGCATTTTTGGATATTTTTCCTAATAAAAAAACGAAGATTTGCAAGCTGTTTTTTGTACATTGCTTTCTGGATAAAAGTTTCTTGTGGCTGTTTTCATAATTTACTTATTTCTCTTTCCCCTCAGAATCCTATTTTGGGGACAAAAGTTCTTGTGTAGAAAATGGTAACACGTTGAATCTCACGAGTTCTTCTTCTGTGCGAGGTCCGAATAGCGCACGTATAGGGAAAACACCTCTCTCTTCTGCTAGATCTGGTTGCAGAAGCCATACCCCTCTTATGGGGTATTCGGGTAAGATGAACAGCTTGTAGACGAAACAGTCCAACTGACATTTTTGAGTTTATTGTATGAAACACTTTAATTTTTTATGTGATGTATTGAGATACTAAAATAAATTGAAAATAGAATGTGTTTTATACCAGAGAGAATGCTGCTGAGGAACAATACACCGACAAGAAACTAGTCATTTGCATACCGAGAAGATGTTTTCGTATCGCACGGTCTAGCTACTGACTTTGCATTCGTGTATGACTCATCAGTGTCGTTAGAATTTGGATATTTTTCAAATTGTCCAAAATGGAATTATATTTGTGGAGATGTTGTGTGGTCACTAAAGAGGCCAAATTTATGCACATCTCTAATCAGGGTTTGTTTTTAGGCTTTTAATGCGTCGGACATAATATACAATGTAATTCTCAAGTTTCTCGATGCAAGTTTTATGTATTTTATGTTGGTGTGTTCAGAGGTGTGGAACACTAGTTGTTCAGAACACTTAGACAGTAGCTGATGGTACATTTTGCAGTGCTTTGTATGAGCAAACTGGTGTTACAGGGTAATGATGCCTAGTGCCATGTTGTATGTATCCTATGTGCCCTGGTACTGCAGAAGTAATGGGATTTAAAGTTAGTTTTTTCACAGTCTGAGTAATCATTATCAGTCCAGTCTTTATTTTTGTGAAAGACAGAATTGGTAATGATGACTTCATGTATCCCTATATTTGTACATTGTTGCTGTATCATTTGTGATGCTCCTTGATCAATGTTTCATTGATGTGTTTTGCCTGTCACTGAATATATACAACTGTTTTACAGCTACGTCCTCATCTGCAGTTTCTGCTCATACCGTTGCATCGGTTATCGTAGCTGTAGTAGAAGGAAGAGGCCTTGCCAGAGGTGAAGTAGGAATGGCCAGTATAGATTTAAAAAATCCTGAGATTATATTATCACAGTTCGCAGACAACACAACTTATGCCAAGGTATTTTATGGGCTAATTATTGTGACTTGCTTTTGTGAAGAAAGCGAATGGGAAATTAAAATGGGAAAATTCCTAATGGGAAATTAAATTTCTAGTTTGTGAAAGAGATCTCTCAAAAGTGGAAGTAACAAGTTCTAGAAAATGTGCAGTGTTGAAAAGATGCTATTTTCTGTACCGTGTGTCAGATATTCAAAAGGAACGTTTTTCAAAAGAAAGATAGGCTTTCTGTAAAATGCATTGTCTGTGGGACTGACATGTCTCCTTTTGAAGAGGACTGGCAGTATATGTTAGTAGAATTTGCAAGCATTCTTCTTCAGGGAAAAGAACTGTGAGAACAGAACAGCATAGATGTGTGTGTGTGAGATAGAGTGACTATAGTTCTGGTGTTGGTTACATAAATATTCCATGTCAGTTTGAAATTAAATTCACTTAATTACAGGCAGCACTGGATGTTCTACCTTAATTTGGTGAGCAATCTCTGATTTATGTTGCCAGAGCATTCGTAGAAGATCTTATTTCACGGTTTTGTTTTAGTGAAGCGTGCTAGAAAATAACGTGGCTTGTAGCATCTTTACAATATTCCAAGAAACCAAAGCTCTATTAGGATAGCAAGTAGCTCTGACTCAGGGTAGAAACAACTATCAAATCTGTTTTCTAAAACAGATGTTGTCATATGTCCGTATGCAACGTACATTGTACGACATTGTACGTTACAGTTGTATAATGTACAATGTTGTATAGTGGGTTTGTTTGTATTATTTCGAAGCGTTTGTTCTTTTAGAGCCTGTTCTGGTCTTCACATACACAGTGACATATTGAACTTTATAACTGCCTCTCAGGCCATGGTGAAGTTGTTCATCGTTTTGCCACCTGACAGCTGTAAAAGGTGGCATTTTTATTTGTAGATGTATCTTCCTAATTTTGTATGGAGATAACCGAGTTGTCTTTTGTGCTCGTACTTGATACTGCATTTACCATCCAGTTAAAGAAAGAGATGGTACCGTACAACTACTTTTTGCCTAATGCGGGAAATGTCTTAACAGCCTCATTTGTTGCCTTAATCTATTACACCTTCAAGCGCGTGTGGAAAAACTCACGTCACCTCAAGTTTATCTACACGGAAGAGACACAGGAGTCCCGTACTTTTTATATTTGAACAAAGGGAGGGGCCATGGGGAATTTCCTCGTGGGGTTGTTGAAATTGTTGGAGGAGTGCAGCCTCCTTTTTATCCCGATCTTCCCAGCTGCATAACCTTTGCCCATTCCCTATTGGCCGAGGTACTTGGGAGGTACAGACTTCCTGATGTGTCTGCTAAATGCCCCTTTATACGCTCCCCCGTGTATAACGTACGATATGATCCGTGACCATTAAAATTAGCTTTAGGTCCACTCTGTGTGGGGAAGTTAAATATTCATAAACCTATTGAGTCTTTTTTCTTCTCAAAGTTCAGGAGTTGAGCATGACCTTGGTAAGCAGCAGTCACTGTCAATTAGTAATATTTTTTGAAATTGATGGTTTGTCTTGTGTCTTCCTTATCTACAAGTCTCTGTACCTGTCTGCAAGCTAATTCCCACAATCTGTTTGTGAAGACACGTTCATCTTATTCCTTTCAGCAATTCTGACTGATCTACTGATGGGCTGCTTTCTTACACTCTTAGAGTCCATGCTTTGTGTAGCAGTTGGTATCCAGCCTACTGTATTTTGTCGTGTATATTTTGTTTTTGAATGTTCTGTGAATACATTCGGGGAAGTTTTCTTGTATTCTTTAAGGTCCTCAAGATTTGCTGAAATGTGATGCCAGTGGAAAAAACCTTCCTAGCGTTTAGCAGATATGAAGGACCGTGACAGCACTCCCATCCCAGATGCCCTTAGATGATTTATTTTGTGTATTTTTTATGCTTGTGGGGCTATTGGGCCATCACGTGTCCTTTCTTGTACATCTTAACCTCTAAGCAGTTAAAATATAGTCTTTTTTCTCATGTTTCTCCCTTGAGAATTTGTGAATGCTGGTGTAAATGAACATCAATGCATAGTGTTTGTCCTTTCTTATAAAGTAGAAGAGCATATAGTCTACTAATATTCCCTACGGGAGGCGTGCATAACGTAAAGCCGGTAGAACACGCACGTTAGCTATGTTAACAGCCGGTAGAATATGCTGCGTGTTTAGCTATGTTAATACTGAGATAAATGTTACCAGAGGAGGTTAAAACAAAAGAAAAAAATAGTCTCAATCGAAAGATTAGTAATATTCAGACATGCTGGATTTTTTTCAACATCCAGAGCACTGTTAACCTTCCAGCTGCAAGGCGAAAAAGCTGCCATCTCTTAAAATAAGTCATTTTTCCTCATCATAGGCATGGAGTATAGTTTTGGATATTTATCTCTTGCTGCCACAGCAAGCATGATTCTGTGTTCAAATGACAGGGGATAAGCTGTCAATTTTGTTTGTTCATTTTTAATTTCGTTTTGTGTCTGTTTAGATACATATGATTTTGACTCAGTAGTGCAGAAAATTTCCAACTTGAACTGATTCTCAAATATGAGGGTTTTTTATGTTTTAGTGCTGTTTCTTATTGTCTAAAATATTTTAGAGGACACAATTTTTTATGGAATTACTTTGATTTTTTTGTTCAGGTTATTACTAAACTCAAGATTTTAACACCACTAGAAATAATAATGTCAAACACTGCTTGTGATGCAAGCAATACAACAAAATTGTTCAATCTGGTAACAGAACATTTCAAGGTAAGATCTGAAATTTCATTCCATGTTTTAGAGTTCTCGTCGATCGCTTCTAGGTGACGGTCGATCGGAGAGTTTTGCGCAACTTTTAAAATCTTAGGCGCAGACAGATTTTGTTTTCTGTGATTTTCATGTCTAATTTTCGAATGATAGTGAATAAACTAAATGGAGCTGCCATGCCAGTTGTAATACTGACAGTTACAGAGATAGGTACATTGCTGATGAAAGGTGAAAGTTTTGAATTTGTGGCATTGCGTAATTTGAGGAATACCGAACCTAGGAAAGATACAGAAATTTAAACGTAAGCATTCTCCTTTCTTTGTGCCTTGTTCTCTCAATCTGGTAAGTCAGTGGGGCTTATGTATCATAAAATAGGAAAAAGAGAACTGTTAGGGTAAAAGAGGATGAGGTGAAGTCATATAAGTAATTTATGAGTCTTTAAGCCTCAGAACGTTAAAAGAAACTGTATTTTACCACCTGAATTACTTCATGCCTACAGAGCTGATGGTTTCTTTATGAATGCTCTGGTAGTTCCTGACCTCTCTTCTCTTGTTCTCTTGTCTCACACAAATCGCTTGTGCATTGCACACTTTCAGATACATTGACCTATTTGTGCTAGTAAGCTTGAATGAATCTGTCTATGAAGACAGATTGCAGAATCAGCTGATTTCTTGGAAACGTATTATCAGAAACGTATCATCAACGTATCAATAGAAGTCTGTGTGATGTCACTTTGAAAACTATTTGCTTTTGTCCCCATCTCCACAGAATGTGACTTTTACAACCGTCCAGAGGAAATATTTCAATGAAACAAAGGGTTTGGAGTACATCGAACAATTGTGTGCATCTGAATTTAGCACCATTTTCATGGAAGTCCAATCGAAGTATGTTTTAATAAGGGAAAGCATACTGTGTCCCGATAAGTTTTTAACAAAATCATTTTATGTACTCATGAGATACGTTTGTCACGTTGCAAAAGTTAGAAAATTGTAACAGAGGTGTCTTCTTCTTTTGCCCTCCAGAGTTTCTGATATATCTAGAAATGTAAATAGAAAGTCTGGTACATAGTTGGATGTTTTTCTTGAGTTTTCAGTGCTTTCCACTTTACTCTTTTTTATTCTTTCCGGAAAGATACCTTTGAAAAGCTATTGTTTTTCCTATGTATCAAGAATTTGAAATGTTGATACTTGGTGAGTAGGGTCATCCAGTCACATGTGTCCGTTGAAATATGTATGTTCAATATATGAATGATTTAGTGTTGGCTTTGAAGTGTACAGAGACTTAAACATTTATGAATATTTGATTAGCAGGAATATACGTTCAGTAGATATGGGTTTGTTCATTTTTGAAATATACTACTTTCTCGGTGATAGCAAATCACGGTAGAGTCGCCAAGCCATGTTAGTATGAATGTTATTTCCGTAGTGCACTATTTTTGTGATATTCCAATAGCTGTATTCAACATTCATAAAAGATTGATTGTTTCTTTCCAAGGTACTACTGTCTTGCAGCTGCTGCAGCTTTGCTAAAATACGTTGAATTCATTCAAAATGCCGTTTACGCTCCTAAGTCGCTAAAGGTGCGTTTCCAGGGGAGCGAGAAAACAGCTATGATAGATTCATCATCAGCACAAAATCTTGAACTAGTGATTAATAACAGAGATTCTCGGTAAGAATAGTTATTTTCAAGTTACGGTTTTTTAAAGATGGATTTTGCTAAGTTTTCTTCACATTTGTGTGAAAGAACTGATCGTTATATTTATTTTTATAGGAGAGAACTTGCCTAGCTGTCAGAGCTTCTAAAAAAAAAAAGTTACAATTCAGCACAACATTTCTAGCACAGGAAATCCTAAAGTGAACTGTAGAAAGAGATGATGCATCATCGTCTTTACATTGATGTGCTTTTTTTATTCAGAGTTTAAAATTTTATTTCTGCAAAATTTCACAGAGCATGAAAGGAAAGGGGCAATATTTCTGCAAGTTTGTGATGTTGGATTAAAACACATACATTTTACTCATTTCACAGAAGATATGTGCTTCAGCCTTGAAAGGTTGTTTTGTTTTCTTTTGGATCTAATAGCTGGAAGGAGAGTAATTTCTCTCACGATTGGAATGTGCCATGTGGTTGTTGATTCCCTGGTAGTTTTCCACGTCTTCATCAGTGCTTAGAGCACTTCTGTCATTGGCAGTTAGTTGGCTTGTAGGCAGAAGAAACTTCAAGGCTTATCTTCTCCAGACTGTTACACTTCTGGTTTTAGCAAGAGAAGTACTCTGAGCTTGCGTTTTGCAGCCTGTCATGTTCTGAGATCCACCTCTGTTTAGATGTCCACTTAATCATCCTCATATAAGAACAGCTTTCCCCTTTGGGAGATGCAATAGAAGCACAGAATGCCTTGCATAGGAGCAGTATTTTTCTGAAAACATACCTTTCTGTTCTAATCTCACTGATGGTTTTGACAGGAAGGATGAACTGAGCAACAGAAAACTGCCTTAAGTTTCTGTGGAGGTTTTTTTAGCATTGTCGATGGAGAATTTTTGGTGATCCATTAGCAATTTTGAACCAGCCAAACATAGCTATTTTTATTACCTAGATCTTAACCCGACAGTTCGGTGAGGTATCTTTGTATTAAGCATTGGCAGGTAAAAGGTAATCGCAGAGGCACACACCAGAAATACCTAAGTGAAATTGTGTGCCAGTCTTAATTCTGCAGGGAATTGTCTTTCTTCATTTAACTATGCGGGGAAATAAGTCCTCAGTTGCCTAAATATAGGCACTGTGGATACTGTCTCAAATGTAGAGTGGCACTGAAGTGGTGTCATGGGTTGTGTTGTACAGTAAAGGCACCCTTAATATAACTGACTTTGAATTTTTTTTTTTTTTTCTTTTTTTTTTTTTTTTTCTTCCCCACTCCATTTGTCTACCTATGTATGTAACTACATATCTATCTTCATGGTGTTTGTTTTGTGTACTTGTGTCTTCCTGTTCAAGTTGTGGTTTAAATCAAGGTGTTATTATGGCCTGGCCCTGGTATTTCACAGGTCGTCTTTCAGCCAATAGTGTAGAAGATTTCAGGTTTCTAAAGCTGTTCAACTGTGTAGCAGGTGTAAATATTGCAGATGGCTTATTCTACATAGATGTAACCATCCTTTAGCGTGAGACCTTCGTAGATGCAACATGTAAAAGCCACAAAGTTGAAAGTAATACTTACAAATTATAAGTGTGTTTTTTAGCTGTTGTATTGACTGAAATATGTTCTTTAAAATAAGAAAACCAATTTTTTTTTCTCTTTTTGACTTTTGAGTATTTTAAAATATTTTTAGAGATGTATTTCAAGTAAATTGTTCTGATTAGTATTTGATCTCTGACTATAACTTGATAATTTGCCCCTCTCTGTGGGGTTGATTTGTTCATTTTGAATGAGCCTAATTTAGAGAGAAAATGTGAACTTTACCACTGCAGTACTGATGGAATACTACTACAAATACAGTATGAAGTAGAAATGTATTTCTGTCCTTATATAATTGAGGGTTAGTATTTTATTCAATTACACTGCATTACCTACCTTCCTAAAGTGCTGTAGTTCAGATAATATACATTGGAAACAGGGAGATGATAAGCATACCAAAGTGTGGTTCAGATTTTTAGGATAGTCTTGCAGGTCAATGTCTTCTGACATTTGCCATCTCTTTTTTTGGTGCATGTATTCTTGACATCTATTTTCTTTTCAAAGGAATGGTCACACACTTTTTGGTGTTCTAAATTATACTAAAACTCCTGGTGGAAGTCGAAGACTTAGATCCAATATCCTGGAACCGCTAGTTGATGCTGAAACAATTAACATGAGACTGGACTGTGTTCAGGAGTTACTCCAGAATGAGGAGCTCTTTTTTGGTCTTCAAGCAGGTTGTAGTTTATTTTGTAACACCCAATACTATATATTGTTTTCAAACAGTTTTTTTCTAATATAGGGAAGTATGCATATGTATGAAAAGTATTTGGTATGTTTGAAAAGTATTTTTTATTGGTTTGTTAGGTAACACAGTGAATGTTTAATTTTTTAAGTCATCTATATTATCACAGTGATACTTTTTGCAAGTGTTTAGCTTAGAGAAGTTGAATTTCTCCGATGAAGTGTACAGAAGTCTGTGAGCCAACAGCTTTTTAAAAGTTGGAATTTGTCTCTTTACTTCTGTTGCTGGGTATGTGTGCTGCTTGATATATAGAGGTATATATAATGTGTATATGAGAAAGGAAACCCATCGGTTAAGTAATACTTGCATGTAAATGTTTTTTTCCTATTGCTTCTTAAAACACGCGGTCCAGAGAAAGGTATAATACAATACTAGAATCTGTCCACCTGAAACTGTATTGTGTAATCTTTATGTGTGTCACGAGAGAAATATGATTCAATCTGAGGAAGAAAAGTATTTCTGAATTGACGAGTGTCTACCTATGCAGTAATTGCTGCATGTGTAGGTATAGTCATGTTAGTTTAGAAAAAGACATAATCACAGCATTGCTTGATTATATGCAGGTGCTTTCATTGGAAAGCTCTGGGAGTCCAGGGCAGAAACCCAAATCGGGCTCCGACATGAATTTGGGATGAATGTGTTTTTATATCCTTGTTGTTATATAACTACATGTGAGATTCTTCTATTGTATATGTTGGTTTTGGTCATGCCTGAATCCTTATAATTATCATCCACCCCTCCCCCCCCAATCATCGCTTCTCATGATTGTTATTGATTCTCGTGATTCTTGTTACCATTACACAATAATTTGTTTATCAATCACTGCATTTATTATCTCATGATTGTGCAGATGCAGCCTCATGTGATCGTGCAAAACAAAGCTCAACTTCCATTCCAGCACCTGCTGGCTCTGGTTACCTTTCCCAGGCCTACCTAGGCCCAACCTTTCTTTCCATTCTCCTGAAATCTATTTCTGTGGTGTTATAAACATTTTAACCTTATGCCATCAGTAAGTTGTAAGTATTGTTATGACCAAGTCAGATACTACCTATTTTTGAGCTAGTTTATACCGTCTAAAGTATTTGTGACAATAGAAAGTAAGGGAAAGATCAGCGTTAGTATAGCTAAGTCATCGTGCGCTTTTGAAGAAAATCCGTCTTGTTAGAGCTTCTGTTTAACTTCTGATGCGTGTACTTTTTGTTTTACAGTTATCTCAAAATTCCTGGATACAGAACAACTACTTTCAGTTTTGGTACAGATTCCAAAGCAGGATACAGTAGGTTTCAAATGTACTTTGGGGACTGATTTATGTGTCTATAACATGCAATATGGAAATTTGTTGTCTCTAATTCATGTTAATGTTATGCAAATGTACTTCCAAAAATGTTTACTCTTTCATCACTCCCGACCTATATTCTTTCTACGTGTACATTTTATTTCACGGTACTCAGAAGAGAGGAATTTTTTTCACATCAGCATAAATGAAAAAAGTGGTTAGTGACTTACAGTGAGTGTTATGTATAAAAGCAAGATTAGTTTTTATCAGATTTTGCTTCACACATCCCTCTGTATGTTAACACATGTAATAGATATACCAAGATTGATTAAGTACATGTTGTTCAGCAGCGAATCTTGGTGGAGATGAGACGCAATAGTTAACTACAGTGAAGTAGAGGTTACTGAACCTCAGCTTTGTTTGCACTAAGCGAATTGTAACTGTGGTGTTAAAAGTTACATTTCCGTACTGTACTTCCGTTGGAGATTTCTGGCACTGCTTTTGATGATTCCTTATGTTTATTTTTGTGTGTTTGCATCTTAGATGGTTGCAACTGTTTCACCTAGTAGTGTCTTCTCACATGCTGATTTACCTGCTTAGATATAGGATTTGTCTAATACTAGTTGAAGAAATCAGATACAGAGTCAAACAGGATGGTAGGAAATGCAGATAAATCTCTTTAAGGCACAATCAAAACGCAGAATGTTTATTGCTCGCAGCTTTATGTAACATGAATTCATGAGTTTGTGTATATGACTAAAACTGTCACACAGGATGCTTTTATCTCTGTGTAGGACCACGTACATCCAACATTTTTACTGTAGTGTTTTTTGTGTTGAGTGTTTCCAGTATAGCAGAATTTAATATACATGCAATAGATACGCTTATTCAAGTGCTAGCTCTGTTGTTTCTCTCAAATGCTGGATGAGGTAATCTTGTATGTTTCATTCCTACTCTCCCTGAAAGTTTTCACTGTAAACCTTCCACCAGTCAGCAGATGAGATGGACATCTGAGAAGCCTACTGTTTTGGTTCCTAAGTGTATCAGTGGTATGTTCAGCATGAGCATTCTCTCATCCTAAGGAGGCTGTCAGTCACACAGAATCACTAGGTTGGAAGAGACCTTCAAGACCATCCAGTCCAACCCATGCCCTAACACTTGAGCTAAACCCTGGTACTGAGTGCCACATCCAGTCTTTTTTTAAATACATCTGGGGATTGTGACTCCATCATGTCCCCTGGCAGACCATTCCATTGTTTGAAAAAACAGGTTTGGAAAGGTCAACTTTTTTTTTGAAATAACTCCTCTCTGTGCAGGTTATGCCACGGAGTTACAAAGTAGTTAGGAAAAAGCATGAGTTTTTGGTAGAGACTTATTGTCTTTTGCAGAAAGAACATTCATATTCATGACATAAGTAACATCTGGCACTTCAAGGGCACTCCAAGGGACAAAAAAGCTTACATTTCAGAAACTGCTTGATCCAGTGTTGCTGAGATGTGGTCATTGAAAAATTGTGTTGGTAGTGAAATCATTTACTGCCCTTGGGCTTAAGTGTATCGTGCAGGGATTCAGTCGTAACCCTTGTTTAGTTAAAATTACTGTAAGAAGTAGTTAGTCAAAGATCCGTTCCACTACCACTTTTTGATGCATGATGACCTTGGTTCTTTTGATCCGTGATTCCTTCATGGGGCCGATAGCCCGTATTTATTTGGAGATTAGCATTCTTCCATTCATGCGTTTAGGACCGTCTAGCTCTGTCTTTTTTTAAAAAAACTGCACATTTATATCACTGTGAGAGAAGAGATGCTGTCAATCAGAAGAGTAAAGGTGTATAGATATATATATATATCAATGAGAAAAGATTTCACACGGGGTCATGGTCCTATATTTGTGTGCAATCTATGTTTTTCTGTGTTGTTTTCCTTAAAATCCTTTTGCAGAATGCATTTGTATTGCATGTGCTGTGTCCTAATGTTGGCAGTAAAATTCTTTATTGTGAGTGTTAATGGGGCATAGAAAAGAGGTCAAGCACTTCTGTGAAGAAAAGGTTTTGAAGGAGAGTCATTATTGTGAGAAAAATTTTGAAATATTTCCTGGATTTTCTTATTATCATATGAGGAGGTCTTGAAGGATGTACATATGTAAATCAAAGAGAAATTAAGCAAACTGCGTTATGTTGTGTTTAACAGCTTTCATGGGAAAAGCTTTTGTGCTTCATTGTAATACTTCATGTATTTGCTTTTAAAAAGTCTACAAATTGTGTAGAGCTTGTATAGCGTTAACTTTACCTAGAAGATGAAAAGTTGTCACAGCTTGGGCTAGCAGGGTGTTCTTGGAGTCGGTCATTATCAGTTCAAACATAGGAATATCTGAGGTATTGATGGGCAGACTATCACAGCAGGCAGTGTAAAATTTAGGTCAACATTTTTTGTGCAGACACAAAGTTGTCCAAGTGAGCTTACGAAGTGTTCCAGGAATTTCTGTTCATTGTATAAGGCTGTTACTGTTAAGAAGATGTGTTCTACTAGGTCTGAAATACTTTTTAGAACAGTCATAGAAATACCTCCAATATTGGAAATATTTTTCAACAGGTTAAAACTGCTGAATCAAAAATAGCTAATTTAATCTACCTGAAGCATACCTTAGAGCTTGTGGAGCCTCTGAAAGTAAGGAGTCTTTGTTTTTTGGGGGGTTTTTTTTAGTTTTTGTCTTCTGGTGTTTTTCTGTTATGTTTTGGTTTTTAAATAAAGTACAGACCATTTTGTGCAGTTTATTAAATTTAATAGAATATCTGAAGTCCGAAGGGATCGACAAAGTAAAAAAATAATATAATTACAGAACACGATAGTGCCGACGTAGTACGTCGATTATTAACACCGATCGGAAATACGGACTTGCGTGTATAGCGTGATGAGTAGGATTCCTACTGTTGCCTGAAGAATTGATTATATAATAAGCGTTTAACTGAAACTCCTGCTCATATTGCACAGACTATTTACACAACTGCTGATTAGCCTCACCTTTCAGTCTTTTAAACCTTTCAGTCTTTTAAAAAGGCTGCAAGAAGAAGTAACTGCCATGTTCATATTTTAATGTTCAACAGGCTGCTTTAAGAAGCTGCAACGCACAGCTGCTAAAGGCTTATTACAATTCTCTTGAAGATGCAAGGTAATTATCATCATACTTAGGTACTGTGTTAGAGACTCTGGTCTGAAAAGTGCTTGTAAGAAAAAGGTGTTGCATGTTTGCTGGTTGATAGTTATGAGTATAGCTGAATTCTTTTGCTGAAAGCAGCTTTTTTTTGTTAGAAAATCTAACTTTCAGTTTATGAATACAGGGATAAAAGCAAGACAGGTAGCTGTGTTAGTGGATTTGCTGCTGAACCGAACTGCTTTAGAAATAATTCTGATAAGACAAGAGTAGTGGTTTTCTAGAGCCTCCATAATTGTGCAAAAATGGAGTTGTGCATTTTAAAAAGATGTATTTTTGTGAAATTATTTATACCTGCCAAAGATGTGAATAGTATTTTTAGTCAGACTTTGGTGGAGTCAGTGGTTCATTCTGAGGTGAAAATAGAAATGAAATGTAGTGTTTTGTTTGAACAGTGGGAAGTTTAAAAATAGCTTCACTTCTTTGCAGTACTGCCACTTGTAATTTGGATATGATACTGCAAGTAACAGTCATAAAGTATTATGTATCTAATTAGTGATACAACTGACCTTCCAGATTTGGAATTATACTTGAAAAAATTACAGCTGTCATTAATGATGATGCAAGATACACAAAAGGATGTCTGAGTATGAGGACCCAGAAGTGCTACGCTGTTAAGCCTAACATCAGTGAATTCCTTGATATAGCTCGTAGAACATACACAGAAATTGTTGATGACATAGCAGGTATTTCTAAGCTATCATCTGTATTTATTTTGAGTTTAAAGTATATTACACTTGACATACAGAAGCCATGTAATTGTATGTGTTACAACGTTCTCGTATGTAAAAAGTGTTTTGTACCGGCATGGATCGATGTCATTGAGAAGCAACTGCGATTCTTTGTTTCTGGAGAAAAACTTAGTTTTATTTCAATAAAATTGAGTAATTATATGGTGATTCCTGTATTGAAAGCTCCGTTAGGCCTTGTCCTGTTAAAGTGCAAAAAAGTTGAAGTCAGAGAACAGAATTCTTCCACCTAAAACATTCTTCATCAAACATGTAAATCTTTGGTTTAGGTTCATTATTCAAAATATCTGAGTTCTTTGTCCTTTATATTTTATGCAGTCTCGATCTATCTATGAACTAAGGTATCAGGAGTTGGAAAATACGAACAAAAGGCATTTTAGGATGATGTGCATTATTTTGTTTTAGTCATGTTCCTGTTAATCAGTCTCTTGAAATTGAAGAAAAAACATTTCTTCTGAAACTGATTTCCTTTTTTAGTATGAATTGTTGATTTCTAGGTAAAGGGCCAGTTTAGTTGAGTGTGTCATTGGAAACATAGAGCATCAGAAACTTTAGCACCTGTTTTCCTGTTTTGTTCTAATCCCACATTCATACCTAGTAAAAGATCCAGATGGTACTCGGTTTGTATTTCTGAAACCTTTCATTAACTGTTTGCATTTATTGTACCAGCATGGGAGGCAAGGGGGACTGGCAGGGTGTGTACATGAACCTATCCTGTTTGGGTGAAATCTTTCTATGCGGTATGTAGGTATGATCACGCAACTTGGAGAAAAGTACAGCTTACCAATGAAAACAAGTTTCAGCTCTGCTCGTGGATTTTTTATCCAGATGAATGCTGATTGTTCAACATTACCTAATGGCCAGCTTCCTTCAGAATTTACAAAGGTATACTTATGAAAATACGTTCTAGCGTAATATATTTGTATACTTTATTTGTGCTATGTCATACATTAATAAAGTACATATTATGCAGTAAAGAAGAATAAAAATAATTTCAGTGAAGATGTTTAGAAGGAAGTGAAGTTTTTGTGGGTGTGTTTTTATAACTACCTGAGACTCAGTTGTATAATTGAAAGCGTGCAGGTACATGTAATTATGTTTTTTTTAAGAATAAAGTGGTATATCTTGGCAATTGTTATCTTTTGTGGAATTGTTCTAAAAAATTACATAGTAAAAATGCAACTGGGCATTGTTTTCTCTGTTTCATTTCCCCATAATGTTCCCAGTTTGGTTTTTACAAGCTGTTTTTCCTTCTGATAATAAGGCAAGCTCTTATTGTTGGTTTTCCTTCCCCATAGATCACGAAAATGAAAAATACATACAGTTTCACTTCAGCAGATTTAATAAAAATGAATGAAAGATGTCAGGAGTCCCTGAGAGAAATATATCACATGACCTATGTGTAAGACCTGTTAAAACTATTTTATATTTGCTAAGTATGTTCATTTTCTCCAGTTATCAGCTAATGGTGTGGGGTTTTAAAGGTATCTTTCTGTGAAATGAGGTCTAGTTGCAGAAATATTGTAAAGCAACCCTGTTTAAGAATACTTCCTGAGACAAAAGACCCCACAAATTGTGTATTGTATTAAGTGCGATTGGAAATGTATTGGTGCTTATTGATGGAAGTGGTCATTGTATCAAATGTTTATGGGTGAATTATTGACAGAAAATGGCAGAATGAATGCATTAGTTTTGCATCAGCAATGCACAATTGTTACTTTTAGTCAGTTCCTTATATATAGAGTACAACTGTGTATTTCTGTATCTTGTCCTTCCTGCATGTCATGTTGCTTTCAGGTGTGATTCACAACATAGCAAGTGTGAGGTTACCTGTGAGTTGAATGGAAATTTTTTCTAGCAACTATGTAGGGGTTTTTTTTAACATGAAAGTCTAAGGGAATTGGAGTTGCATTTCTCATGTCAATAAAACATATTTGATCCCCTAGCTGTATCTTTAGTTCATTGTCTGTGTGAGGCTTTCATATGGGCTGTTTGTAATTGAGGTATGTGTCTTGTGTCTGATCAGCAGAAGATCAGCTGAGATGATGGTACAAGATCTTCATTCACTTGAGAGAAATTTATACATTTGCTCGCATCTGGTAGACACGATTGTGGTTTATGAGCGCCCTTGTATGCTAATGTACGCTATTATAACGTTATAGTTCTTTTAATTTTGTAAGTTGCATAAAGCGATGGGATGTGCCGTGCAACAGCTAAATCGGTGTCTTACTTCAGAATAGTGTGTAAACTACTGAATGAGATCTATGAACACATTCATTGCTTATACAAGCTGTCCGACATTGTGTCTATGGTGGATATGCTGCTTTCATTTGCCCATGCCTGCACTCTTTCAGATTATGGTAAGTTTCTTCTTTGATTCTGTTATGGGCCAGATAAAGATCCTTCCGACAGAGAATAACCAGGCAGTTTTGTCTGGTTCCGTTTCTCTTTCTGCATCTCGGTAGTGTTAAGGTTGAGGGTCTCCGGTCTGTCTTTGCCGGTTTTATGCCGACGTTCTTTCTGCTTCTATTTGTCAAAATGAAATTGTGCTAGTTAGCTGCTGTAACCCTTTCTAGTCAGTCTTTTCAAAATAAACAGTTTGAGCATATTGTGTTCCAAAGCGTGCAATGTATGGACGTTCTGTGTTTTCGCTTCTTTCTGTTCCATTAATGCCGTAGAGCAGCCACATGGAATCGGTTCAGAAAATAACTGTGTTCTGGCAGAAATGCACAGACATAGTTTGTGCATCAAATGGACCTTTTGTAGGCATGGTATATTCCTAAAAAATTGGTATGGTAACACATAACAGAAATAGAAGGAATGCTACTTTCTTGTTTACTGTGCAAATACAGTGTACATATGTAGCAGTTTTCAGGAGTCCACAAGCCTTGTATTTTATAAAAGTACTTCAGGTCTTTGAGTTGTTGTTGGTAGAGTTCAGCTGTGCTTACTAGGGAACAAAACCACAGAACCTTAATTTAGAAACAAAGTTCTAGTGATGGGTTTCTTTCTGTAGTCTTATATCATGAAGACTTGCATGTTAATCTTAATCTGCACCTGAATGTGGCTGGCAATTCTTTCCAAGAGCTCTGTTGTGAAAGAATTAACTTTATTTCTAAATATACTAGTTTAGTAATGTCAAGGTTCCCATACTAATTCCTCAGTGTTTTGTATTTTGTTTGTTTCTCATTTAGTTCGCCCAGAATTTACTGATACTTTAGCAATCAAGCAGGGATGGCATCCCATTCTTGAAAAGATAGCTATGGACAAACCTGTGTCTAACAACACGTACCTGACAGAGGGCAACAACTTTGTCATTATTACAGGACCAAATATGAGTGGAAAATCAACATACCTGAAACAAATTGCTCTCTGTCAAATCATGGCACAGATCGGTGAGTGAGAGTGTACAATATTAATGATCTTCTGCAGCACATTTCCCTCCCTCCCTTAAAGACATTTATAAAGTGCAATGATTTAGCTTCCATTAAAGCATTGTATCTGAATAAAATAACCGCATGTAATTTGTAGCCCATTTTGTTCTGTCAGATCTTGTGTTGCTGACAGAGGTAGCTGTAAGGTTTTTTATCTCCCATTGCAAACTTAAATGGCCCCATGTGTGTGTTCTGAAGCCTGCCCGGTCTATCTTCAGAGGAGCCGAGTTGCATGCCCTAGTTCTTTGAAGCACCATAACCCAATTATGCAGGTTATGCTAGACTGATAGCGAGTGTCCTTGAAGTATGTTGGTGGGACACCTGTGTTAGTCATTGAAAAGAAACATGTGAGTTTGAGCATATCTAAATTACATGGAGAAAGATGTTTCCAGAAAAAAAAGAACTGTGATCAATAGTAGATAACTAATCAACTACTTCTAATAAAAGTAGTAACAAATAATGCAAGGTCATGTTACTGAAGTTAGAAAAGGTAAATCAAGTATTTGAAAAGTGCAGTGGAGACTCATAGGTATATTCAGGAATTCCTCATGACTCTTTTTTTCTGTAAAGTCATTGTGGTAGCAGAGGTCCAAGATCTAACTCTATAGAATGAAGGTACCTAGTGGTGAATCAAATTTATCCACCATGTATTTGTGCCTTCAGTCCCCAAGAAGTGCAACTTCTTGAGGAATTGCTCTCAAAAACATGAGTTTAATATGAATAAAGAAGAGTGTTCATTTTTTGGCCAAAAAGTTTCTGTAAAAGTACTGCGCGTTGAAGTCCGATGAAGGCGATGTCATCTTGATTTTGGGAAAGTAACGTTTCTCGGGATTCGTAAATCCATGGCTGCATAAATGTAACACCATCCTAGAGTTCATTGGTTTTTCTGCATCCCTGTATCCTGATCAATGGTTTAAGGCATATGATTTCTTAAATGTTTCTGTGATAAGCTTCTTTAATTATCATATCTATATAATCACCTTTTTCTTAAAGAGTAATGGCAGAGTGTAATCAAACTTAATTGACTAAGGAGCATTCTCTGCTGTGCATGAAAAAGAATTGCAAAAGTGTAGTGACATATTTAGGCAGATGTCATAGTGATGAGAGAAACTTTTATCTTACTTGTTTTGTAGGTTCTTATGTCCCAGCAGAGTATTGTTCTTTTCGAATTGCGGAGCAGATTTTTACCAGAATAGGTATGGATGATGATATTGAAACAAATGCATCAACATTCATGAAGGAAATGAAAGAGGTATGAAATACAGCTATTCAGGTCCATGGCCCATTTTTACTGTGAAGGTAATAGAAATAGTACTAGTGGATTTCCACTGCAAGAAAGACTGTGCTATTGAAGAACAGTTAAAAATTCAGCCTGCATGTCTTTTATGGGAAACCACAGAAACTCTGGCATCCCCAGAATGGAGAAACATTCCAGTGTGCGTAAAAATGACTGCTTTGTTGGATAGTATTTTCATTGTTTTTTTTTTTGCTTAGACTTGAAGTTATTGTTTGCAGGGGCCTATGCTGTCTTAATTGCCTCTCACAAACTGTTACCATTTTGAGGGTAAGTTCAGTGGGAGAGACTGCTGTAGTGTGAGTCTTTGTGGGATTAGAATCGAAAGGTGTGTAAAAGCATTGTAAGAGTAAAATTGCTGTGTCTGAAGAGATTTTTTAGTAATTTCTGCATTATGTTCCATCTGAATAACATTAAAAATTCCTTTTTAAAAGAAGCACATAGGAATGATAACGGTTCGATTATTTTTCCAGATAACATACATAATACAAAATGCTAATGATAAATCCCTCATCATTATTGATGAGCTTGGCAGAGGTACCAGTGCTGAAGAAGGTATTGGCATTTGTTACGCTGCTTGTGAATATCTATTGAACTTAAAGGTAATTCTGTTTTGAAAGAAATTCAAGCCTTAGAATTGTTTTGTCATCCTGAAAGTAAATACAGTATTTTATCATCATTAAACATCAGTTTTGCAAAGATTTCTAGGGCAAATATGGTCTTTATTGGCAGCGGTGTATAGTAACAGGTACGGTGATAGAGGAAACATGCTGATGTAACCTGCACTTCTTTTCAGTGGTTGTTGTGATTCAACTCTGGTTGGTTGATAAACACTACCTAGGTGCCTCCTTGCTCCTCACAGAGAGATTGGGGGGAGATCAGCAAGGTAAAAGTGTAAGAAGAAAAGTGGAAGAGATAAAGACAGTTTTGTAAGTAAAGAAAACCACATGCAGAAGCAAAATAAGAAATTCATTCATCGATTCATATTGGCAAGCAGATGTTCACTTGTTTCCTCTAGTGCTGTGTTTCCTTGCAGTGCCTGTTACCTGAATACTGTATGTCCCTCCATCTTCCCACTTCCTCATAGTCTTTATTGTGGAGGTGTAGTAGTGTGTGAGATACTCCTGGGGTCTGTGTGGTCAGCAGCTGTCCTGGCTGTGTCCCTTCCCAGCTGCATGAACAACCCCTGCCCGCTTAGTGGTGGGGCAGGGTGTGTACCAGAGCAACCTTTGGTGCCGTGCGGACGCTGCTCTGCGGTGGCTAAAACAGGGGTGAGTTATCGGTACCGTCTTCGTGACAAATCCAAAACAGTGTAGGCTAAGATACTATGGAGAAAACTAAGTCTAGTCCATCCAAAAGTAGGACACCGATTGTAACATCTTTCAATGCATTCTGTTCAGTTTGGGTCATTTAGTTTAGTTGTAGTTTTGCTTTGTGCTTCAATGTTAAAAGTGAACCTCTTTAGTTTTCAAAGGAGGGCAGTAATTCTGCCCAACTTACGGTTTGGTCACGGAGGTTGTAAACTTGTTTGGAAAATTGGAAAACACTTTAAGGTGGATTGCAAATTTCACCTCCACTGGTAGTTATGTGATCAATCTCTGATTGGTGTAATGTACGTTTGGAATGTGCAGGTGTTTTTTTTTCCTCAGAGTTTATTTATAGCAGCTTTGTGGGTTTTTTTGGTTTGAAAAGGTAAGATACTGTTTGTGACTTGTACTTTTGATAAAGAATTCCTTGAGAGAATTAAGGTGCCATTTGACCATCATTCCAATCCATAGCAGTCAGATTTTGTCAGCATTGTTGATTTTCTTTTGTTTCTGATATTGTTGTCCTTCTATGGGGAAATGAGCAGGTGTATTTGCCAAAACATGTCTTTGCCAGTGGTAGAACACATCCCTGAAGGATTTTCATGTGTTTTAATAATGTAAAGACAGCTTTTTAGTGTTTTAGAGGATAATCTGTACCTTATGCATTATAGTTTATGTGTGGATCATTGGCAAAATAAATTTTCTTTTTTTTTTTTTTTATGTAGGGCTTTACACTGTTTGCTACACATTTCCTGGAATTATGTCATATAGATGCTTTGTATCCCAATGTGGAAAACTACCATTTTGAAGTGCAACATGTGAGAAGCAGTGCTGGAAATAAGGAGAAAATTGCTTACACTTACACACTTTCTAAAGGATACACAGAGGAAAAGAACTATGGTAATGGATTCCACTGTGACTTATGGTTGGGAAAAGTTACACAAGATACTATTTCAGTTATTAGGCATCCAACAGTATTTTTTCTGAAGACAGATTTCTCTTTGGGTTTGTGTCTCTCTCACAGAGAGGGATGCAGGAACATTCAGAGTAATAATTTGATCCAAATAATTGTGTGTTTGAAGTAACCATGTAGTGAAGTGAGGTAGTAGTTTTGGGTTGTATGAAGAACTTACATGATATTTCGTTGTGAGAAAAACTGTCTTACTGGTGTCTGTATTTCCTTGGTTCTTGTCTGTGTGAAAGAGTTGAGTCATTCTCATTTGCTGCTTGAGTTCATATGTTACTTGAGCTCATTTAATCTGTGTCGAGTGTTTGGCTGTTGGCAACAAAGAAGTTGAAAAATGACATCTGTGTCCAATGCATGTCTGGATATAATTGAGAGTGCAGTTAGCAAAACCTCTGTATCTTCTGTGAAATGAAAAAACTGCACTGTGAAAGCTGTGAACACTGTGGTGCTATTTTTTTCCTTTTAATGCCCTATCAGTTCTCATTCTACCCATTTATGGTATTACCAGCAGTAACTTGATCCTGAGGTGTATTTTGGAGATATTATAAAAACAAAGTAGACATCTTATTTTTTAAGTCTTCAAACCTTAGGTTTTATTATGGAAAAAAAATCCCTATAAAAATAATAAAGAAACAACCGCAAAAGAAAATGAAATACACCCCGTGAACAAAGAAAAACTACATAAAGAGAAAGTAGACTAAAATAAGTATCATAAAAATTAAACTTTTATCCCTTAGAAAAGAAGGTGAAGTTAATTGTGGAAGAGATAGAATGGTAGGTGGTGTTAAAAATTACATGAAAAAATCGTGATTTGTGTTTTACATGTTTAGGACTGAAAGCTGCAGAAGTGTCCTCCCTACCGTTGTCTATCATTTTGGATGCAAAGGAAATCACAAATCACATAGCACAACAAATTTTGGTATGTAGTAGGAAATGATAATGCTGTATTTCACAGTTTTTATACAACTGAAATATATTTTCATTTTCTGAAAGGGTACAGGATAAGCATTGCCCATGTTTTTGTGTAAACAGAGTTCGTTAAACTATGTGTTTCTAGAACCAGTTGTGTAAGATTATGCTGAAGGGCAGCGTTAGCCGATAACACGAGACGACCCTTACGGTAAAGGAGTGTCGGGTGTAACGTTTTCATGCAAACTAAGAATTGCGAGATCCAAAATGGGCTGAAAAAATCCAATACTGGTATTGTTATAATAGGACATCACTTATTTCCTATTTTAATCTATGTCTATTTTTAAGAACAGCACAGGCAGAAAAGGACTCCTGAGATGGTGAAACAGAGAGCTGCATACCACCTAGCAATGAGATTGGTTCAGACTGCCAGAAATTCTCGACTGGATCCTGACAGTTTGCGTGTGTATTTGCAAGCCCTGAAGAAAAAGTTTGAAGCTAGTTGTCGCGCACCTGGCAAAAATGATGAGTGGTAGTAACATGCAATGTAGGCCGTTGTTCTAATTTTTATGATCTCAAAATGATTCTGGTTTGTCTCACAGAATTAGCACTGTCTTTTCACATGGTGTCAAGTTTTAAATTCTTAGTTGAAATTACACTCAGCAATGGCAGACTATATCCTTTACTGGTTCCTCCCTCTCCCAATGTAGCTGTAATAAAACCATTTGCTTTCTATCCTGACGACAATTCTGTTTGATAATCAATTGTATATTTTTCATCTTTTTATAGTTGTGCTGGGAGGAGAGGGAAGGACTGGGACAGAGTACCAAGGAACTCAGAATTATGAAGTGTGACACAAAAAAAAGATCATATCGCAAACATGGAAATGTGTGTCCAAGTTGTCTCAAAGCAGTTTTTGCTGTCTGTTCTCCTTCAGTTGTGTCTTCTGGAAATGAAACCATTTTTTTCATTGCGCTGTGGAAAACACTTCTCATGATGCTAGGAAATAGGTGATACTAAACCTTGCAGTAATTTGGATGTGTGAAAAGAAGTAGTTGTCTCTTCTCCAGAGAAGAGTTTGATGGTTTGTGTGTGTGAGAACTGGGATTTGGTGTGGGCAGGAAAGGAAAGGTTTGGATCAGGAATTGTGCAAATAAGGCCTGTGTGATGGCAGATTTCTTGTGTTTTTTTTGTGAGCCGGGGCTGGCAGAAGGGCTTGTGCAGGTAATGCTCTGGCAATGGAGGTGTTTCTCTTTGCAGCCGTTTTAAAGGTGCGGTTATAGAACTTTTTGGAGGCTGTTTGTGGAATTCCGTTTGGAGGTGGACATCGCTTTGAGTGCATCAGCCCAGGTGAGGGTTCTGACCTCTGTTGACTTGTGCTCATCTTGGCTGAGACTGGGGCTGGAGCAGGTTTGCAGGGGAGTGCAGCTTGCTGATGGCTGGTGTTCTGTGCAGCAGTGGCTGGTTTTTGCCAGGCTGAGATGAGCTTTGCGAGAAGCTGCGAGTTTTCTTTACAGAAAAAAAATACCCTACGTGTGCTGATGTTTTCTTGTGATATTGTGTGACTTCCACCAGCGGCATCCTAACTCTTACCCAATTCAACTGAAACCATGACACAATAAACAATACACCCCAAAAAAGCCTATCCCTAAACTGGGTACCCCAGTAGAGGTGGTTCTGTTTCACTTTAAGTCTATTTGTCTTTCAGTCTAAGTCCAAGTCTGTTTTTGTTTCAGTCTAATTTAAAGTGTGTTTTGCTTTCTGTTTCACTGTTACTCTTTGTAAGTCTTGTTCTCTTTTAGTCTGATCTATTTTTATTTCACTCTATTTTTCTATCATTCTATTTCTTTTCATTTCACTGTTTTTCACTCAAAGTGTATTCCTTTATCAGTGTTACTTTTCTTTCAGGCTATTTTTCTCTTTTGCTAAGTTGTTTTCTAACTGGAATGTGGCAGTAGGAATTTTCAGGTGGTCAGGGAATAATTATGAAAACAAATTAAATAGACTTACTGAATTCTGGTTGCCATTTTCATAGGGCGAAAACAATGTAAAATACTTCTAGCAATTTCTGTATTACTTTAGAATTAAAGTTGAAGAAATGCCCACCCTTGGTTTGGGCACCGTTGAGGAAATGGTCATGAAATGTTTATGCTACAAATGAGCCCAGAAACCTGTTATTTAGAGTTATGAAAATTTGCAAGTGCTGTTAGGAAAACCTTTGTGTTTTCTGCTAAATTTAGAAACTTGACTAGTGGAAGCTGTGAGCACCATGGTGCCTTCTTTTTCTTCGAACCCCCTACCAAATGTCGTTGTAGCCATATATGGCATTAGCAGCAGCAGTAACTTGATGCTGAGGTGTATTTCTCAGGTAGCAACAAAATGAAGTAGACATCTTATCTTTCAACTCTTGAAATGTTCTTTAACACTAATCCAAAAGAAAGCCAACCCAAAAAGCAAAACCAAAAGAAAACCTCCCAGAAGTGACCCTCCCCAAAAACTACAGAGAAGATAGGGCAAAACTTAAGAAAAATTAAATCTTTATTCCTTAAAAACAAGGACAATTTAATTCTAACAAGTTGTGGTTGTGATGTGTTATGCGAATGAATTCATATTGTTGAAAATGGCATTTCAATAAGAGAGAGACATGAATTTAAGAAATAATTACAAAAAAAGATAAATAGAAATAGTAGAAAGAAAGATAAGTTAAAAATAATATCAATTATACAAATAAAGTGTGTGTGTGTATATGTGTATGTATATATATGTATAGTATAATAGGTATGTCATATACCCAATGTGCTATACATAATATCATAGAGAAATGATTTATATAAAAATACTAAATAGATTAAAAAACAACATTTTTGTTTTCAGGAGTGCCTTCTTGCCTGCAGCTTTACATGACCTCAGTGACAGCCTCATGAGCCCTCAGTGCTCCCCTGACGCTGCGGATTGCTCTCACTACTGTTTTGGCTGCAGTGGTTCTCTGACAGCTCTGTGTATGCTGCTCAGCTCAGTTCCTACCACCACTCTTGCCGAGCCCCCTTGCTTCTATGTCCTTCTTGCCTACCCCCTTCTCCTGCCTAGGTTTCCTCTCGAGTCATTTCTACCTGTCTCTTTTGCTACCTGTCTCTTTTGCCCATCCCCACATCCCATCCTCCTTGCACCTCTACTTCTTTCCTGCCTAGCCGCCTCCCAACCTCTACCTACGTGTGTCGCCTGGACCTCCCCGCACCCTTCCTGGCCACTCCTGCCTTTTCTCTAGGTCTCGCCTTGCCCTTAGCCCCTTTTCTCATCATCCCGGCCTTAACGCCTTTTTCCCCCTGGCCTGCTAGCTCCTTTTCTATCTCT